>JAPFRF010000021.1:11732546-12242546 GCA_029282475.1 Phrynocephalus forsythii | reverse complement strand
AGAAGAAGAAGAAGGAGGAGGAGGAGGAGGAGGAGGAGGAGGAGGAGGAGGAGGAGGAGGAGGAGGAGGAGGAGGAGGAGGAAGAAGAAGAAGAAGAAGAAGAAGAGAGTAAATGTTGATTGTGCAAAGAAAACAATGAAACTGTGGATCAAATCATCAGCTATTGCCCCAAAATTGCTCAGACTGATTATTTAACCTGTAATAATAAAGTAGCAGCCATGCTCCACTGGAACATATGTAAAAATTTCAGCCTACCATCAAGCAAGAACTGGTGGGAACATCAGCCAGAAAAGGTGACAGAAAATGAAGTCATCAAGGTGCTCAGGGATTTCAGAATCCAATGTGACAGACACCTTGTCCACAATACTACAGACATCAAGTTAGTATACAAGCAAAAAAAAAAAAAAAGTTCAGATCGTCAATGTGGCAATACCAGGAGACACAAGAGTCAGCAGCAAAGAGTTAGAAAAGATAACCAAATATTGGGACTTAGAAATAGAAATCAAAAAGCTATGGAATAAGAAAGCAAGAACAATACCAATAATAATAGGTGCCTTGGGTGCAATCCCAAAAGACCTGGGTCAACATCTGAAAATGCTCTGCATTAACAAGATCAACATTGGTCAACTACAAATGGCAACATTATTAGGAACAGCATATCTTCTATGAAGATATCTCCAGTCATCCTAGGCTCTTGGAAAGAGCTCAATCATTGGAGAAGGCCAACTCCAGCTTATCACCTGGCAGCTGTGTTTGCCAATATAACAACAACAGCAGCAGCAGCAGCACAACAAAATCTGGCCATTCTGTCTGCATCCATGAAAAGGCTAAATAGGCAATAGGGTAAAGGACTATGTAAGTATGTTACAGTTCTAACTAATAAAGTCCTTTATGGCTTTGTTCCAGCCTTACTGAAGGTGTATTTTCCCCAATTATATTAATCTCCCCTGGAAGAAAGAAACTCTCTAAACTAAAGTTGTACTCTGCACAATTTGTACACTGTACTCTAAACCCATGGTTCCCAACCTTGGGTGATCCAGGTGTTCTTGGACTGCAACTCCCAGAAAGCCCAGACAGGACAGTTAGTGCTGAAGGCTTCTGGGAGTTGCAGTCCAAGAACAGCTGGGCTGTCCAAGATTGGGAACCACTGATCTTGAACCCATTCCCATGGAAGCAGGTATTCTGAGTCTGCATCATGTTTACAGGTCGCTGCTGCATTGCCTGAATGCATCCACACAGAGACGCTCAGAAAGGTTGGAAAAGCTGCCAGATTCCCTTGAGCGATCTCTTTGCCTCGCCAGCACACTGGCAAGGACTAAAAATGGTGTGATTTGTCTAAATTAAATGAGCCTGGTTTACCCCCAGCATGCATATTAAGCCACTGAAATTTGTTCTCCGCTGGCTTCTGGACAACATGCATGTCTGCACAAAGGCAATACGTCCAGCTGGGAATTCTGCATACTAATGCTACAGGGTAATAGATACTCTTTGTCACAGCACAACCCATGGAAAGCTATGAGATTTTACAAGGGTAAGGACAAGGTTTTTTTTTGAAGAGAGCATTTCTGATTCAATAGGGCCTGGCCAAGTTAACCAGTGGCATAGTGGCAAGATGCATGCATTTGTTTGTAAATTTTTGCCCCATGCTTCCTGCAGCGATGGTAAATGTTCAGGTATTAGTTAGTGAAATATATGTATTAGACAGGATGTTCTTTATGTATTTGATATGTATTTAATTGATTTAAAGATGGAGTCCGTAAAAAGTGCAAAGTCACAGTGACTCAGCATATAGTTTTTTCAAATGGAATAAAAGTGTAAAGAGTTAAGATAATGAATTTTGGCTGATGCAAGAGGTTGCAATAGCTATGATGTAAGGTCATTTATGATTGGACAGACACGTGTAGAAAAATGCTCTGTAAATCACTATTCATTGGGCCTTCCGTGAGTAAAGGCACCCACATTGTTTCTTTCTTATATATTTTGCCTATGTATGCTATTATGCTATTATGCTGTTGAATTTTGTATCAATGTACTAATGTGATTTTCCCCCTCTATGCTTTGTTGAACGTTGTAGAACTTCTGTGATGCTGAGATATATTTTGTACATTTGTAATATAGCTGTTTGGTTTTAAGAAAACTCTGTCGCTGGCTCTAACAATTTATTCATTAAGTATTGCTTCTGCTGGCTGATTAAATTGCACATACTCTCACAGGCTCTCTTTCTCTCTCCTGTATCCTCACTACACCCCTGTGAGGTAGGTCAAACTAAGAGGATATGGTAGACTTAAAGAGATTGAGTGAACCAGATACAGGCCTTTGAGATGCTGGCTAGTTCAGCCACAAGTCGGAGGCTCCCTGGGACTGAACCCTCCCCCCCCCCGGGTTGTGAGTACTGTTTTGGATGCAGTACAGCAGTGTAACCACTGCACTACAAAACTCAAGAGAGATGGACTTCCAAAACCTACTCAGACGCTTACATCACAGGTTAAAATAGGGATGTGTTTGTTTACTTCTTTATGTCTTCTCCTTTGTGTGCTACACCATAATATGCAGTTCCCTTGGTTGATTACAATAATCGTATGAAACAAAACCAAAATGAAGACGATGAACTTTTGCGGTATCCTTAAGACTCACAGGCATATTTCAGTGGGAACATTCATGGACTACGGCTCAGTTCCTTGCACACAAGGGATACAAAGCCATAGCTATTTTCTGCTGTGTAGCCAGCTGTGGGCAAGCTGGTTACAAACAATCCACAAAAATCAGAGTGTATAAAAGTTAACTAAAGCTCATCTTGAAATGCAATCGTGGCTAAGGGGTGGCAAAGTTCAGGCCATGGCTCCCTGTGGTTCCATGTGGGCTATTCATTTCATTTCATTTTGTTTCATTTAATTTCGATTCATTTTGTGTCATTTTGCTTTGTATCATTTCTTTTCTTTTCTTTTTTGGCATTTCTTTCTTTCTCTAAAACCTCTTTCAAATTACAAACAAATTTGTATAGGCCATAAAAAGTCTTTCTCAGCTCCGAAAATTTCCAAGGGCAGTGGTTTTGCCATTAGGTAAAGGTAAAGATTCCCCCCCGCACATGTGCGCTAGTCATGTCCGACTCTAGAGGCAGTGCTCATCTCCGTATTCAAGCTGAAGAGCCAGTGTTGTACATGTCCATGGCCATGTGGCTGGCATGGCTTCAAGGAACACTGTTTTACCTTCCCACATTTTAGAGCGGTATCTATTTATCTACTTGCATTTACATGCTTTCGAATGAATAGGTTGGCAGGAGCTGGGGTTAACAGCAGGAGCTCGCTCTGCTGCGTGTCACCCAGGATTCGAACCACCGAGCTGCTGACTTTGCAGCTGATCATTTCAGCACTCTAGTCTACTAAGCCTCCCACGGCATTAGAGTCCGCCACAAAACCTTCCAAAATCCTGAAAACAGAAAGTGGTCATCCTGGCACTTCCTGTTTTGTTTATTAAGAAACATTTCCCCCAGGTGTTTATGCATTTGCAGCAATGGTTCATGAGGGGCCTGGGATGGAAACTCAGTCCCTTGGACTTCCCAAACAAAAGTGTTTACCTCGAAACAGTGCTTAGCGTGTTGGGCTAGGTAGACTGGATTCCACTGCACTGTTCAGCTGTGATGCTCCCTGTGTGATGCTGTGTACACCTGGAGGACCCTAAAACCTCAAGAAATAAGCAAAGCTCTTGAGACCTACAGAATTCTTCATCAGGGTAGGCAATTTGAAATCTGTGGGGCTGTAGGAAGAGGGAGTTACAGAAAGTTTTTTTTTTTTAAAAAAAACCTCATCCATGCCACATATCAATGCTGAAGGTCTTAAGTTTCCACTAAAGGCTCCAACTTCTACAAACTCAGATGACACCTTGCAGCTCCAAGCCTGCAGAATCATGTTTCGTGTCATTGTTTCTTGATTTTATACAGCAACGACATGGCTTTACTCCCCGCCCCTTTATTTCCTAAACTCGTATCCAACCACGCAGGCATTCAGTCTGTAGAGGATACAGACCCTTTATGAGCCTCCATTCTCAGTTAGGGGGTGGAGATTGAAAAGGACAAGGAAATCCAAAAATGATTCAGGAAGGGGTCAACTCTTATTTATGGCGGGTCAAGCAGGTTTTCCCCTGGGATCTGTCTAGGGTGCTGAAGACCTGCCTTGACTCAGAATAGGGAAAAAATTAAGTCAATTCTGCTTCCCCCCTGTTTTAGAATTGTTTTAAAAGGTCTAAATCTAGTGGCTGGTTCCAATTAGAAGAGGTGTGTTGAGTCAATGACTTGCTATTTGAATATTGGCTTACCACTTAATGATTGATGCAATGGGTCTTAGAATCATAGAATTATAGAGTTGGAAGAGACCTCAAGGGCCATCCAGTCCAACCCCCTGCCATGCAGGAACCCCCATCACAGTATTTCCAACAGATGGCCATGCAGCCTCTGCTTAAAAACCTCCAATGAAGTAGACTCCACCACCCTCCTTTGTGGCAGCTCATTCCACTGCCAAACAGCTCTAACCCTCAGGAAGTTCTTCCTAACGTTCGAATGGAATCTCTCTTCCTGTAGTTTGAAACCATTGCCCCACGATCTAGTCTCTGAAGCCATGGAAAACAAACCTGTTCCCTCTTCAATATGACATCCTTTCACATATTTAGTAGTGGTTTTCAATTCTCTTCTTGCCCACAACTACTCAGGCTGGCTCTGGGGAATCAAATTCTCAACCTCTGGATTTTCAGAGGACCAACTCACTGAGCTCTCCCGCCAGTTAAGAAACTAAACAGCTACTTTACAATCCATTAGTAATTCCATTTGAGCAATGCTCAAGTTAACCACCTCTCTTTCAAAAAAAAAAAAAAAAAAAAACAAGGATGCCCATTCATTATTTTTCCCATCTCATAAAAGTAACGATGACCAATTAAAATGCAAAAATAACTTTCCAAGCTCCAGGTTAGGATGACGCAGGAGGAGATGACAGCAAACTCGGGGGCTTTGTCCTGACTCTTTGAAGCGTAATGGAAGCTGTTTGTTTCAACAGACCCGTCCCGTGACCTTTGATAAAGTTGTGTTTGCTCATCCTGTGTTCAGTGCTATTTTTTTTTGTTGTTTGAGGTCTTTTTTTTTTCTTCCCTCTTTTCTTAAAATGCCTTGACTCCAGCAGTGAGTCAACGGTTGCAACCCATACTTCCTGAGGGGAACAGGACACATGTACAAACTTCCTGGAGTGTGGCGAAGTAAAGAAATCATTGACCACCACCTCCTGCTCCTTTGTTCATAGTACTTCCTGTAATCATCTTGTGGGTGAAGCAGAGTAAATCTGGGTTGACAGAAGTCACATCTTCTCCATTTCAGGTCCTGGGATGTAGAATGAAATGGACTGTTTTTCCCCCTACAGAGAACAGAATTCTCTCATCCTTGCCACTTTCATCTTTCCTCTGATCCTTGAGAATTATTCTGTTCAATATTATTTTTATCCATTCATTCAGTCATTTATTTGATTTTGATACCACCCATGTAACCAAAGCCCACTCTGGATGGTGTGCGACATAAACAACAAACAACAACACAGACAATACACAACAAACCAGACCTTGGCATTAACATTTAAAAAAACCTAGTGCAGGAGATAATCTTAGATCACTGAGTCCAGCAGCCCTATCAGGGAGGCACAGTGGGGGGACTGCTGTATTCCAGATAGAGAGAGAGAAAGATATGCATGCATGAAGGTTTTACATGTAGCCACAAAAAATGAGATCCTTAAACATAGGAACATAAGAACAGCCTTTCTGGAACAGGCCACAGCCCATCAATTCCAGCATTCTTTCTCACACAATGGCTCACCATTTGCTTCAGGGTATTCCCAAGCAAATGTCTTCACCTGCTTACGATTCCCTGCAAATGGCATTGAGAGATATCCTGCCTCTCTCTCCAACCCAGAGGTTGTCCTTAGGCATCCATAAGGATAGCCATGGATACTCTTGTTCTCCATGAACTTGTCCAATCCTTTCTTAAAGCTGTCAAGGCTGACAGCTGTTCCCACTTCTTCTGGCAGGGAGTTCCACAGACCAGTGATCCTTTGGGTGAAAAAGTAATTTCTCTTATTTGGTTTTGAGATCTAGCACCCAAAACGTTTCATGGAGTGCCCCCTAGTTCTAGTGTTGTGGTGGCGTGTGGTTTGGGAATAGGGCATATAAAAAAGATCCAGGGACAGAGGCATATCCAGGATTAGGAGCTCCTGGGGACAAAGTTCATTTTTGCACCCTTCCTGCTGCCCCCCCCATCGCACCCACCCAGCAAGGGGAGCCAAACCCTGCTGGCATGGGGTGTGTGTGTGTGCGTGAGTGCAGGTGGATGGGTGAACGTGTGTGTGTGTGTGTGTGTGTGTGTGTGTGTGTGTGTGTGTGTGTGTGTGTGTGTGTGTGTGTGTGTGTGTGTGTGCACCAAGTCAAGGAAGAGGAGGAGGAGGGTGCCATGGCCACCACGCTCCTGCCTGCCTTCCTGCCTGCTTTGCCGCTCGCCTGGCGCATGGCAGTGGAGGCAGTGGAGGGAGGGTGCATGGCTTACTCCTCCTGCTCCCCCTCCAGGCGCCCCCAGATGGCTCCGCCAGAGGTCAACTGCACCCTTCTGCCCTCCTTAGATACGCCTTTGTCCAGGGATCTTAGTAGGCATCAAGCTAGACATGACTCAGCAGTGTGATGCAACAGCAAAAACACTAATGCAGTTCTAGGCTGCTAGACATTCTTTAGCGATAGAACAAACTCTGGACAATGATCCACCCTCTATCAGGGATGGGTTAGGGATTATTTGCTTCAGTGATTTTCTGCATCAGTGGGGTGAGAATAAGTGACGCTTCAGGTACCTTCTGCCCCTTCTGTTCAATGCCTCTATATAATCCTTATAATTTGCCCCTAATAAATCTGATCTTTGGACCTTCTTTTCTTTCTTTCTTTCTTTCTTTTTAAAAATATCTCTTTCAGCTCCTTCTCTCCAAATGGCTTCAAAAGTGTGCATCAGGGAATGGAGCCTTAGAAGCTGTCTTCACTGAACAGCCCGGTGAGTGAAAAGCAAACATTTATTCTGGCCCATTTATACTTATGCAAATGACACTCAAAGCGTGCATCCATCACTCTTTATTCTCCTCTTGTCTCATCATTTCATTAGGTTTATTATTATTTCCCCCCCGCTTTTACAAAAACCAGGACAGCCTTATCAAATGCCTTGTTCTTTGAACGTCATTATTTTCTCCTCTTTCATTCACGTTGCTTTGTTCTTCCTTTGAGGCCTGTCATTGCCATGTTTCTCTTCCACCCTGCGAGCTTTGTTCGGCTTCATGTGAACCTTTCTTTTTAGTACAACCCATTTTTTAAAACCACCTGGCTACTTCAGTGCAAAATATTGCTCATGATTAGAGATGGGCACGAAACAGAAAAATGGCGTTTTGGTTTTTCATTCGTCATTGAGAGGTCTGTTTCGGTTCGTTTCCGTTTGTCGGGAATTTTTTGAAAAAATTTGTTACCGTTTTTCATTTTTCGTTTGTCGTTTCTACTCGCTTTTTGCGTGATTTTTTAAAAGCATTTCCGTGCGCGGGCATCCCCCAACGCCCCAGACCAGAGGGAAAACACTAAAAAACAATGGATGCTGGAAGAGACACAGTATAGACTAGGTATGCAGGGAGGCTGCAAAGGCAGTTGTGGGCGTTGCCCAGGGTGCAAGGCTGCCGCAAAGTGACTGCACTGCGGGTCAGGGGAAGGTACTCACCGAGAGGCATGCAGCACACATGCACACAGGGAGGCTGCAGGACTGAAGCTAGAGTCGCAGAGACAGCAATCCCACCCTAACTCCCACCAGAGACTGCAAGGAGGACGGGGGCTGCCAGAGCTTTTTATGCCCTGTGTGGTTGCCCGCCCAGTCTGCAACCTGAGCATGCTATTGGTTGAACATGATCCCACATCACATGGCTTGCCTCCATTTTGTGACTGGTGGCGACATCCATTTTAAAGGAAAAAGAAAAATACATCGTGATGGGAGAAGACAAAAACAAACATTTTAAGGACCCCAACCCCCCTGGTAGGTATTATCAGACAATATAAATAATTACTGCTGTGTCTTTATGGATGTCCAGGGTGTTTTTTAACATTTAAAACAGCTCATTTCATTGCGCGTCGCCATTAACGGAAACGAAACGTAACGACCACAATTTTCGTGGTTCTGTTCGTTTCGTTGCATTTTCATCCCAATTTTCATTTGTCATTTCGTTACGTAACGGAAACGACAAACGGTAACGGAAACGAAAAAAAATGTTCGTTCCGTGCCCATCTCTACTCATGATACAGATCTGTATCATTCTAGAGGCAGATACAGGAATAAAAGGTATGACGAGAAGAGAGCAGTAGGCCAGTAGAAACATAGAATAATGGGGTTGGGAGGTGCCTATAAGACCATCAAGTCCTACCCCCTGCTCATGGTAGGATTCTAATTCAAAGCCAATTTGACAATTGGTTGCCCAATGTTCCCTTGAATGCCTCCAGCACTGTTCAGTGCCTCCTATGTAAATGTAAAAGACGCCTGCTTCTTGGGAGGAAAGCAATGGCAAACCTAGGCAGCATCCTAAAGAGCAGAGACATCACTTTGCCAACTAAGGTCAGGATAATCAAAGCTATCATTTTTCCAGTAGTGATGTATGGAAGTGAGAGCTGGACTATAAAGAAGGCTGATCGCCGCAGAATTGATGCTTTTGAGCTGTGGTGCTGGAGGAGAGTCGTGAGAGTCCCCTGGACTGCAAGAAGATCAAACCTATCTACCCTGAAAGAAATCAAGCCCAAATGTTCACTGGAAGGACAGATTTTGAAGCTGAGGCTCTAGTACTTTGTCCACCTCATGAGGAGAGAGGACTCCTTGGAAAAGTCCCTGATGTTGGGAAAGAATGAAGGCAAAAGGAAAAGAGGACGGCAGAGAATAAGATGGTTGGATGGTGTCATCGATGCAACCAATATGGATTTGACCAAACTCCGGGAGGCAGTGGAAGATAGGAAGGCCTGGCGAGCTCTGGTCCATGGGGTCGTGAAGAGTTGGACACAACTGAACGACTGAACAACAGCAAATGTAAATGAGTCCATTGTCGTACCGCTTAACAGTCAAGACATTTTTCCTGATAGTCAACTGGACTCTGTCTTCCTGCAACTTGAGCTGATAATTAAATGTCAGGATCCCGGGATGATGTTTTATATCAGGCATGTCCAAACTTCAGCCCTCATGATGTTTTAGACCGCAGCTCCCAGAATTCTACACTTAGATTGCCAATGACACAGGACTGTGGGAGTTGTGGTCCAAAACATCTGGAGTGCCGAAGTCTGGACTTGCCTGTTTTCTATGATAGCCTTTTGAGTACAGTGGTAGCTTGAATGAAGGAATTAATTCATTCCAAATGAAATTCTGTTAAGAAAATTTTCTTTATACAAATTTCCCATAGGAATGCATTGAAAATGGAGTAAAAATCACAACCGTTTTAGGTTGTATGGATTTGCCTCATAGGCGATTCTGTTAAGCAAATTTCCCCTATCTCCGGAATTTTTTATGTTGTACATAGTTTATGTTGTACAAACCGTTTGTTATACAAGGGTCCACTGTACTTAATAAGCCCTATAATATATCATATAGACTCCTTTTCTCATGATTAAGCATGCCCAGGTCTTTCAGTCTTTTCTTGTTGTGCTTGGTTTCCAGGCCCCTAATCATCCGTGTTGTCCTCCTCTGAACTTGTTCCAATTTGCCAGCATCCTTCTCGAAGTGCAGTCTCCAGAACAGGACATAGGACTTAAGATGAGGTCAAACTAGTGATAAATAGAGAGGAACTAGTTACTGTGCAGGATTTGGAGACTGTTAATGCAGCCTAAAATAGCATTTGCCTCTTTTGTAGCCACATCACACTGTTGGCTCATATCCAGCTTGTGATCTATGACGATTCCGAGTTCCTTCTCGCTTGCAGTACTGCTGAGCCAGATGTTTCCTATCTCGTAACTGTGTGCTTGGTCCCCTTTTCCGAGGTGCAGTGGTCTGCATTTATCCCTGTTAGATTTCATTCTGTCGTTTCCAGCTCAGTTCTCAAGCCTATCTAGACCCTTTTGAATTTTGTCTTTCTCTTCCAGGGCATCAGTTATTCCACCCAATTGTGTGTCATCTGCAAATCTGATTACCAATGCCTGCACCCCTGATCCAGGTCATAAATAAAAATGTTGAAGCGTCCTGGGGTCAGAACAGTGTCCTGGGGTACCCCATTTGTTACCTCCTTCCTGTTTGAGAAAGAGGATCTGTTCTCAATCAACCCAGGTTGCAGGATATGCAGTAACTGGCTCGAGTTACAGGAAGCCAGATTTATGTTGAATCTGGGAAAACTTCCTAACTGTTAGAGCAGTACAGCAATGGAACCAATTGTCTCAAGGAATGGCAAGTGCTCCAATGCTGGGGGCATTCAAGAGGAATCTAGAGAACCACCTGGCAGATATTCTATGATATGGATTCCTGCCTTGAGCGGGAGGTTGGAGTCACTAGCCTTGTAGGCCACTTCCAACTTCATAATTCTGATTTTACGAAGAGTCATTAGCGATCACGATTTTGTAGCCAATTGTGTACCCATGTGGCAACTGTTCTAGCTGGGCCAAAATAGGAATAGGCATATTTTGAACGCACAAAAAAAACATTGTTTAAATACACCGAACCAGAAAAATAGTCAAATATAAGTATCTGTCGCTGGCGTCCAAAGCATTATTATCCCTACTATTGTATTCCCAGGTATTATCTAAAGATATGAATGCTGGACCATGAAAAAGTCAACAGGGGTGTGGGTGGGGATATGATTCATTCAAAATGTGATGCTGGAGAAGAGATCTGTGGATAGCCTGAACTGCCAGAAAGGCAAACAAGTGGGTCCTACATCAAATGAAGTCTGAACTTTCTCTAGAGGCAAAGATGGTGACACTGCACCTGTCTGACTTTGATCAAGACATGAGAAGGCCATATTCTCTGGAAAAGACAATGATGGTAGGAAAAGCTGACATCCATAGGAAAAGAGATAGACTCACTCTTTGAAGGAAGACACGGTCATGTGTTTGCGGGCTGTTTTAATCACACGACATCTTGAAGGTTGTTCCTTCATGGGTCAGCTTAAGTAAGAAGCAACCTGATGGCCCATTACAACAACTCAGCAACAAATCTAATTTTCAGTCCCAACTATAGATTTGAACCTAAGAAGTATTACATTCATGTCCTATTCATTCTCTGGGACATTTAGTTGGTTGAAAAATTAAGTGCTCTGTCAGCAATGGGGTTTTTTATAGTCTAGTAGCAGCTACAGCTTAAATGTGAACACAAACATGCAGATACTTGGAGAAATGAGTGTTTACTTTTGCTGACATCAGAAGCAACATACCAACATGAAAGCGGTGTACTCTGGGCATAAATGGGTACCCTAGGACCCCCTCTCCCTCTCCCTGGGGCTCAGCGTCCACTGATTCACTTATCCACTGGCGGAAAATATTAAATTAAAAAAAAAAAACAAAAATGCCTATTTATATGTATATCTAGGTTGCATTTACCAGAACTGGGAACCATGCAATGTTTAGCATTTGATAATTCAGCATTGTTTTGAGCATCCGCAGGGATGCTTCTTGGAATGGAATATGTATGGATGCCATAGTCCTCCTTTACACAGGTTTGTCCATCTGCCATCTGTCTGCCTGTCTGTTTATCTGTCTGTTTTGGGGGATCAGTCTTATTAACACTCCCAATGGAAGTAGATCTCTTGAATCAATGGGACTTACTGAAATGCTTATTTGCCCTAGTTCCCATGAGTCAGTTGTTCTGCTGTTTCTGGGGCTACTTACTGGATTGAGTCTTCTTGGACCCATTCCTAAAAAAGTTGTTTTAGGAACTGTTTTCAGTTCAGTCTAACCTTGAGCATAGTTGACACACAACTTTAGAAAATTGGCAGGTACTTCCTCCCGCGCCTGCACACCCACCCGCCACCATCCCACCCGTGCTCTGCCATCTGCCAAACTCCTCTTACAATTCAGAGTTTATCAAGGTCCTCTCGATGTATATACAAATGACAGCCTTGAGGAGAATCAGTGTAGCAATATACTGTAATTTAGTTTGGCGGTGTTTTTCAATTGTTTTTGCTTTCTTTTTGTGAGCCCTTTCTTTCAGTAGGTTCTGGAGGTTCGAGAAGACACTGCAATTTATTTTGTTTTCATGGATGGGCAGACAAGGGCTTGGTTATGTTCTGAAACCCTTGGGAGGACAACCAGTGTAGGTGGATCAGCCCACCTTAAAAAAAATTAAATTAAATTAAATTTCAGCATGACATGTTGCCTTGGACTGGTGCCAAGCCTCTGGTGGCTTAAACCCACAGAAGCACACCCTTGTGAGTCACACAGAGCAGTTGTTGTTCTGAAGCTCCTGTGCTGAACCCACCTAAGACAACAGAAGGTCAAGACTTTTCCTGTTCTTCTAATCCTGCCGTCTTTCAAAACACACATAGAAAGGTCTGGCAGAGTTAGCAATGAATAGACCTGTGATGGGTGAATAATTTATGCTATTTGATACCTAATGATGAGTTCTGCACCATTTGTAAGCTCAATTTATGTATAGCTTTTCAGTGACCTGAAAAAGAGACCCCCCCACCCAAATTCTGGACTTTGTTGCTCTAGTCCAGGGCTGTCCAACTATGAACAGCCCACAGTCTACTCTAAATAGCCAAATGTCCCCACAGTCTACTTCCAGAAGCGTGCACGTGTGCGCCACCTGGCCAGCAGCTCACGGATGCAGCGCTGGTCCCAGCCACAGCTACTCATTTTGCCGATGCTCTGGATGAGAAAGATGGAGACTCCTACGGAGGAGCCAAGTGAGGGGGTGGGGTAGGGCGGCGGAAGGTAAGAGAACAAATCAGGACCAAATGTCTGGGCGGGCAGGAAGGAAGGACCCGCAATCCCCCCCCCCGAACACACGGCTGCTGGCAGAGGATCATGAAGCTGGCAGGGACCTGGCGGGCTACTTCTAACTGCCTGTGGGCTACCGGTCACCCATGGTTGTGCAGGCCTGCACCTAGAGAACCTTGAGTCCCCAGATGTTCGTGGACTGAAAGTCTCAGGAGCCTTCACCACCTTCTATGTTTTCCAGGATTTCTGGGAGTTGTATAGAATCATAGAATCATAGAGTTGGAAGAGACCTCAAGGGCCATCTAGTCCAAACCCCTGCCATGCAGGAACCCCCACCACAGTACTCCCGATAGATGGCCATCCAGCCTCTGCTTAAAAACCTCCAAAGAAGGAGATTCCACCACCCTCCATGGCAGTATATTCCACTGCCAAACAGCTCTAACCATCAGGAAGTTCTTCCTAAAGTTTAAATTGAATGTGTTTTCCCGTAGTTTGAGATGTCCTAGTCTGTGAAGCCATGGAAAACAAACCAGTCCCCTTTTCAACGTGACATCCTTTCAAATATTTAAAAGGATGTCACATCGAAGAGGGGACTAATTTGAGAACATCTGGGGTACCAAAATTGGGAACCATTGCTCTATACCGCTATCGGCCTCCCAAGAGGAATTCTACTGCTATGAGAATGATCCTAAGTGAGGGTGTGATTTCCTTTATCTTACTACTTGTGATTACTAATTTAGCAATTTAGTTCCAACTGACTTTGCAACCCATTCTGAGAGGAGAATGCACTAGCTTGTTCCTCTTTAGGGTGGGCGGTCCTCTATTTGCAGAGCTGCCCTCCATTTTTGGTGACATGTAAGTGGTCCCTTGCTGGCTGGATCGCTCAGTGAGTTATTTCTCTGGATGCTCACTGGTCTACGGAGCTGGCTGCAGAGCCAGAGATGGAGGGTTCAATTCTTCCACTGCAGCCTAGGGCCAATGATATGGGATTATGGGAGCTAAAGTGGTGGTAGTGGGGAGCCCACCATTGCTTGCCTAGGAAATATTTTACAAAGGATCTGTCTTGTAGCAATACCATAATACTAAGAGGTGTAAGGCAGGGGTGCCCAAACTTTTTGTAAGGAGGGCCAGATTTGGTGGCTGAGAATGTGTCAGGGGCTGGTTGCTCCCGACCCTGCCACACCACTGCAATCCCCACCCACTGACCCATAAGCCCCACCCACTGACCCCTTGCAACCCCACCTGCAGGAAGGAAGGCAGGGACCAAGGGAGGGAGGGAGGAAGGTGGAAACCAAGAGAGGAAGGAAGGAAGGTGAAGAACAAGGAAGGGAGGAAAGAAGGAAGGTGGAGGACCAAAGGAAGCACAGGGAGCCGTGGCCACAGGTCGCCCTTTGGAAGAGGTGATCTGTGAGACCTTGCACCCCCCCAAGCTCCCCAGTGGTGGTGATGGCTCGCCCGCCAGTCCACTCCAAAGCTCCTTGGCGGTGGCAGAGGCCCACTGGCCTGCCCACCCCCACACATTCCCCTGTGGTGCTGGTGGTGGCAGACCGCCCATCCGCCCAAGCTTCCCAGCGGTGTCAGTGTTGGCAGAAGATTTTTTTTAAAAAAAACCATGGGGCGAAGGAGGGAGAGGAAGGGGCAGGCCAGCCAGCTGCAGGCCACTCAGAATGACCTGGCGGGCTGGATTTGGCCCCCGGGCCGGACTTTGGGCAGGCCTGGTGTAAGGGATCCTGAGGATTTTTCAAATCTAGCCCCTCTCAAGGAGACACATTAGGAATTAAACTCCCAGCCTCTGGCTCTGCTGCCAGATGTCCAAACCACTGAGCTATCCAGTTTTGGAGATCTGTGATTTTTCTGATGTTCGGTTTAATTATCTGGAAAAAGGAAACAAGAGTGGCTGGTGGAACTGGGAGTGAGACCCAAATCGTGGTGGTATGCCCTGCTTGGGAAAAATAAAAAAATAAAATTCTGCCTGTAGGAAGAACCTGGAAGACTGATGTGTACCTAATGCAACATCATGGTTGAGATCAGTTTTTCCCAACCTGGTGATCATGAGTCATGATAAAGCTGAAGCACCTGGGTGATTATCGCCCACCAGTAGGAGATGAATTACAACAAGTAGTAGAGAGCAGAACATTTAATCTTGGAATTCTCCAATGATCAAAAACCTAGGAGATCTCTGTATCAAGAAGAAAGGCGAGCAGATGACCACAATGGGTCCAAAGAGCATAGTACAAGCTATTCAAGCATAAAACTGAATGCCATTGATGGTAATAAACCATTCTACATGAAAGGTATCTATTGAGAGAGAGAGAGAGAACATAAGAACATAAGAACATAAGAAGAGCCCTGCTGGATCAGGGCAAAGGGCCATCTAGTCCAGCTTCCTGTATCTCACAGTGGCCCCACCAGATGTGTTTGGGAGCGCATGAGACTAGATATCTGTCTCCTGATACCACTCCCTTGCATCTGGCCCTTGAAGTACCCCAGTTTTAAGCCTGGAAATTACACATCTCCATCAGGGTTTGTAACCTGTGATGGACTTTTCCTCCAGGAATCTGTCCAAACCCCTTTGTAAGGCATCCAGGCCAGATGCCATCACCACATCCTGTGGCAGGGAGTTCCACAGACTAACAACGCGCTGGGTGAAAAATATTTTCTTTGGTCTGTTCTTACTCTCCCAGCCCTCAATTTGAGTGTATGTCCCCTAGTTCTGGTATTTTGTGAGAGGGAAAAGAGCCTCCCTCTATCCACTTTACTCATACCCTGCATTATTTTGTACTTCTCAATCATATCCCTCCCTCAGGTGCCTTTTTTCCAGACTAAAGAGCCCCAAATGTTTTAGCCTTTCCTCATAAGGGAGGTGCCCCAGCCCAGTAATCATTTTACCCACTATCTTCTGCACATTTTCCAGTTCCACTATGTCTTTCTTGAGATGTGGTGACCAGAATTGTACACAATACTCCAGGTGTGGCTTTATTATTGTTTTGTATAATGGCATTATAATGTTGGCTGTTGTATTTTCAATCCCCTTTTTGATAATGCTAGCATGGAATTGGCCTTCTTCACTGCTGCCACACATTAGGTAGACACCTTCATGGAGCTGTCCATCAACACACCAAGATCTCTTTCCTGATCCGTCATGGATAACTCAGACCCCATGAGTTGATAGATAAAGTTTGGATTTTTTGCCCCAATATGCATTACTTTACATTTCCCTACATTAAAACACATTTGCCAATTCACAGCCCATTCCCCCAGTTTGGAGAGATCCTTCTGGAGCTCTTCACAATCTTCTCTGGTTTTTTCCACACAGAAAAGTTTTGTGTCATCTGTAAACTTGGCCACCTCACTGTTTATCCCTGTCTCCAGGTCATTTATGGACAGATTGAAAAGCACCGGTCCCAGGACAGATCCCTGAGGCACACAGTTTTTCACTTCTCTCTCCATTGTGGAAATTTCCCATTGACACCTACTCTTTGTTTCCTGGATCTCAACCAGTTCTCAATCCATAAGAGGACCTGCCCTCTTATCCCCTGACTGTGCAATTTTCTCAGGAGAGAAAGAGAGAGAGAGAGAGATGTGTCATTACAGTTGTGACCGACTCTTCATGACTCCATGTCCATGGAGTTTTCTTGGTAGGAATACTGGAGTGGCTTGCCAGTTCCCACTCCAGGTGCCTACAGTGACTGATATTCCCTGGTGGTCTCCCATCCAAGTACTAACCAGGGCCAACCCTGCTTAGCTTCCGAAATCAGACGAGATAGGATGTGCTTAGGGCATCTAGGCTCTATTGAAAGAGAGACTGGTCACCAAAGCCAACCTAAGAGGATTTTCATGGCATGTGAGGCATTGAAGGAGTGATTTAGCATCGCTCCTCGCTGGGAAGTTTCCATGGCCAATCAGAGATTTCAACCCCGTTCTCCTGAGGGTCATACTCTGACATTCTATCCATTACACCACCACAACAGCCATCATTTGGGAAGCACCTTGCCACCGCCTCTTCTTTTTGTGTGTAAGGCGATTTATTACCAATCTTTTCACCTCTGCACTTTCGATTGCTGTTCTTTGGGGTGGGGTGGGGGAGGCATAAACCCAGCCCATAAACCTCTCCGATGGAATATATAATTTCAGATATTGACCTCTTCTCCTGTTAAAACTCTTAAAATTCACACTTGCAATTTACAACAAAGGAGGCAGTGGAGCCATTTATAGATGGAGATTATGGACAGGCCCAGTTCGAGAACAGCCTCCTTGGGATCAAGTGAAACAGAGTAGCTCAGACCACCTGATGCACACAAGAGGGCCGTACAAAAGGCTGGGTTGATGCACGGAAGTGTGCAATAAAAAGAAACCAATTAAATTTTGAATTGCAAGGCGTTCTCTGGCAGCATAACACACATTTGGTATTGTCAGTTGCACAATAACATGGTTCACAAACAATTCTAACTATGGAGAAGTTGCTTCTATTTTCACACTCTCGGCTCAACTAGGGAAGTTTTACAGAAGTTTGGAACGGCTAAGTCTTACATTCTGGAGTGACGTTTTGGTGCCTTGAGTGTACATGTGTTATGTGAGCACTAGAGATGGGCACAAAATGCCAAAATGGCATTTTGTTTCATTTTTCATTTCATTTTTTTTGTTTCATTTCGTTTGGAATGCAATTAATTTTTTAAAAAAATTTATTTCATTTTTGTTTTGCTTCATTTTTGGTTTGTTTGTTTTTTTAAATGTTTTTAATAGCCAACCAGTCCATCCAGTTGGTGCTTTTTTTAAAAAAACCTAGTGCTGACCAACGGCCTGTGGAATGGTCCTAGTGGAGACCAGCTGTTCCGTGGTCCAGTCGGCACTTTTTTTAACCTAGCGCTGACCAGCTGGCCTGTGGGGCCGGCTGGTCAGGGCTTATTTTTATTATTTATCTGGACTAGTGCCGAGATCAGCGCTTGTCAAAATAAATAATAAACAAAAATGAAACAGAACAAAACAAAATAAAACAAAATGAAACAAAATGAAACAAAATGAAACAAAATAAAAATTTCAGTTTTGTTTCATTTTGTTCCATTTAAAAGGACACTTCATTTTTCATTTTGTTCTGTAACAAAATGAAAAATGAAAAACCATCTCTAGTGAGCACAAACTATTCTTAAACAGTCATAAGGTTTCTGGAAGGGTTATTTTTCAGAAGGAACCTAAGCTCCTTCAGCATGACACCTTAAGGACAGTAATGTTGGACCAGAGGCTATCTGTTTCAATGCTTTGCTTACACAGTGGCCGACCAGTTGCTTATGGGAAGCCCATAAGTTTATGACTGTGTGTATCTCATGTTTGCCATTGGATGATCTATAAAGGCATGCTTCCTCTTATGGGGACAGAATCACGGAGTCATAGAATAACTAAGTAGGAAAGGGGCCTATAAGGTCTTTGAATCCAGCCCGTTGCTGTGTACAGGAACCCAAGTCAAAGCAGATCTGATGACTATGCAATTTGCTCTTGAATGCCTCCAGCGTTGGAACAGTCACTGCCTCTTGAGATCATTGCTTCCATTGTCACACTGCTCTAACAGTTAATATGTTTTTCCTGATATTCAGCCTAAATAAATCTGGCTTCCTATAGGCTGAGCTGGTCATTATGTTTCCTACACTCTACGGTGATTGATAGATAACAGATTCTGCCATTCCACTGCATGACTAACTTTCAAGCATTTGCCAAGTGCTATTCTATCTCTCCTCAGTCTTCTTTTCTCAAAGATAAACATGCCTAATATCTTCAGTCTTTCCTTGTAGGGTTTGATTTCCAGTCCCCTGATCATCCTTGTCTCTCTTCTCTGAATTTTGTCCAGTTTGTTGGTATTCTTCTTAAAATGTGGTGTCCAGAATTAGTCGCTACTAAAGCTTTGGAAAACTTCAGCCTTTGGGATCTAGTTCCCAGAATCCCCCAGCTCATTTTATTCCCAGCATATTTTGAGTGGCACATGTGGATTTCTGCCCCCACCCCTTTATCATGACATCTGCCATATGAGCATGGAGACAAGGGAGTAACCAGTCCAAGAGCATCACTCAGGAGGCTGTGTGTCTCCACTGTGGAAAGCTTGCTTCCCCCACAAAAAGATAGAAAGGCTTCCGCAATTTTCTTCCATTGGACCATTCTCAAAAGATTGCCCAATCCAAGCATTTGAGTTGGGCCTCTTCCCAAACCAACCGGTTTGGTGTGAAGCTGCTGCCCCTTGTGCTAACTGCCTCCAGTCATGGATGGGCACCAAGCCTCCCAGAGAGAAAAACACTCCTGGCTAAGCTTCCTGCTGAGGAGTTGGTGACGACTATGGCCTAGAAAACAAAACAGTGTTTGTTTTACAACATGTTAACCTGTTAGAACCCAAAGGAAGAAGGCAGCTGATCTTGACTAGATGCTTGTCCTGGATGGTCACAGGAAGACACGGCAGCAGGCGTTGGTGAGAAGGGAACACAGCAAGACTTTTCTTCAGGCTAACTTCACGGACATGCCAGTCCCCGAGCAGTTTAATTTTCACACACTCTGCCAGAGAGCTTTTGGATGCACACACCGCTCACGTGAGCTTGCCCTGATAAATTAATCTCTCTGTTCAGACTTCAACCCTTGCATCCCTCCAGAGATTGCACAAACCACCAAGAACAAGGAGTCAACCGTGCAAGCTAGAAAAGGCTTGTTGATTTATCTGAAACATTTAGTTCTCTTCCTTTTTTGTGGGGGGGGGGAGGAATAAAAAACTCAGAGGGTGGCTTTGTACAATTCAAAGGATTTGCTTTGGCCTCAAGTTGCAGGGAGGATTAAATTTCTAGGTATCAGGGGTGGGGGAATATTTGGGACATTAACCTCCCCCTCTCCCAAACCTCTTGAGCTTTTTACTCTGTCCAAAAAGTGGTACAGGGTGATGGGTCAATTTTTATTCTCTTGCCAGGATTTCCTAGGAGCCGGATCATGGAGGAGAAAAATTCTCAAAGGATATGTGTTGACCTCAAGGTCAACAGGCAGAAATAGAGAACACCTGTGCTAGAGAGATGATGGCTTTCTTTCATGCACAAGAATTGCTGAATCCCAAATGGACAAATTATCCATCTCTCTCTCTCTGTTTCCCTTTCCATCTACTCAGCTATCCATCTCCAGTCATTTACAAAAATTGGTAATACAGTTGTACCTTGTATAAAGGAATTAATTTGTTCCAAATGAAATTATGTTAAGCAAAATTTCCTTTACACACATTTCCCATAGGAATGCATTGAAAACAGAGTGATCCCATTTTTGTGTTGTACAGATTTGCCCTACAGGCGATTCTGTAAAGCAAATTTCCCCTATCTCCAGAGTTTTTTATGTTGTACAAATTTTATGTTATACAAACCATTTGTTATACAAGGGTCCACTGTATCTTCAAAAACCTTTTTACACTGATGTAACATAGATTGTGGGTCCTGATGGCAATTTTAGTGTATTGTATTTAAGGGTTTTAGCTGCTTTTGATTGTTCTTTAGTATTTTAATGTTTTAATTGTTTGAGTGCTCATTTTAATTTTGAACTGCAAGCCAGCCAGAGACCTTTGGGTGGTGGGTGGCATAAGTTGTATAAACAAAACAAAATGAAATGAAATGAAATGAAATGAAACAAATGTAAATCAATTCTTTCTCATGTGTTCGAGTCTGCCACACTTGTTGTTTTTGTTCAGTCTTTCAGGGCGTTTATACATGACCCCTAAACTCCAGGGCAAATGGCTCCCAGCTCCGGAGATTAAAAATGTTTACCCACTAGCTCTGGAGTTAACAGGAAATTAAGTGCGACCCTGCCCACTTTAGCACGTCCCAGCGCAGCTTTCAGGTACCTGCTTTTTGGATGTGACAAATATTTGATCTGGTGTAAGGATAGTGAATGCGGGGCTCTCCTGGCTTCTGTTTGTTCTTTTTTTTGCACCCCACCCCTTTAAGAGATGTGAATGCTGCCAGGAACAAAACGGAGGTAAACCGGCATTCTTTTCTTTCTTTTTTCTCCCTCCCTCAGGCAGCCAGCAACCAGGAAGTGCAGAGGGGGGTGGGGACAGAGGAAGAGCGACGAACCCCTAAGATCTCTGGTCCGAATTTAAGTGGCCAGCGGATCTTAGGGGTTGTGTAAAAAGGCCCTCAGTCGTCTCCAACTCTTCATGACCCCATGGACCGGAGCTCGCCAGGCCTTCCTATCTTCCACTGCCCCCCGGAGTTTTGTCAAATCCATATTGGTTGCATCGAAGACACCATCCAACCATCTCATTTTCTGCCGTCCCCTTTTCCTTTTGCCTTCCATCTTTCCCAACATCAGGGACTTTTCCAAGGAGTCCTCTCTCCTCATAAGGTGGCCAAAGTACTGGAGCCTCAGCTTCAAAATCTGTCCTTCCAGTGAACATTTAGGGTTGATTTCTTTCAGGATGGATAGGTTTGATCTCCTTGCAGTCCAGGGGACTCTCAAGACTCTCCTCCAGCACCACAGCTCAAAAGCATCAATTCTGCGGCGATCAGCCTTCTTTATAGTCCAGCTTTCACTTCCATACATCATTACTGGAAAAACCGTAGCTGCCACAATAGAGGCATCTATTTCCACTACAGAGTCCAGAATCTCTAGTGCAGAATATCCAAGGGAGTGTGGGGGATTCCAAATAGAACTTTAGACCCAGTAGACAGTGGTCTGCATAGATGACTAAGGATGATAATGATGATGAAGATGATGAAGCTGTCATTACTAAACAGTGAAATCAGCAAGGATCAAGAAGCTGTCAAGTCCGTGTTGAGAACAGAGTTGGAGTTTTTGTCCAGCGGGTTAAATGGACTTCTCTTTCCTGTTGGAGCTCTGGAGGGGAGGGAAGAAAGTGCATTCTTGCAGGTGTGGACCGCTCACAGGAAGTGAAAGGAGTTATTATTAGACCCGTTTTGGGCCACATTCAAATGTGAATTATTATCCTAGAAAACGGGCCAAAAATATCTAGCTGCCTGGGCGAACAGAAGAAAAACCACCCTATAATTGGAAAAGGTTGCATTAAATCACAGGGCTGTTATTTCCTCCCTTTTAATTTCTCCACAAGAGATAAACGCTTCCTTAGGGCTTCAGCTTGAATGCACCAGTGGGGAACCGGTATTCCTTCCAGGTGTGGCTGGATTTAGTTTGGATTTTAACCCCATCCAGAAGCTCAGAGGATGATGGGAGTTGCACAGAAGAACATAAGAAGAGCCTTGCTGGATCAGGCCAAGGACCTATCTGGTCCAGCGTCCTTTATCTCACAGTGGCCCCACCAGATGCCTCTGGGAACACTTGAGACAACTAGACACCTGTCTCTTGATGCCACTCCCTGAGACTGAAATAATGAGGTACCTTCCTTTTAAGCCTGGAGATAACACGTCTCCCCATCATGGCTTGTCACCTGGGATGGACTTTTCCTCTAGAGATTTGTCCACTGCACCTTTCAAAGCCATCAAGGTTGTGATTAGAACTCCAGGCTTCAGGATGTTGCCTGATGATAGCCTACATTCTCTGCTGATGCCCAGGCTCGGTGGTCCATCTAGAGAGGCACAATTTCTCTGGAGAGGCTTTCTCTCCAGGCCCACCATTTTAATGCTGGCTTTTGGTCACCCAGATTTGCTCCCCTGTTGGGCCATTGGGAGCCAGGCAGCAAGAACAGGACAGGTGTCATGTCTCATGGGCCTCCTTGTTCCCGGAGTTGTGGCAGTCACCTCCCAACACCTTGGTAAGTTAGGGGAAGCCCATTGTCTCCACCGCTTTCCTCTGACATCACAGAGCCTTGCCTATGTGACATCACAAGGACCCAACTCCCCATGCCCTAGTTTTGGACTCTGGATGAACCATTAAGCAAAATAACCAGGTTCTAAGGGCATCAACAAGGGAAGGGGGCACCATGGAGGGGGACGAGGGATTTAGGAGTCTATGGCATCCTGGTTTTTTTAAATCATTCCTGGAGAACAGAAATCAAGATATTTAAAGCAAAAAGCAAAGTGTTCTGCTTATATGCTGCCCCATAGCACTTCAAGCAATCTCTGGGCAGTTTACGATTTAAGTATGGAGGCTACACATTGCCCATCCCCACCCCAGCAAGCTAGGGTACTCGTTTTACCAACCTCGGAAGGATGGAAGGCTGAGTCAACCATGAGACCTACACTTTCAAAACCTTTGGAACCAGGAGTGGGGCTCTGAAGTGGACACAAGGGGAGTGGCAAATAAAATGTCCCTAGTGTTTTCAGCCCATACATACAATATCCTGAGCTCAAAAAAGTGTGTTTGTGTTCTCAAACTGGGGTGACATGTTTTGCATATCTGAAATACGTTTACCTTTTTTTGCTTCTGCTTAAGAGCACCACCCAGCCCAGACACATTGATACAAGCATCTACAGATATCCTCATATCTGCTTAACCAGAGTTTTCTTCTTGCTGATAATGGTGATTCTGAATCTCAGGGTCCAGAGTGAGAGGGAACCCTCCCCTCCAGTCAAAGCCCTGGCTACAGATTGTCATTTTACACTATTTAAAAGTGACACCATCAGCTCCCTTCTTATAAAAGAAGCAATGTGTCCCAAGGAACATCATTATTTGAAGTTTTCAAGATCAAGGCTACACATAGAAAGCATTTTTAAAACTTATCCAAGAGGGGGAAATTGCCACAGAGATGAAGTGCCAATAACTCTCCAACGAGTCTTATTTCCTGGTGAAAAGTCGTGAGCTAGGGGAGGGGGGAAATCCCTCTACTATTTATCAGAGGCTAGTATTACTTCAAAATGTCATTTAATATCTGTCAGGCTTGCTATATTTGCTGGCACAGGGGCTGTGAGGTTTTGAGAGGACACCGTCTCCTTCAAGAAGGGAAAGTGGAACACAATATGGAATCTCCAGAGCTTGCTTTTGTGTTGAAGCAGCACTGGGAGCAAAGTGGCCCCAAAAGATAATCTTCAAACCAGGCGTCAAACCAGGCATCCCAAGAAATCACAAGTAGGGATGGGCACCTTATGAAAAATGACACAGTTTCATTGTTTTGTAAGCTTATGAAACCTTACAAAATGAAATGAAACAGCAAACAGTGTGTCGTCAAGAAATGAAATGAAATGCCTTTTTTTGTTTCGGAAATGCAACAATTCATCCTAGCCTCTTGATCCAGCTGTCTTGAGAACAGGGGGTTTAATTTTTTTAACTTATTGATTTGTTTTTCTTTCTCCCTGAAGCCAACCAGCCCAGGAGCTGAGGTGTTTCCTTCACTGGCTGTGTCTGCAAGTTGATTTAAACTGATTGTTTTCCTTTCCTTTTCAAGGAGGACTGTTGAGGGCTTTTTAAATATTTTCTTTCCTTCCCTCGCTGCACCAATCAGCTGTTGAGTTTATTTCCTTGATCTCTCAATGGAGCAGCTAGCTATTAGATTTCTAGCTTGTTTACAGAGGGTTCTTTGCTTGAAAGCAAATTGATTGGAAGGCTTCAGGTTCTTTGATTTAGGACAGTGGGCTTCCTATTAAATAATTAAAAAGCTCCCCATTATTTATAGCCTTGCAAAGTTTTTCATTTCATGACAAAATATTTTTTAAAAATTGTTATTAATGGAACAAAGTGAAATGGGGACTGAAATGAAACAAAACAAAACATTATATTTCTGTTCTGTGCCCATCTCTATCATAAACATGGGGGGAGTGGGTGGGGGTAAAACTGGCCTGTGCAGTTCCCCTTCAGCTTACCTGCTCTTCTCAGGTTCTTTGAACCATGAAATCCTGCAGTCAACACTGAAGGCACATTCAGGTATTGGCCTAATTGGTGTTTGTAAAAGAATTTAAAGTAAGTAGTTGCAAATAAAAGTTACTCATGATGAATGTGTTTCTCCACTACATGGAAGGGTAGCATGAAGTTAGTGGCTTAGAGAGGGACCAATCCACTCCTTTTGAGTGTAACTTCCACTGGTTTGTTTCTTTCATGTGTACAAGGATATGGTTTCACTTACTCCTGCAGGAAGACTATTGTGCAGTTGAATAGCTGCCTTTTTTCTGTTGTAGGTACTCATCAGTTAAAAGGTGGGTGGCAGGAGAGAGGCTTGGGCCCATCAGATTTTATTTCAAAAGTTGCTAGAATTGTAGTTTTGTAACTGTAGGCCCAAATCATGTTGCGTTCTTGTGCCTGTAGAAGGCAAACGGTTTAACTTACAGGTTCTTGCTGGCTAGTAATGGATCTCTGTCTGTATTTTCAGATGTGGAGTAAGTCACTGGTTTGACGTATGCCTGAAAATCCAAAGGGTGACTCATTAATTGATAGCAAAGAGCAGCTGCAAGTAGCACAGTTTGCCTTTCACAGGCATCAGTACACAACAGGATTTTAGCTTCTATAACATTAGTAATTTTATTTTAAAAACCTGACTGCTATGATTCTAGAATTATATCTTAGGTTCTCCAGATAAGAAGATGGAAATTACTTTTTGGGATTCAGTAGTGATTAATAATAATTATTAATGATTTTGTGTGTGTGTGTGTGTGTGTGTGTGTGTGTGTGTGTGTGTGTGTGTGTGTGTGTGTGTGTGTGTGTGTGTGTGTGTGTGTCGTTACAGTCGTGACCGACTCTTTGTGACCCCATCTCCATGGAGTTGTCTTGGCAGGAATACTGGAGTGGTTTGCCAGTTCCTACTCCAGGCACCTACAGCACCTGGTATTCCTTGGGGGTCTCCCATCCAAGTACTAACCAGGGCCGACCCTGCTTAGCTTCTGAAATCAGGCGAGATCTGATGTGCTTAGGGCCTCAATCATTAATCATTTTGTTGTAGTTTCAAACTTCTGATTAATTTCCTCTGGCTGCACAGCAGATGTCCAGGGATCTACAGAGCAGAATGGCTTCAAGTCCCTCAGTTTAGTCCAATAGTCACAGTAACTCACTCTGAGATGTTAGTTGGAGAAAGAAAAGGTTTGATTTACTTACATTAAAGACATAACAGCAAGCTAACAACATGGCTGCTTTCAGCAACAGGCCTCAGCAGATTCACTGCTTGCTACAGATAACTAGTTGATGGGGGACAACGGAGAGCTCTAAAAAGGGGGTTGGGTGGGACTCTCTTTGAATTTAGGAACAGCAGGGACCAATTGGTTAGTGCTGGAAAGATTGACAGCCACCCTTGTCCAGAAAGATCCCTCCCAGCCACGCCTACTAGAGGCAGCATGCAAGACTGCAGGGACTCCAACAGCTTGGATTCTAAATGTGCACTGTAACCATCCCTCTTTTATAAGAACAAACGAGCATGATGAAATAACACACAAATTTGGCTCCTTCCTCCCTTCTTTTTCTCGCTTGCGAAAAAGGCAAGAGGCAGAGCCTTGGCAAATATCTGTTGCAAGAGACAATAACACAAAGAGGAAGGCATCACCCACAACCCAGGTGGCACCTCACCGCAGTGAAACTCTTTCCTTACAGAGCCATGGAGGATGTAATCCACTCAACGGTGGACGGATAGGATCTTCCAACAGCTGGCAGATCCTATCCCAGCCAACTCCGCACATGCTGTTTATTCTTGAAGCCCCTTGCCCTATAAATAACCCCCAACTCTGGAATCTGCACCTGCACAATAGGAACCCCCACAGCCTGGGATTTCTCAGGGATTCGCTGGGAAGAGAGTTTGGATTCCACAACCACTTTCCACTTCTGGAGCGGCAGCGGCAGCAAGAAGGGTTCCATGTCAGCTGAGAACGAAAGGAGAAAGATGGGTTTTAAAAATATGGACCCTGAAGGAAGTGCCATAGTGGGATCAAGAGAGTAATCCTGGAATGAAGTGCAAGTCATGCATGCACACTGGGCCTTCTTTTTTAGAAGAGCTGAGAAGGACCTTGTACCAACAAGGGAAGCTCTGTTGCTGCTCCTGACACAGAATCACTTGGGAGACGTGCCAAGTTTTGACATGGCTGAATACAGGCGCTTCAGGAATGTTAGAAATGCTTGTTTTATTGAGGGCTGGCGGGCAGGGGGATGTGGGTCCCAGAATACCAGAGTCAACAGGGCAATTTGGCCAGGAAACCCATCTCCGAAAATCTTGGAGCTGCTGACGAGAAGAGGGAGGAAGTAATTCCTCCTCTGTACCATCCACTTTTCTTTTGCATTGACTCCATGACCTCATCTCGGAGATTTTGTTTTCGCACCCCAGAAAAACGAGGGCAGAATAAACTTGGCCCCTTGCCGACAGGACTCAGGATACTTTCCCAGACTTTTTCATTGTGCTGCAAACCCTTCTGGCCAAAGACAGGAAAGAGTCATCCTGTTACCCCAGCAGTGGGGTGACACTTGTCTGCCTTTTAGGTTAGGTTTTTTAGAGCAGTAGTGGTAGCAGCTTTGCTTGGGTCCTCCCCTCCCTCCGAGATTTCTGAATAGGATAGATAGATAGATAGATAGGAAGGAAGGAAGGAAGGAAGGAAGGAAGGAAGGAAGGAAGGAAGGAAGGACAGACAGAAGGAAGGAAGACAGAAGGAAGGATAGATAGATAGATAGATAGATAGATAGATAGAATTTAGATAGATAGATAGATAGGAAGGAAGGAAGGAAGGAAGGAAGGAAGGAAGGAAGGAAGGATTTTACATACATACATACATACATACATACATACATACAGACAGACAGACAGACAGACAGACAGACAGATAGATAGATAGATAGATAGATAGATAGATAGATAGATAGATAGATAGATAGATAGATAGATAGATAGATAGGAAGGAAGGAAGGAAGGAAGGAAGGAAGGAAGGAAGGAAGGAAGGAAGGAAGTAGATAGATAGATAGATAGATAGATAGATAGATAGATTTTTGATTTGTGAGTGGTTTCTACTTCTTTTAAAAATATTTTAAATTTGTTAGTCTTACACTTTGAGCTTGGTCCTTTTGTTCTCTTGTAGTAGCTTTAGAAGAGGTAGCCATCTTAATCTGCATCATGCAAAACCAAAGCGAAAAATAAAAACACATAACCTTGAAGATTAACCGTTATATTTTTATGTGAGCTTCCACAGAGAAATCCACTTCCTCGGATGGAAGAGTGGGGCTCTAATCAATCTTCTCCTATGGACTTTAATAATTCCCTACTAACCATAGCAGAAGAGGACAGAACAGAAGAGATATCATAGATCACAGAGGAACAGAAGGGATAAAATAGCGGATAGAACAATAACACCATTAATGAACCAACAGAGCTTTGGGAGTTTAAATTGCTGAATTAAGGACATTGGTAGTTTGAGTTCATCTATACAACAGGGTGTATAGATTCTTTACAGCTGACTTGCCTTGGAAATGATTACTTGTCTCATGTTGGCTCTAGTCAGTCATCTGTTTCCATGCACTTTCTGTTCTCTTTTTTTTTCTATTTCTGGTACATTTCTCAGAGTCTAAATCAGGAATGGAAAAATTCTTTTTTATTCTCAACTCTTTCATTGAGGGTGGTGGTGACATGAGTCAGAATGTGTGGTGGACCGGGCTACTGTCACCCCAAGCTCTGTAAAGGCCATCTGCACTCCTTCCTTCCTTCCTTCCTTCCTTCCTTCCTTCCTTCCTTCCTTCCTTCCTTCCTTCCTTCCTTCCTTCCTTCCATATATCATTCATTCGTTCATTTGTTTGTTCATTCATTTGTTCATTCCTTCATTTGTTCGTTCGTTCATTTGCTCATTCATTTGTTCATTTGTTTGTTTGTTTGTTCATTTGTTCATTTGTTCTTCCTCCCTCCCTCCCTCCTTCCTTCCTTCCTTCCATGTCATTCATTCATTTGTTTGTTCATTTGCTCATTTGTTTGTTTGTTTGTTTGTTCATTCTTCCTTCCTTCCTTCCTTCCTTCCTTCCTTCCTTCCTCATTGTGGAGTGGAAGGAGTGAACAGGGAAATGTGGAGGGGGACCCTGTTATCTGCCTTTCTCTGTGTGTGTCTTTCTTAAATCCAGTCTAGTCTTCCATCAATAAAGAACCATGCAGAAATACAAGCAGATCTGTGGGCAAACAGAGACAGATGGTTAGACGGCAAATGTATCCACCCAAAGTCATCCTCCCAGAGTGAGACAATAACCAGGAATTGTGACTTGCAACTCAGACCCAGTTGTCCGAGTTGTGTTCTCGAGTCCATGTGGGGCGACCTGTCATTATGTGTCCCTGCCATCTTCAGAGGCAGTAGGCCTGGCTTCCCTTCCAGGGATTTTCTGCTGCTTCCATCCACACCTGTGCCAGCCAGCTGATAGGCTGGGACATGCACAGAGCCAGGGACTGCCTTCTGGAAGGGAACGTTGGCCTGCTGCCTCTCCATGCCCATCAGCTGGGTGGTGCATGTGCAGCCTGAATCTTTGGGTCTGAGTCACAGAACATAAGATCAGCCTTACTGGAACAGGCCACAGTCCATCCAGTCCAGCATTCTGTTTCACACAGCGGCTCACCATTTGCTTCAGGGTATTCCCAAGTAGATGTCTTCACCTGCTTATGATTCCGTGTAAATGGCATTGAGAGATATCCTGCCTATCTCTCCAACCCAGAGGTTGTCCTTAGGCATCCCTCATGATAGCCATTGATATTATTTATTTATTTATTTATTTATTTATTTATTATTTACGCTTGTATACCGCCCCATTCCCACAATGGGGACTCTGGGCGGTTCACAACATCAGAATAAAAACAAATAAAAATCAATTGCTAACAACAATTAACAAAACAACGATGTCCAGGAGTAATTAGGCGGGTATAAAAAAAATGCAGAGTGGGACCTTAGACATCGCCGTAAGCTTCTCGAAAGAGGATGGTCTTGAGATTCCTCTTAAATGCTGCCAGCGATGGAGCCTGCCGTAGGTCACTGGGAAGTTTATTCCACTGGGAAGTTTATTCCTTGTTCTCCATGAACTTGTCCAATCCTTTCTTAAATCCTTTCTTAAAGCTGTCAAGGCTGACAGCTGTCCCCACTTCTTCTGGCAGGGAGTTCCACAGACCAGTGATCCTCTGGGTGAACAAGTACTTCCTCTTATTTGTCTGAGATCTAGCACCTGAGGCCCAAGCCTCAGAGTGCAAGGAAAATGACCCAAGATTTAGACTCAGGAGTCAGAGTAAAATATTCAGGCTTGGGACACAACACCCCTGGCAAGCACCTGGGCAACAGAGTTTGGACAGAATGGAGCAATAGCAAAGACTGTTCATCATTTTGCTTTGCTAGTTTCTTAGTTCTGCTCGTCTCTATTATTTTTGCCTCCTAAGTACGCAGGAATGTTGGAAGCTATTTTGCTGACAATAATGGATGGCGAGTTTACTGGTTTCTAGAGATGGGCATGAAATGAACATGTAGCATTTTGTTTTGCTTTGTTTCTCCTTTTGTTTCATTTTGTTAGTAATGAATTTTTAAAGAATTTTCAGAATGAAACAAAATGATTCGTTAATGGCTCTCCTGGGTCCTAGAGGCACCAAAATTGCAGGATAGCTTCTCTGGACTCTTCCTTGTAAGTTCCCCAAATTTGGAGAGGTTTGGGGTTCAGGGGCTGAATTATTAAACTCCAAATTGGTCCCCCTACGAGTAAATTCTAATTGAGTTGGGAAGTGCATAATAGGGAGTGACTAACCACTTCCTAACTCAATTAAAATGATTTTCTTCTAGAAGGAGCCCCTTTGGAGTTTAATAACTCAGCCCGCTGAACCCCAAACCCTTCCAAAAAAATATGGGGGGGGCGTTTACAGGGAACAGTCCAAATAAGCTCCCTGAAATTTTCATTCCTCTGGGATGAATTGTTTCATTCCTAGAGGAAAAAAATTAGTGTTTCATTTTGTTTCATCACAAAACGTATCCGTTTCATTTCATAACAAAATGATTATTACATAACAAAACAACAAAACAGCATTTCATTTTTTATTCTGTGCCCATCTCTACTGGCTTCTCATCTGCTTTACTATGTGCAAAGCCAGTTCATGGTGCCACAAACCCTTCCTTTGGCTTCTCTATGCAAAGTTAGAGCAGCTTTCCCTAAGCTGACGTCTCCTGGACATCCCATCACCTCAAGAGAATGGAGTAGAGATTGTAGGTTTTATACTTCAACCGATGCAGAACCCGCTAGCTTTAGGAAAGGTGCTCAAAGGAGTCATCTTGATCCCATCCATACTAAGAGTTCTCTTGCATAAGGCTCATTGAAATGAAGTGATTTCCTGCTGATCCTTCTGCACTGGATGAAGAGAAGTCATTGCCAGCGACTCATGCGTGGCTCACAAAGGCAGCCCGAGTGCCAGCGTGATCATCAACAACAGCAATCATGCTTCCCATGTGCTGGGTGGAATCAGGATAAATCTGACTACATTTGCATAACTTACCTTTACTACAGAATCAAGATGAACACTGCCAGCCGTTCTCCGAGATTCAGCTGCAGATGCTGATGGTGTGCTATCATCCCGGCTGACCGTCTGCAAAGAAAAGGCAGACTCGGGGTGCCTTTCAAGTCCAGTTCAGTGTTTATTAGAGATGGGCACAAAATGAACTTTTAGTTCATTTCATTATTTGTTATTCATTTTAACGAATAACAAATCTAGGATTAAAATCTAAACAAAACAAATGGAACCAGGGAAAATTGGTTCGTTACGGTTTGGTTAGTTAATGGCGATGCATGGCGAAAATAGCTGTTTTTAAACACTTTAAACTGATGTGAAACACTTCCAAAAATATCCTATTTTTTTTAAAATTCTTGATTATACCTATTAGGTTGATGCCAGTGATTTAAAACATCTAAAAATGTGTTTTTAAAGAGATCGTTGTTTTTTTTTTAAGGGCACAAAATGGCTGCCGCATACTGTAACACAAGGAAGATGTTGAATGATGATGATGTGGATGATGTGAAGGTGAGGATGCTGCCAGTCTAGTTTGTGCAGCAATGTATCAACATCTGTGGGTTTTTTGAATATTTTCCATCTGATCTGGGGCGTGGGACGCCCGCACGTGGGCAAATGGATTAAATTGCGCAAAGGAGGTAAAAATGAATAATGATCCAATGAACCAGTGAAATGATTTTTTCAAAAAAAAATTAATTAGAAAATGAAACAAAATGAACCGAAGCCTTCAACGAACTGAAACGAAATGAATTGCCATTTTTTTGGTTTGTGCCCATCTCTAGTGTTTATGATTGGCTGCATCCCATGATTGGGATCCTTCTGCAAAGCAAAACGCCTTTCCCATCTACCAACCGGGGACTTATTTTAAATCGACCAGAGGGCAGCTCTACTCATAAACAAGGTTACAACAGCATGCATCTGAAAATAGCAAATCTATATCAGCTCTTGCCCGTGGCTTCCTTTAGGGAAGGGACCCAGTAAGGGCCTTTTTACACGACCCCTAAACTCCACCGCAAATGGCTCCCATCTCCGGAGCTTTAAATTGTTTACCCACCAGCTCCGGAGTTTATTGAAAATTAAGTGCGACCACGCCCACCTAAGCGGGTCCCAGCACACTTTTCTTGTACCTGCTCTCCAAGCGTGAAAAATCTTGATGCGGATGTGCCAGGCTCTCCTCGCTTCTTTTTGTTGTTGTTTTTTTCCTCCCGCCCCTTTAACAGAAGGAACCAAGAAGTGACGGGGCTCCCGGCAGCTTCCACCGGCACCGGGAGGTAAGCCTTTATTATTTTGTCCCTTTTTTCCTCCCTCCCCTCACGCAGCCAGCAGCCAGGAAGTGCAAAGGGGTGGGGACGCACGAAGAGCAACAAACCCCTAAGATCTCTGGTCCGAATTTATGTGACCAGCGGATCTTAGGGGTCGTGTAAAAGCGCCCTAAGTTAGAGGTGACTTGACAGCATATAAAAACAACTGAAATATTAGCAGATCGCTGTTGCATGCTCTACGTGGATAATGTCTCTGGACAGTGTCTGGAAACCTAAGCTAGTCCAAAATTCAGCAGCCAGATTGCTGACTGGGGCTCGTTACAGGGACCACACAGCCCCCTGTTAACAACACCTCCATGGGCTGATCCATTTCTAGATACAATTCAAAGGGCTGGTTATAAATTATAAAGCCCTAAACAGCTTGGGTCCAAGTTATCTAAAGCAGTGTTTTTCAACCTTTTTGGGGCAAAGGCACACTTGTTTCATGAAAAAAATCACGAGGCACACCACCATTAGAAAATGTTAAAAAATTTAACTCTGTGCCTACATTGACTATATATAAAGTAATTTTTCAATTTTTCCCACGGCACACCAGGCAACATCTTGTGGCACACTAGTGTGCCACGGAACAGTGGTTGAAAAACACTGATCTAAAGCACCATAAGGATCTCAAAAAGGATCTGATAAGGATCTCAAAAAAGACATTGTGGAACTGGAAAAGGTGCAGAAGAGAGCACTTAAAATGATTACTGGGCTGGGGGACCTCCCTTATGAGGAAAGGCTAAAACATTTGGGGCTCTTTAGTCTGGAAAAAGGTGCCTGAAGGGAGGGATATGATTGAGATGTACAAAATAATGTAGGGCATGAGCAAAGCCTTCCATCCTTCCAAAGTCAGTAAAATGAGTACCCAACCTGCTGGGGGTGGGGGTGGGGAATGTATAGCCTGCATGCTGTAGTTAAACTGTAAACCACCCCACTGGTATGGGGCAGTATATAAGCAGAACACTTTGCTTTACTCCAGAACTCTGGAACTCCCTCCCTAGGCTAGGCTGGCCCCCATCTTTCCCATTCTTCTATTAAGACTTTTCTCTTCAGGCAAACTTTCCCTCAGTGACTGGCCACCTGAGTGGTGTTTTTAAATGGATGGTTCTGCCTTATTGCTTTCATTGTGTCTTTGGCATTGTTTTTGTTTACCATTTCTGAGAGGGGCATCTGTTTGATTTTTTTTATTTTTATTTTTTTGGTTTTTGCATAATTACTGCTTTGAGATTAAAACATTTTTTTTAAATTATGCAAGCTGTCTTGGGTCCACTTAAAGGACAAATGTTGGGTAAAAATAAAATAAAATAATAAATGCAATATATCTTGGGTCCACTTAAAGGACAAATGTGGGGTAAAAATAAAATAAAATAATAAATGCATAATATAGATATATATTTTAACAAAGTACTGTTAGAATGGAAGGTGTGATGGTTGGTTGTTAAATGCAATTAGAATGGAAAGGCTACACAATTAAGGTGTTTTCATTTCCTGTCCCGCTGTGTGAAAGCCTCTTTCTGTGCATGCAGGGATTGAGATGGCTTTATTTGAAATGGGAAATAAACTTGCTGTTGTGACCCAGATGGAGCTCCTTGAGAGAGAACGGCCTCATAGCTTAGAGTGCAGAGTTCTACACTGGAGAAATTCAGAGCCATTAAACAGGAGGATGGCCCAGCACAGGAGGGGCAACAGCTCAGGACTAGAATCCACAGTGTACCTCCATTTGAAGGACAAAGGACACTCATTCAAAGATGAGGATGCACACATATTAGACAGAGAAGAGAGGTGGTTTGAGAGAGGGGTCAGGGAAGCCATTCATGTGAGCATTGAAAACCCCTCTCTCAGCAGAGGTGGGGGACTCAGGCACAATCTGTCTGCCATTTATCATGCTTCCTGTTTCCATCTCTGCAGTTTTTTAAATCAGACTTTCAGAGGTGCATATATTTGTGATTTTGGATTAAAAATCTCAGAATTCCCCATGCTGCCTGTTGGATTTGGGGAGTGGTAGTCCAAAACAACAAATGTGTGTGTTCCTGATGGAACAATTCCCCTGCAATTCTCCTCTCATTGTGGCCTCTAGTTTGCTCTGTGGAAAAGAAACATTTTACAACAGTCCCAGGGGAACAGGAAGGTCACAAGGGGGAATCCTGTATGGATTGAGAAGAAGCCATTAGTTGATGAATGATGAGCCATCCTGAGAAAGCATCTAGAATGGAGGTCTCCAATCATAGGTCCCCAGTTGTTCTTGGACTACATCTTCCAGAAATCCTGGCCAGTGGAGCTAGTGGCGAAGTTTTCTGGAGTTTTAGTCTAAGAACATCTGGGGATCTGAGGCTGGGTACCTCTGGCCTAGGTTAAATCAGGTGTGACATCTCCAGAAGAAGGTGTAAGCCAGGCATGTCCAAACTGCAGCCCTCCAGATGTTTTGGACCACAGCTCCCACAGTCCTTTGCCATTGGAAATAAAGGCTTGGAATTCTGGGAGTTGTGGTCCAAAACATCAGGAGGGCCAAAGTTTGGACATGCCTGGTGTAAGCAATGCTGCAGCAAAATAATTTGAAAGTGTCATTGGTTTTATTTTATTTTTTAAGAGGGGGAAAAAGTCCGGAACAATTAATGCAGAATAAATGAGCTTCAGAAGGAAGCTCTAAGAGAAGCATGTGACTGACAAATCTCTCCTAGTTTCTAAAGGAATCAAAGACTACAGATTTCCCCCCCTGTTATTAAGCCCAATAATTAAGCGCATTTGAAGTGGAAGCCACAGATCCCCTTTAAATGGGTTAATGACACAAGGACCTAGTCAAAATTGCTGTGTTGATTTTATGTTAATGGGTATTTGACTATGAGCTGAACTATTAGCCAAAGATAAGTGGAACTAATGCGCCGGCATTAGAGGCAAAATATAATTGAAAGGAGCTCGTGCGAAATGGACCCGCACACTCATACCCAATGCTAAGCAAAATTGGGCAGGGAAAGCCAAACAGGATGTGGTGATCAAACAGAGGAAGTGGTGTTTGAAATGTAAGGAGCAGAGAAATGGAAGAAGCCCTGTTTAAAGGAGGTGCCCTTTGCCCCGGGGGAAAGGCAAGGGAATGAGTAGTAGGAGGGAGGTTTGTAGGAAGGGCTTTGATACATGCTTTCAAAAAAAAAATTAAACTCATGTCTTGGACGGTTACTTCTCGTCCACTCTCATCCCGGGAGGAAGTTTGTTGTGTGTTGATGTCAGTCACGGTCACGTGGTCTTCTTGCGGTTCTGTCCCTGTTCTTGTGTACGCACGGATGTGGTTGATGATACCGGCAGACTGTTTGTGCATGTCCTCGTTCCATGATATGTGAAATTCCATGCCTTTGTTCTCCTTTTTTTTGGCCAGACCTTCCATTTTTCGATGTTTCGATTCTCTGAAGCCTTGCCTTCAATGTGTTATGGAGCTAAGTTTGAGGCATTTGTCTTTTAATCTCTCTGCACTGCGTTGCTGACTCCATAGGGAATGTACTGGTGAATGGCACTTCGCACTCCTGCCACTAGATGGAGAATGGCACGTTGCGTGATGAGCCTTACCTCACAGGCACTCGTATCGGAATGAGAAGCGAGACGAGGAGATTCCCGAGGCCAGGAAGGGGAATCTCTCATCCTGCTTAGATCGCAGTTCAGGGGGCATGGTCAGGACGAACTCCCCTCATCCCGCAATGGATGTGCGGTTAGATTTCTTTGGACCGGTCCCCAGCGGGACCACGAACAGCGATGAGATGGACGTGAAGTATCAGCCTTGGTTGAGTAGGGTGCTCAGAGGCATTGCATGATACTGAGCCAGGGTGTGATCAGGCAGAGAAATCACTTGCATTTATGCTCATGGAACGATCAAGCATAATGTATTGACATGCGATGATGCAGTGCACAGAAGATACTGAGATGGTCCGCACCTGCTCTGCGCTCCAGATGAAACTTTTTGGCTCAACAGCAGGTCTACTCTCATTTTAGGCTGGGGCAGAGGGATTTCTGCTAAGACCGAAAGGTGTCTTGAAGGGAGCTAAGCAACTCCAGTGCAGTCAGGTGTAGTGCTTTCTTGCCATGTGATTGCATCCCTTGGACATTTGGTCCATTTGGCCCATGATGGTTTCTTAAAGGTGGCTGTTGTTTCAACTTATATACCATCTCAAAGTGCTAACACACCCTATGGGCAGTTTACAACATAAATCTGCAAAGAACAACTGGCCCGCCAGTGACTTGGCTCCTTATTTTACCAACCTCAGAAGGATAGAAGTTGAGTTGGCCATCTAAATCCATCTAGATTGAACTCAGATTGAAAGCGGACGCTTGCAGTACTGCAGTTTAACCATTGTATCAAGGTTTCCATCTGTGTAGACCTCCGTGGACCTCCCTGGTATCTGCTGATGGTCATCCATCCAACCTTAACCAGTTCTGACTCTGCTTAGCCTCTGAAATGAGACATGAGTGGGTGCGTTCTATGATTTCCCACTTGGGATGAAATGTGGTCCATCATTGTCTGTTGGCCTCCCTCTAACAGGACATAAGCAAAACACCTCCTTCTTGAATATGCATCCCAGGAACTGATATAAGATAGGTGGCCCAGATAGGTGGCCTCTTTGTAATAAACCTAGGTTTATTTACAAGCAATAATCACTGCTGAGAGCCAATGTGGTGCAGTGGGTAGTGAGTCACCCTTGGGTGCAAAAGAGCTAGGCCAGGCATGTCCAAACTTCGACCCTCCTGATGTTTTGGACTACAACCCCCAGAATTCCAAGCCTGTATTTCCAACGACAAAGCCTGTATTTCCAATGGCAAGTGTGGGAGTTGTGGTCCAAAACATCTGGAGGGCCAAAGTTTGGACATGACTGATCTAGGCTCAAACCCCTGCTTGGCTTCAGAAATTTACTGGATGATAGTGGTGGCCACCCACACCTTGAACATCTCAAATGATGACTGTCATAAATTGGCTGAGCATATAGTAACAAAAACAGTAGCCACTGCTAGCCCCGTTCTCTGGGAATTTATCCACTTCCCTGTTGGAGCCATCATAGGAGCAACAGGCTGGTCCATGTTCCCAGGATCATAGGGCTCCTGTGCCATGGCAGGGTCTATGCAGACAACCCAGGGGTTGGGAAGCAGAATTGGAGGAGCTTTAGAGCAGGCATGTCCAAACTTCAGCCCTCCAGATGTTTTGGATCACAACTCCCACAGTCCTTTGCCATTGGTAAAACAGGCTTGGAATTCTGGCAGTTGTGGTCCAAAACATCAGCAGGGCCGAAGTTTGGACATGCCTGCCTTAGAGCCTGGCACTGGTAAGTAAAAGGAGCCAAGTGGATGTAGAAGCATAGGGAAGCAATACTCTCTCCCTGAGAGGCTTTGTTATAGATCTATAGGAAGAAGAATCTGTCCTACAGGATGAGGTAGCTGGACTGTGATGGGTGAAATAACAAGAAGGGAAACCATATTGTCCTCTGCCCATGCTGGACAGCTCAGTAGCTTAGGTGTCTGTCTGCAGAGTCAGAGGTTGGGAGTTCAATTCCCTTCTTGTGCCTCCTTGGCAAAGGCTAGACTGGATGACAGGGGCGTAGCTGGGGAGGCAGAAGGGTAAATCTGCCCCAGGTGCAAAAATCCGGGGGTGCCTGGAGACGGAGGAGAAGGAGGAAGCCCTGTGCCCTCCCGCCACCACGGGTCAGGTGAGCGGCATAGCAAACAAAGCAAAAAGGCAGGCAGGTGTGCAAGCGCAGTGGCTGCGGCGCCCTCCTCCTCCTCCTCCTCCTCCAACTCTTCGTCAACACCGCCACCATGGGAGAGGTAAGGTGCATGCTCGCTAACATGCGGGCACACAAACACCCATCTGTGTACCTGTGTGTGTGCCCCATGCCTGCCCCACACCTGCAGGATTGCCCCCCGCTTGCTGGGTGGATGCGATGGGGTTGGGGAGGGCTGGAGGGGTGCAAAAACAACTTTGTCCCCAGGCACCCCAAAACCTTGCTATGCCACTGCTGGACAATCCTTTGGGCTTGACTGGAGAGGAGAGCAATGGAGCACACCAAGATGCAAATGTGAACTTCAGGCCTTTACTCTTGACCATCATATATCAATATAGGCTAAATTTTTAACATTTTCTAATGGTGGTGTGCCTCGTGATTTTTTTTATGAAACAAGTGTGCCTTTGCCCAAAAAAGGTTGAAAAACACTGAACTAGACTAAGACCGTGGTCATACCTGCGTTTTCTGCGTAGTTTCCCGTTGGCGAACTATGCAGTAAAAGATCATGTGCTAGCCAGGAAGAGAAGCAAATTCTGCTTCTGGCCGACCACACCCCTCAAACAGCAGTTTCAGCATAGTTTCCTAAACCACCTCCAGGGGCTGGATTTAGATACTTCGCTCAAAAATGCTTACTTTTTGCTTCTGTTGCAATGACAGGACACTGAAAATACGCAGTAAATCCAGTTTCTCCCCTTTCTCCCCGGTTTAAAAGATGGAGCCTTGGAAACTGGAGCCAGAAAGTATGACAAAATGTGTCGTACACAGGTTAGGACAGAACCAGAATAGGAAGGTATGACGCAGAGGAGAGGACACCAACTGCTCATTAAAAACCACGTGACCACTCCCCCCCCCAAAAATATGGAGGAAATTTAAATACGAAGGAAACCCAGGTATGACTGCAATCTAAATACCTTGACCTAACCCCTTTATGATGTCCAGTGAGATGCATTGAATTGTGTCATCCCTGGGAATCCGACCAACTGGAATCCAGAACTGAAGGAGAACTAGCAGTCAGGAGGATTTAAAGAAAGCAGGTGAGGGTCCAAGCCTGTTCACCGGATCATTAGCTCCGAGGTGAGAACTGTACAAAAAGTATCTTTCTTGGTGGCCTTTGCTTGCCCTGACTTTGGTCTAGCCAGGCTGAGTCATGACACAGACGGTTAATTTTTGACTCCCGCTGGGACAAAAATGCACAGATGGTTTCAGAGAACGGCAGTGATTCAGGACCTTTAGGCTGTGGTTGTTACATCACATGCTCGGTTGCCAGTTCAATTGGAAAGAGGAAGTTAAGAAAATGATTTCCCCGAATCCGATTGGCAGATTGTCTACGAAACCAAGGCAAAGAGAGTCACAATGAAGAGCCAGACCCCCATGTATGACTATCATGCATACACTACTTGCCCAGTCCCTAGCTCTGTGTCTTAACCACAAAACCCAGATTTTCCTTCTTCCTGGACAGCAGCAATTGCTACAGCAGCAATTGCTCTTGCTTTTAAGGAAGACAAAAGACTGCTTATGCACCACAGCGATTGCTAAACTTTGGAAGGTAAAGTTAAAAATTCCCCCTGCACATGTGTGATAGTTATGTCCGACTCTAGGGGCGGTGCTCATCTCCGTATTCAAGCTGAAGAGACAGTGTTGTGCAAGTCCATGGCCACATGTCCAACATGGCTGCAAGGAAACACTGTTTTACCTTGCCGCTTTTTACAGTGGTACCTATTTATCTACTTGCATTTACATGTTCTCAAACTGCTAGGTTGGCAGGAGCTGGGGTGATCAGCGGGAGCTCGCTCTGCTGCGTGGCACCCGGGATTCGAACCGCCGACTTTGAAGCTGACAGTTTTTGGAAGCCTTAGTCCGCTGAGCCACCACGCTCCTATGGAAAGCTGTCCCTGAATGAGCCAGACGGAAGCTTTCCACAATGAAATCTTTAAAAAAAAATTTTTTTGAAAGCAATGAACAAGAAACTTCAGCACCTTCTAATCAACCCTTCCAGTCCCTCTTGTATAAAGCAGGAGGGAGAGAAAGCCAGTTCAGCAGTCTTGACCTTGAAACAGAGTTACAATAGTAAGTATTAAATTACTGAAATTTGTACCATTCCAGTTTATCGCCATGACTCGCGGTGATAAGATCAGAAAATCGTGTAACTTAATTTCCAAAAAAAGCTTTGTGCAACCACTTTTTTGTTGTTGTTTGTCCTCCTGGTGGGTGATGCCTCTGGAGTGTGATGGAAATGTTGATAAATGCATTATCTGTATTTTTCTTTCCTGGAGGCATTGGAGGGGAAGGGTATTCAGTTATGGATGATCATTTTAATCGCCTTTGGAGTGCTGTGCGGAATAATGTATGACCTGCCTTGAAAATATGAATGCAGATGAATTTGAGAGCCTGATCCACTAGGATGCAAGCTCAGGTACACTCCACTGAAGAGAATGGGAAATATATGTGATCAATCAGTCACTCATGAGATAATTTGTTTGATACAACTAATGCAGTACACCTGCTCTGTTGTTCAAACAGGGATGGATGAATCTGTCAGGTCCAAATTGTACAAGGTACTGGCTTCAAAATTAGATAATAATAATATGTTTTCCCTCCAGGGACATAATTCCTTCAAAGCTGCTTTCCCGAACAATCAGACTTGCGTATAAGGACCATGTTTACTTCCTGATAACCACTCACAAAATAAAGCAAGCTAATTTGCAACATGTATGGGGGAAAAAAAGAGAGGACCAAACAAACTTCTCTGATATTCGAAGTGGCCAGAATAAATAGACACCTGCTTGTCATGATAGCTTTTTAAAATGAAAGAGCTACACCCTGCTGTGGTTTCCCACCTTCATTCTCATCCAACAGGACTTTTCTCATGTGTCCAGTTCTGTGTGCCTCAATTTAAAAAGGATGTTGACAACCTCGAATGAGTGCAGAGGAGGGCAACCAGGATGGTTGAAGGTCTGGAGGAAATGTCTTATGAAGAATGACTTAGGGAACTGGGAATGTTTATCCTTTCAAAAAGAAGGCTATGTTTAAATATTTGAAAGGATGTCGTACTGAACAGGAAACATGTTTGTTTTCCATGGCTTCAGAGGCTAGGACTCGGGGCAATAGTTTCAAACTACAGGAAAAGAGATTCCATTTGAACATTAGGAAGAATTTCATGATAGTTAGAGCTGTTCGGCAGTGGAATATGCTGCCACAGAGGGTGGTGGAATCTCCTTCTTTGGAGGTTTTTAAGCAGAGGCTGGATGGCCATCTGTCAAAAATATTGTGTGATGGGGGTTTCTGCATGGCAGGGGTTGGACTGGATGGCCCTTGAGGTCTCTTCCAACTCTATGATTCTCTGATTCTCTGATTCTCTGATTCTCTGATTCTATGACTCAAACATATGCCAATGAATTGCTACAAATGGGGAAGCTGCAATTCACTATGATTCGTGGTTCATCACTCTTCACGAAATGCAAACACAATCTCTCAAGAAAAGAAGTCCAGTTGCCATGACTCAACTTCTAAGATGGCATTTAGTGCTGTAGCAGTATTTTTCCTATTGATATTCCATGATCCAACAGTTTGTATTTCCAGAACCCTGATGAAAAGGCATAAATTTCGGCGGACCCGCCATGCATAGCTGAATGTAACATCTGTTTCATGGCAAACAATGAATGAACGCTGTGTTTTGCGGGTTGTTCCTGTGGCATCTTTGCTTGCCATTGTATGGTGCTTCGAATCAAAGCAACGTATGGATATTTTAAAATAAAGTATCACTCAACACTTTGTCTGCTTAAACAGAACCACAGGCTTTCATTCAATTGCAAATGAAATGCAGCAATTCCTTGTTAATAAATGATCAGATTCCATCAGGGAAGAAGCTTGTTCAGTGTACATTTTTAAGTGAGCTGATCTAAGTTCTTTTCCCTGCCCTGAATATGATTTAAGTTTTGATCTATCTCCTTTTGGGAGGGTATCACATTAAATGTGCTCCAGAGGAAGGCATAGTTACTGTGAAACCCTACAGGATCACAGTAACTGTGTGGAATTACACAGGGTCACTGTGGCTAGCAGATTCCAGAATTGCTTAGGTCCACAGTGGTGGTGAACCTTCGGCACTCCAGATGTTTTGGACCACAACTCCCAGAATTACAAGCCTGCATTGCCAATGACAAAGGGCCATGGGAGTTGTGGTCCAAAACATCTGGAGTGCCAAAGGTTCACCACTAGAGATGGGCACGACTCAAAAAATGGTGTTTCATTTGTCATTTGTCGTTTAGGGCGTCTGTTTCGGTTTGTTTTCGTTTTTCGTGATTTTTTGCAAAAAAATTGTTTTTGTTTTGTTACGTAATGAAATGAAAAAACAAAAACAAAAATGAAAAATTGCTGTTTCGTTAGCATTAATTACAGTTCAATGTATTTGCCACAACGAAAACGAAACGCACAACAAAATTTCTGTTGTTTCGGTTTGTTTTGTTTCATTTTGGAGACAAAATTCGGTTTTCATTTTGTTACGTAATGAAACGAAAAAACAAAAACAAAAATGAAAAATTGCTCGTTTCGTGCCCATCTCTATTTGCCACCACTGGCTTAGGATGAACACCTGGTCATCCTTAATGGTCAAACTGCCTTAACTAGTTATGCGACCCCCAAGCTAGTGTAGCAACACGTAAACAGACCTTCTTGATAGCCGGCCCGGCTCTCTGGAATAAACTACCAAGCGAGATATGCCAGGCTCCTTCTTTGGCATCCTTTAAAAAGCTGTTAAAACCTGGCTGTTTAGAGATGCCTTCGGCAGTCACTAGGGCCTGTATCACTTTTTTGTTTTGTTTTGTTTTGTTTTGTTTTGTGATTTGTACTTCTCATTAGCTGTCCTATGCCTCTTGCCAATTATTACTTTTTTATTGTTGTTGGGTATTTCCCCCTTTATTTTATTATTATTGTCTTCTCATTTACTTCTATTATCTTGTGGATCTCTTGTGGTTTTATGTGAACCGCCCAGAGTTCCTTCTTGGGAAATTGGCGTGGTATATAAATAAATAAATAAATAAATAAATAAATAAATAAATAAATAAATAAATAAATAAATAAATGTAGATGCAGTCACAGCCATGTTTCAGATGGAATGCATCAGATTTTGTGGCATAGTTCTTGACACAAGCATTTTGTGCAAGGAGCTGCTGGAGAGCTCGTTGATTTAACGAATCTGGCTGTGGAGACAGAGGTTGGGACTGGGAATATAATTCCCTCCTGGGCCTTCTTGACAGGGCTGGACATACTCCAGAAGATTCTTTCCAGCCTTTCAGTTCTACAAGAATGATGGAATGCTTATATTAGAAGAAGTTTTACACAAAAATCAATATGATAGGGCCCATTAATCCTGGGCTGATACAAAATGGCGCTGGTGCGAAGCTGATACAGTGGAGATAGATCCTGAGGCCTTAACCTATCTTGAGTCCCACAGAATTTCCATTTTGTTTATTTCAGGGGGCCTCTGAATTAAGTATGAATTTGTCTTGTTGCCAGGGGTGACAAAACAGCTGCCCACAGCCTTGTCTGCTCTCTCTGGTATAAATCACCATTTGGTGAGGAAATACATGTTGCTTCAGAGTATCAGCTAGCTAGGGAAATATGCATCCAGTGGACACATGACACCATATATAGTTAAGCCGTGAGAAAATGCTTTCTGTTATGACCCTCTTACCATACCTCCCAACAATGCATGGATATTCTTTAGCAGATGGCTGGAGTAGCAAAGGATTTTAAAAAAAAAAACCAATGCAGCACACCAACGTACAATAAATCAGGATTGCACATACCACTCTGCAGAGAACCGTGCTGTTCTTTCTCTCTTCTTGTTTTAGTCCAGAAAAAGAAATTGGAAATGAAAGCTAAAATCAATTTTTTAAAAGTGTACCACATATTGTATTTCCAGATTGTGAAAATAAAAGTGCTAGGCAGTGCGTTGGTGGGTGAGAAGAACTTTGCTTCTTTTTGTAAATATACAAAGTTCTTTTTGTAAAGAACTTTGCAAAACTGGCAAATTCTGCCTTAAATCTGACATCCAGTACTTGACTCCCCCCCCCAATAGGATGATGTTAAGAATTCTGATGGAGTAGTGAACAAAATTTTCCACCAGTAATTAATTATTAATTTATTAACTAATGCCATTATTGCACGATGATTACCCCCTCCCCTCCCCTTTAAATCAGTGGCAAAGTGTCACCGACACTATAGAGTGAATGAAAAGAATGTCATGTTTTAAAAACAAATCAAAGAGGAAAGAAATCACACCTCTACTGTTCAGTTATTCATTGGTTAATTCTAGCTCATATGCCCTGGGAGTGTGTGTGTGTGTGTGGTGGGGTTGTGTTGGGGTAAGATCCTCGTGGCGCAGCAGTTAAAATGCAGTACTGCAGTGAAGACTCTGCCCACAAACCGAGTTTGATCCCAATGGGTTCAGGTAACTGGTTCAAGGTTGACTCAGCCTTCCATCTTTCTGTGGTCAGTAAATTCAGTATACCCAGCTTCCTTGGGTGGGTGGGTGGGGGCAGGCAGAGAGTGCTTTGTGCCCTATGGGGCTCAAAACTTGTTTTTTGTGTTTGCAAAGCCTCCATCCTACCACTAAGCTAGATCCCTGGCAGATTTTCATTCCTCTACAGATGACTTCCTTTAATTAGCTTTGCTCCTCCCCTCCCCTATCAGTTCTCCACAGTTTCTGCATTACATCATTTGATCTCACTTACAGGCTCTTTGGCTAGTTGGCACTTCCTGATCTGAGGCTCTTAGCTAGACTTCTTTGGCAGAGTTCCCTGTAAACGCTCCAGGCCCAATGAGCCTTGTTCGTCTCAGTTGACATTCCCCCCCTCACTCCCCACACCACTTAAGTTCCCTCCACCCTGCCTGAGTTTTTCTAGGTCTTTGGTCTCAAGTGCTGCCTCCTAATTGAGGCTTGATATTTTACTTCCTTGGCAAAGGAAGTCAAATCTTCACCCCTTCGCTCTGTTCCCTCTCCTGCCTTCCGCTTCTCTGAGACCATTCGAAAAATATCCATTGGGAGGCAGTGGGAAGATGGTGGACGCCAACACAGAATCCTTTTCAAGATAAATATGGATTGCTGGTGGGATCCATCTAGGGAAGCCATGGAAGGGATGGGTGCCCCTAACCAGTCACCTTGTCAAAATGCCATTGGCAGTTTTCACAGTTAAAAGTTCCGCACACATGCAACAATACTGTACTAAGGCTGCTTTCACACGACCACTAAACTCCCCTGCAAAGCATTCGCAGATGTGGAGCATAAAATCATTTCCCCAGAAGCAGCGGATTTTTTAAAAATGTGCAACCACGCTCACTTAAGCGCAACCCAGCACATTTTACAAGTACAGTGGAACCTTGACTTACATACTGCTTGACTTACATCATATTTGACTTGCATCAAGAAGGGGCCTGTTTGACTTGAGTCGGAGGCTTTGACTTACATCTCGGAGCCCTGGCGCAAGGCACCGGAATCGGGCGGCAGTCACAACCCAGCATCGCGACTGCTGCCTCCAAACTGCTCCTGCCTTCTTCCCCTCCTCCGGTAGCGGCGGCTTCGGCAAGGCCAGCTCAGAGCACCTGGAGCTGGTCCTCGGCCTCATCGAAACCGCCGCTGCTGCTGGAGGAGAAGAAGGGCCGGGAGCTCGGGGCTGGTCTCGCTGGTTAGACAGTCAGCTCAGTCTTGTAAAAAATCTGGCTGCAGAAGTCTGGTCCACAATGGAAGCATTTTAGTTGGGGAGCTGTAAAGTTGTGGGACTCTAATGGTAAGTATAGAGTTGTTCAGAACTTGGAACGTCAGGTTAAAAATCAGTAAAACTTAAATGTTAGACATTGTTGCTATGAACATTAAAAAGTGGAGGCATATAACTTGTGGACTATAATTCCACTGCCGCCTCCTCTCTTTGAAGAGACATTTCATTTACATCCCCAGAAGGAATCTCCTATCCCAGTCAAATTTGTGTTAAATTGCTGTTTTCAGGGGGTCTTTTTCATCATCTAGAACGGATTAATCCGCTTTCCCATTACTTTTTATGGGAAGCGTTTGTTTGACTTAAGTCATGTTTGACTTAAGTCTAGACCACTGGAATGGATTAATGACGTAAGTCAAGGTTCCACTGTACCTGATCTCGAGGGGATTAAATCCTTGTCACTGTTCCGATGCGGATTTTAAACCGTGGGAACACGGAAAATCCACACCAACCCTCCCCCCTTGTTATGGTGCCTTTGCTGGGGTTCTCAGTCGTGGGATCAGAACAGTTGCGGGTTTTCAAAGCACAGCCATGGGAGCACCTGAACCACGACATCAACCACATGACCACTCCGGGGTGTGTGTGATCCAGATCAAAGTTTGCTGCGGATTTTAGTGGTCACGTGAAAGCAGTCAAAGTTATGGTTATTTTTTTTTTTTTACCCACCCACGGCGCAAACAAAGACAAGGGGAATTTGAAGTTTCTTCTTAAAAGTAATGAGTTCTAGTTCCAATTCCATGTTGCTTCCTCAATGGAATTAGTTACATTTCCGTTCCAAGGGGCTACAGTAGCTGCGTTTAAAAAGTAACTATATCCTCTTTCTCAAAAGTAACTGAAATGGCTAGGCTATACTGTAGTTTGCTGACCCTAAAATCTGGCTGCTGCAAGAGAGCATAATCATGAACCTGACATGCAGCCGAGGTGCCCTTCCACATAGCTTGCTTCCTGGTGGTGCTTTCTCTCTCTCTCTCTCTCTCCCCCCCCGGTCCTTTTTTCAAAGACAATGTCTAATTAAATACCACTTGGCTGTTGCTAATAAACAGAGACAGTGTTCTTACAGCCCAGCAGAAATGGGTTTTGAGGATTGGGGTGGGGGTGGGGTGGGGGATTGATTGTTGCTCCCAGTATCACGTAGGCATGCAGAAGAATGAGAAACCTAATTAGCGTCACCTGGGACGAAAGAGTCTGTAATCATGACTGCAATCTCTGAACAATTAATCATCCACCTCTGATAGGTCACCGAGCTCATTTTTCAATTTCTTCTCTAACTAACATCTATTCCAAGTGGAGAGAGGTTTAGTGGAGCAAAACAAGGCAGTGTGATTAGAGAGAGAGAGAGAAAGAAAGAGAGAAAGACAGAGAGAGCGAGAATGAGAGAGAAAGGGAAAGAGTTCTCCAAAATGCAGCCAAGTGGTTAATCAGGGTAAATTGGCACTGGAGGAAAGACTGTCCAAATGCTTCCATTCTATCCATCTCCCCCTAACTTGATTAAATTTCAATGTTCTGTTGGCACCCAGTTCAAGTGGCAGATCCTCGATATTAGGTGTCTGTTATCCTTGCTAGCTGAAAGCAGTAGGATGGTGGTTCCCAACCTTGGGTCTCCATAGACATGGAGCCTTTGTAGTCATGTCCCCACAGTGCTGTGGGGGCCAGGCCCTTCACCTCGGAACTGGCCCGAGCCTCCATCCTCCTTGATGTCATGCCAATTGTGGAAGGAAGCCGGCCGACCACAGAGTCTTTCTGCTCATCTGACAAGGGGTCAGCTGCATGCGGAGGGTTCCTTGTGCAGGTGGGGGTGATGTTAAGGATGATGGAGTCACACACTGCATAGAGGCCAGTAAGTGGCTGCGCCAAGTTCTGAGAGGAGAGACTGGACCACCATGATACTATTCCTATTTGTATCCATGGAGATAAGAAGAACGCAAACTGCACATGTCAAGTTCCCATTTGTTCATGGACTACAATTCCCAGAAATCCTTGCCTGCACATCATGGACTACGGTCCAAGAATGCTGGGACTTTGAACCACTGCAATAGGCTCCTACTTGTGGATGTTCAAGAGGATGAAACAATGTAATTAGCCCAAATTAGAAATGTAGACTTATTGCTTTGGGAAATCTATTTGGAGAAGTTCAAGTCTGGACAAAAGACCTCAAGCTTGGTTGCAGAAATTTTGAACAGCGGCTTCAGTATTAGAGATGGGCATGAATGAACCATTGGTTTGTGGGTTTGTGCCAGCTTGCCATTCAGAAAAGAGGTGTTTGGTGCTTCCCAGTCCCATCACCTCCAGTGGGTGCACACTCAGAGATAGTGCCCTCTGGAGGTGGTGCATATGAAGGCATTATATGTGGGCTGCAACATATCGGACCACAGCAAACAGTATTCATGCAGGGTTGGATGAGACCTTTGTTGTGTTAGGGCGTTTATACACGACCCCTAAACTCTGGGGCAAATGGCTCCCAGCTCCGGAGCTTAAAAATGTTTACCCACCAGCTCCAGAGTTAACAGGAAATTAAGTGCGACCACGCCCACTTTAGCGCATCCCAGCGCACCTTTCAAGTACCTGCTCTTTGGAGGTGAAAATTATTTGATCCGGTGTAACGATAGTGAGTGCAGGGCTCTCCTCGCTTCTGTTGTTTTTTTGGCTCCCACGCCTTTAAGAGCTACTTTACAGAGACGAGAGGCAGAACGGAGGTGAGTGGCGTGATTTTCTTTCTTTTTTTCTCCCTCCCCTCACGCAGCCAGCAGCCAGGAAGTGCGGAGGGGGTGGGAACTCAGGAAGAGCGACGAACCCCTAAGATCTCTGGTCTGAATTTAAGTGGCCAGAGGATCTTAGGAGTCATGTAAAAAGGCCCTTAATCTGTCTTGAATTGCTGGTAGAGCATCTCACCAAAATATAGTCCTAGTAAAAATTCATCCTTGTCATTCTGATCAGTTGCTCCTTTTCTCGCTAGCTAGAGGAAGGGTTAAAAACCCTCCATTTTAATCCCCCTCTCCAGCAACCCAACATTGTTATTAGAGATGGGCACGACTCAAAAACATGGTGTTTCGTTTGTCGTTTGGTCGTTTAGGAGTCTGTTTCGGTTCATTTTCATTTTCGTGACTTTTTTGCAAAAAATTTGTTTTTGTTTTGTTAGGTAACGAAATGAAAAAACGAAAATGAAAATGAAAAATTGCTGTTTCATTAGCATTCTTTTTAGTTCAATGCATCTTCTGCAATGAAAACGAAAAACATGGCAAATTTGGTCATTTTGTTTCATTTTCGTTTTGTTTTTTTAAAAAATTTTGTTTCATTTTCATTGCGTAACGAAATGAAAAAAACAAAAATGAAAACTAAAAATTGCTTGTTTCGTGCCCATCTCTAATTGTTATAGCACTCACTGTCTCTTCTAAAAGATGCCTGTGTTTCATAGCACCATGCACAACCTTTCGAAGTGGACAGTCATTGGAAACCACCCTGCTCCTCAGAGCAACAAAGGGCGGCCCGTATCGAGGATAATGCCACAGGAGGAGGGTTCAGTGACCTGCTGGAATGGGTGAATTATACGGGTCAGATTCATTCAGAGTTACTTTTGGCCCTCTAGGGTAGATTTCCTGCAAATAATCAATGTGACCGGCACATCCGAGGTCAGATCCATTCCGTAGTTGCTGGAACAATTTAGTGTTGAGGCCACCTTCGGGAAGAAAATGGCTTGCCTTTATTACCTTCACAGAATAATGGGGTGGTCAGCTTCACCTGTGGATCTGAAATTAAAATGGGCCATACATAGGGGTAATTTTGTTGTTGGTTTCCTTGGCGATTCTCAATAACCTGTAATGGCTCAGATGCCGAAGGTTCTTTGTTCGGTTTCTTTTCTTTTCATTTTGAACTGCCCTGTGCTCTTTATAAGATCTCCCAGGTGGGAGCAATGAATGTAGATTTACCAATTGTCAAATAAAACCAGCACTTCCAAACCCACTGATGATTCATTGGTTTTTTTAAAAATACATTCTTATCATGTCGAGTACATTTTATCCTTAAGGTGTAGAAGCAGTGTAAATGTAGGTCCTATTTTCATTTTAAGAACAGGGAAAGAAAAAGTGTGAATGACAGCAATTTTGACACCATCATTGTATTATCCCATAGCTGAGGTGAAACTTGTTCCCAGATTCATATTTTTTTGGAGTTTTTGCAACTTCGCATGCTGCCTGTGGTGTGAGTGACTCGGGGTGGGTGGGTTGTGTTCTGGTCTGAGGTGACTGTCAGTCTATCCTGCGCTAACCAATCATGCCTTTCCATCTCTAAATTCAAAAATAGCCCCTCCTCTCTGCTGTATTGGATGTCTATTTCCACTCAGAAATGGAGAAATGGGTACCCCAAGTTAAAAAACAAACAAACAAACATGCAGCTGGGCATGTTTTCGAAGCAGGACAAAAGATGCTAAGCTTTACCAATACCAAGCAAATTTAGCTAACACCAAGGTCACCAGTCAAAGGCTGCTTTTACACCACCCCTAAAGTCCACTGCAAAATGCTCACAGATGTGGAACATAAAATTGTTTTCCCACCAGCAGCAGATGTTTAAAAAAATAAAGTACGACCACGCCCACTTAACCACACCCCAGCACATTTTACAAGTACCTGGTCTGGAGGAGGTAAAATCCTTGTTGCTGTTCCTTGTTGCTGTTTTAAAGCACTGCATGCCTGGCCCTCCTCTGCTTTTTGTTTGCTTTTGTTGCCCCCCCCTTTTAACAGACAGGAATCCTAATGGGCTGGAACAATTAGCTGCTGCCAATGGTAGGCGGAGGTGAGTCTGCTTTTTTTTCCTCTCTCCCCTCACCACAGACAGAAGCAATAGAATCAGAGTGCAGGAGGTGGGAACACAGGAAGCAGAACAAAAACCACGTTGGGGGTATCTGCATTTAAGTTACCAGCGGATTTTAGGGGTTGTGTAAAAGCAGCCAAAGATGGTCTACAAGATCCCCTCTTGTGGTCACTGTCATTCACAAAGAGACTTCAAGCAAGGGATATTCTCATCAGTTAACCCCTTCTCACCCAAACACAAAGAAAGGTCACTGGTGCTTTTCCAGATGTCTTGTCATGCTGAGGAAGATTAAGAACTTAAATGAAGAGGCAATGCCATGTAACTCAGTTTACACAAGGCCGTGGAGTTTCTTGGATTAATCAAGCCCTGTGCAAACTCTGTTAAAGCAACTTCATGTTTTGGTTAGATTCTCATCTTCTTCACCATCATCTAGGCTGCTGTTTTAATTTGCATTCACAGAAGTATAGCCTTTAAATCACCAGTTCAAAATAATGATTTCCCTGTCTTCAGCACTGGCTAGACCTCATCTTGAGTAATGTGCCCAGTTCTGGACACCACACTTCAGTTAAAAACAATGCCAATTAGTTGGTTCAGGTTCTGGTGAGGGGGACAAACATGATCAGAGGACCAAGCCTTATGAAGCAAGACTCAAAGACTCGGGCAGGTTTAGTCTTTAGGAAAGCAAGGAGAGAGGATCAAATTCTTCAAATTCTGGAAAGATAGTCATACAGACGAAGGACAAGATCTACTCTCCATCATTCCAGAGTGCTGAACATGTATCAATGAGCTTGAGCTACAGGAAGCTACTTTTGGCTGAATGTCAAGGGGGGAAATGTCTTAACTATTAGAGCAGTAAAACAATGGAACCAATTATTTTGGGAGATGGTGATCTTTCCAAGATGGAAGGCATCCAAGAGACAGCTAGATAACCATCTGTCCAATATACTTTAACTTGCTCTCCTGCATTGACTCAATGGTCCTATAGCCCCTTCTAACTCCACTATTCTATGATTCCATAGTTTGTAATTACTGAAGGTTTTCAGGCCCTGTTGAATCTGTCAAGTTGAGTAGTGTGCGATCACTGTGCATCCCGACAAAGGTCCATGTAGTTGCTTCCACTATACTTAACAAGCCCCAAAGCCATCACTCAGCTTGGATTTAGGTTTGGACTTTTGGGGAGGATGGTATCTAACAGGGCATTGCTTCAGCTAGAACAGGCCTGTACAATAGGTAGACCGCGGGCTACCAGTAGCCTGTGAAGGGTTCAAAAGTAGCCCACCAGCCATCAATTAAAAAGTGAGGGGATAAGTTTTCCACCCCTCGCTCCCCCATCCTAAGGACCACCACTGCCCCAGCAAAGTTCTGGGTCTGCCAGCCCACTGTCTCAGCTGAGCGGGGCAATTCAAGGGCCATGGCGCATTTAAATCTGTTCCCTCCAGAATTGATTAATTGGAAAATCTGCTTTAAAAAGGCCACTCTCCTTAGAAGATGCTCTATTGATATGATAGCTTATCTGGTCAAAAGCTGCCTGTGAGTCCTTGCGAAAGGTCGACCTTCCACTGGGATCATAGTTCAACCAGTTTCTAAACCAACCTGGCATAACCAGGAGCAAAGGACTGGCCCCTTATCACCACCACAACCCCCGGATTGAGAAAGTTTATTTTTGGACTATAAATTCCAGAAAGCCATGATGACTGGGATATTCTCGCGCTTGTGGTGGAAAAGATGCCCCCCCTTTCCTGCCTTTTGCAAATAAGAACTTGAGCATGACAGACTAAATGGTTGAGAGATCAAGGTGACACTTTCTTCCCCCTGTTGTAATGTAGCTGACTGGATGGAAGGAAAAAGTGAAACCTGCAGGTGTATGGCTTCCGGCTTGCCTTTAATGGCTCCTATTAACAACAAGGAGATCACACCTATCCATCCTGAAAGAAGCTAACCCTGGATGTTCACTGGAAGGACAGATTTTGAAGCTGAGGCTCCAGTCCTTTGGCCACCTCATGAAGAGAGAGGAGTCCTTGGAAAAGTCCCTGATGTTGTGAAAGATTGAAGGCAAAAGGAAAAGAGGATGGCAGAGAATGAGATGGTTGGATGGCATCATCGATGCAACCAACATAGATTATTTGACCAAACTCCGTGAGGCAGTGGAAGACAGGAGGGCCTGGCGAGCTCTGGTTCATGGGGTCACAAAGAATCAGACACGACCGAATGACTGAACAACAACGATTAACAACCTACCAAAGTGACAGTAGCTGAGAGGGATCTGTGGGTTCAACAACATGTAGGCGAGTGGAGTGCAAAATGTAAGACGCATTGCAGGCTGTCAAATGGAATCAATATTTTTCTGCATTTGCATTTCCAAATGCCTGCCCCGCGATTCTGGAGGCATCAAGTGAATATAACCTAGAGATCAACCCACCCCACCCCACATTACTCAAGCCTGACTTCAGTGCTTTCAAGGTAGAAGCAGTTACTTTTTCCAGGAGGAACTATTCCTTCCAAAGGTCCTGGGAGACCAGCCAATCAAGCAATGCAAGATCCCTCTCTTTCCATTTGCAACAAGTACACCACAGATCTTATTGCACATGTGGATTTATTAAAGCAAGAACTTTGGGTGCAGGGTTTCCGGGTTCTTTCTCTCTGTCCAACTGCAGAGCCATAGGCTGGGAGTTTGATTCCTCCCTGGGCCTCCCTGACTCAATGTTCTACTGGGTTCCTTCCAGCACTGGAGTTTTAAAAAATAATTCAATTTGGCTTCCCATACCCCCCATATTCTAAATTTAGAATGAGGGGAGAGACAAAACTATAAGCATTTCTATTCAATTCTTTCTTTTTTTAAACCACAGTGATCTTGGGAAGAGCCAAACTGTTCTTAATAATAGTACAGTATGACCCCCTCCCTCCCCCCACATCTACTGATTCACCAACTGCAGAGTCAGTTACCTGTGATTAGTGATGAGCGGGTGCAGGGGAGGTCTGAGCCTAGTGCTGAGGAGGGAAAAGAAATAAAATTATGGATGCCAAGGCCTCTGCACCACTGCCACTGAGCGCCGCCTTCCCTCCGGAGGGGTGGGGTAGGCACTTAAGGGGACCAGCCTGGCCAACTGGCCTTTGAATTTCCCACTTGAGTCCAGGGCAGAGGACCGGTTAGGTGTGTGTGTGTGTGTGTGTGTGTGTGTGTGTGTGTGTGTGTGTGTGTGTGTGTGTGTGTGTGTGTGTGTGTGTGTAATTGCTGAGATCTATCTATCTATCTATCTATCTATCTATCTATCTATCTATCTATCTATCTATCTATCTATCTATCTATCGATCTATCTGCATTCTGGGACTTTTTCTTCTGCAAAAAAAGTACCACCACCACCACATTTACATACACACACAAAGTTGTTCTTGGCCATGTTTGGACAGGGTGACTCAATCTGGACACATTTGCTACAGGCATCCGTTTGAGACCGCTTGGTCACATGACCTTAATGGAAGTCTGTGCTCATAAGGGTCTCAATGTTTGCACCACCATGGTTATCACCAGCTATGGACTGTCAGAGCACCTTTATCAATATCTTGGATCAAACATCTTCCACTCATTACTAGAGATGGGCACAAATCAAAAAAATAGTGTTTCGTTTGTTGTTTGTCATTTAGGGGTCCGTTTCGTTTTGTTTCCATTTTTCACGAATTTTTGCAAAAATTTGTTTTCGTTTTTGTTCATTTTGTTACCGTTTCATTACCATTTATTTCAGTTTTTGTGATTTTTTTAGCATTTAAAGCAGTTCAATGTATTGCTGTAACGAAAATGAAATGGACGACAAAATTTCTGGTGTTTCTGTTTGTTTTGTTTTATTTTAGAGACAAAATTTGTTTGTCATTTCGTTGTGTAATGAAATGAAAAAATGAAAACAAAATGAAAAATTGTTTGTTTCATGCCCATCTCTACTCATTACAGAAGTCCTACACATGGAGAGCCATAGTATAAGTTGGTTCAGATCAAGGTACCCATCTTTGCCTATCTGACCTTGAGGGAATCTTTCTCAAAGCCTCCCAAACCATTTCCCATTTTGCCATTTTGCTGAAAACTGCCAACTTTTGTGACAATTAGTGCCAATCATTGTGTTGGCGGCCATAATGTTAACACCTGTCCTCGGGCAAATGAAACACCGTAGGCTGTTCCATATGCGGAGATACATATTAATGGCAGAACACGGTTGCCTGCTGGAAACATGAAAAGGATGCCAATCTTTATTTTTTCTCATTTTTAAAAAAGTTTCATTTATTATGTCTTTGCTCTAGGGCTTATCAACATTTCCATGCCTTGCTTAGAAAATCAATGTAAGAGGTGCAAACCACATGAAGGATTCCAGAATTTCTTCATCATATCTCTCTGACCACATCTGAAATATTGAACCCTCTTCTGGGTATGACCTCTTAAAAAGCAATGCTTTTTAAGCTATTTCTGAGAAATCCACTTCTAGACTTTTCTTAAAGTGCTCCTCGAAAGTTTCTGAGTGGGGTATTGTTCACTGCAGACATCTGAAATAGAAATCTGTAGAGCTCAAAGTTGTTCCCTGGAACAAAGTGAGAATAAAAATAAACCATGGTATCAGGAAGGACAAAAAGTAGGAAGTCAAACAAAAACACAGTGTTTTAAGTGAGCTAGGAAGAACACTGTATCCATGATGGAGAGAATCACACATGCATTGCACCAGTGCAGAATTTGATACTTTAAGATGAACAAATGGCTTGTCTTGAAGAACATCTAAATGCAAGTGACAATGCCACATTAACAATGAGTGTTCTAATTAGAGATGGGCACGACTCAAAAAAATTGTGTTTTGTTTTTCGTTTGGTCATTTGGGGATCCGTTTCGGTTCATTTTCATTTTTTGTTTTGTTTTTGAAAAATTTTTGTTTTGTTTTCGGTTCGTAATGAAATGAAAAAATGAAAACGAAAACGAAAAATTGCTGTTTCATTAGCATTCTTTTCAGTTCAATGGATTTGCCGCAACAAAACGAAAAACATGGCAAAACTGGTCGTTTCGTTTCCGTTTTTGTTTTTGTTTTTGCAAAATTTTCATTTTCTTTTTCGTTGCGAAATGAAAAGAAAAAACAAAAACAAAAATGAAAATTTCGCTGAGTCGTGCCCATCTCTAGTTCTAATAGCTGTTGTGAATTTTTCGGTCTGTTTGCCCGTGTTCTGTAAGTTTTTCTTCCTGATGTTTTGCCAGACTTTCTGGCTGGCATCTTTAGAGGGCAAGGAGCTCAGGGGACAAGGAGTTCTCTGTGTGCTCTTCGGTAATGTGAGTTCCACCTTGACAACATGAACCCCCATGATGCCATGGTTAAACTGCAGAAAGACTCCAGTCAAACCTCTGCTCCCGACATGAGTTCGCTCCGAATGGGATCGGGCAGCCAGCTCAAGGCTGGCTCAGCCTTCCATTCTTCTGAGAGCAGTAAAATGAGTACCCAGCTCACTGAGGAACAGATCATTGTTTTGCATTATGTTGTAAACCACCCAGACAGTGCTCTTTTTTCAGCTTCTGCCTTCTAGAAGGAGGTATAGGGTCATAAAGACTAGAACCAGCCGCTTGAGAAATAGTTTTTATCCGAAAGCAGTTATGGCTTTGAATGCAGGGAAATGTAGGTTTTTAGGGAGTTTTCTGTATAAGTGCAGGGTGGGGTATGTTTGTGGTATATTCTTCTGTATGGATATTCCTTACAGAACTGGGGACATACACTCAAATTGAGGGCTGGGAGAGTAAGAACAAAAGAAAAGAATTTTTTTTACCCAGTTGTTAGTCTGTGGAACTCCCTGCCACAAGATGTGGTGATGGCATCTCGCCTGGGTGCCTTTAAAAGGGGATTGGGCAGATTCCTGGAGGAGAAGTCCATCACAGGTTATAAACCATGATGGAGATGTATAATCTCCAGACTTAAAACCAGGGTACTTCAAGGACCAGATGCAGGGGAGTGTTATGAATAGACAGATATCTAATCTCATGCTCTCCCAGACGCATCTGGTGGGGCGACTGTGAGATATAGGAAGCTGGACTAGATGGGCCTTTGGCCTGATCCAGCATGGCTCTTCTTATGTTCTTATGCTCCTGATGTAGATCTTTTAAATTTGTTTGTCTTTTAATTTCATTGTTCTCTATAGGACAATGACAATAAAGTTCTATCTATCTATCTATCTATCTATCTATCTATCTATCTATCTATCTATCTATCTATCTATCTATCTATCTATCTATCTATCAAGCACTGTAGGGCAGTATATGAGTCAAAACAACAAGTGTTTCTGTGATACAAAACTTCTGCATGAACCAGTGTGTCCCTATCACATTCCCCCATCTGCATCATAAAGCAATCCGCTTCCTGTGTGCTGTCCAGATTTCACCGCATGTCAGGAAAGCGCAGTATGTGGCTGATGCTGACTCTGGCGTATAGGTAGTATTGTAACAGTCTACTAAATCCCAATGACTGCCATTGCATCTCTCCCTCACGCTGACCCTGGCATCTTGTGCGGATTACCGCATATCCTTTGAGGCCTCTCGCCATCTTGACTGCTGGGACTCTCCACTCCTTTTCTGTTCCGACCGCAGGCCTTGCTCCTGCTGCCATCGTTAAGGCTGCCAGCTCTGCCCCTGAGGCTCCTGCTGGTGTACTTCCTAAGAATGAGATCAGCTTTTGGATGAGACTTCCCGCAAGTGGGTCATCATCTCTCCTACACTCGAGAGGCTTCAGTGAAGCTGAAAACTAGCACTAAAAGCTCTTTAGGGGAGGCAAACCATTGGTCAAATAGAAATGCAGACACGTCCCTCTTTACAACTCTTCCCAACATTATGCTGGAGTGCTTTGTGTTGTATGACTCACGTGCGCTTCCCGTCAGAGGCACGTTAGTAACTCCAGTCCCCCAAGGAGCTTGTCTTGTCTCCTGTTCCATCACAGCGTGGGTAGGAGGTGGAAGTACAAGGTAGGGAATCAGCATTGTAATTCCCTCATTGTCAGCGGAAGGCTTCTTAATCCATAGGAACACAGTGAGGTTCCTTAGAGTGAGTCAGACTATTCTAGAATTTTGAGAGACCCTTCGCATCCTGGCTACCAATTTTTTGAACTGTTGCCGTCTGGCAGGAGATACAGGACTCTTAGGTCAAGGACAAATAGACTAAAGAACAGTTTTTTTATCACAGAGCGGTATCCAAGCTAAATGCGACAGTTTTAGCACTATCTTAATCAGTTTTAAGTAGTGTTTTAAATTTTGTAAGCAATTTTAAGAGTTTTTAATATTTTGTATGGTGTTTTATATGTTTTATGTGTTTGTATGCTTAGAGTGTGTAGTGGAACAGCACTCTAATTTCGTTGTGCATATTTTGCATATGCATAATGACAATAAAACTCTATTCTATTCTATTCTATTCTGTTCTGTTTAACCTAGTACGGTCTGGTGTTCAGGCTGGATATGGTTCTGTCCCTAACATAAGAACATTGACGGATATAGGAAGGGGGAGCGCGATGGACGGATGGACAGATGGCAGGAGGGAGGGAGGGAGGGAAGGAGGAATGGATGAGTCTTTAAAAATATCCATATGCCACCTTTCTCCTAAATGCTGTAAGACAGGGATGTCCAAACTTCGGCCCTCCATATGTTTTGGAATGCAACTCCCAGAATTCCAAGCCTGTATTGCCAGTGTCAAAGGACTGTGGGAGTTGTGGTCTAAAACATCTGGAGGGTCAAAGTTTGGGCAATAAGATGTCCCTCAATTCCTTGTTCTCAAATACTTGAATATGTCTTAATTGTACTGGACTGTATATTATTCCCTCATTGCTGTAAGCTGCCTTGGTTCCTTTTCCAAGGAGAAAGGCAGGGTAAAAATACTCTAAAATAAATAAATAAAATAGATAAAAGGGAATCAATGCAGTTTATGGTATTAAAAGACACAATATTCAAAGTGAAGGCAATACAGTGGAACTGTCTATAAAGGAATTAATTATGTTAAATGAAATTATGTTAAGCAAATTTCCTTTATACAAATTTCCCATAGTAATGCATTGAAAATAGAGTACAGGTAATCCCTAATCCCGACCATTTTTATGTTGTATGATTTGCCCCACAGGTGATCCTGTTAAGCAAATTTCCCATATCTCCGGAATTTTTTATGTTGTACAGATTTTATGTCATACAAATAATCTCTTATACAAGGGTCCACTGTACAGTATTACAATATTTTTTAAAAAAGAATTAAACAAATATAATGTAAATAGTGGTAGATGAATCAGTAGTAAAAAGCACACATTAAAAAGAACAGAAGCAGCAATAAAAACACAAGAGGCCCAATTAAAAAAACTCTCAGGCAGTTAGTCATTTTAAAAAGACAACACACACAACCCTGCCTGAAGAGAAAGGTCTTGGGTTACAGAAGGACAGCAAAAACGAGGCCAGCTTGGCTTCCTGTGGGAAGGAGTTTCAGAGCCTAGGAGCAGTGCCAGAGAAGCTGTTTCCCATGTTCCCACCAATAGAATGGCCTCCCCTGAAGATATTAAACTCAAAGCTAGTTTATAAAGATGCAGTCTTTGAAACAGCTTGACCTCAAGCTGTTCAGCTTTGGTCTCCCATCCAACTACCCACCAGGTCTGACCCTGCTTAGCTTCCAAATGGCGATGCCTTGTTTTGAGGGCTCCTTAGAACCCTGGGCCCCCTTACAAAATCTATGGGGGCCCTAGCTGATCAAACTAACAAGGAGGCATTTCTGAAGGTCTCAGGAGTGATCGTCGCCCTCCAAAGCTTGGAGGAGGGTGCAGACAGCTTCTGGACATTACCTGCCTGTGTCTTAGATGGTTACTTCATGTCCATTCTCGTCCCGGGAGGAAGTTTGTTGCAAGTTGATGTCAGTCACAGTCACGTGGTCTTCTTGTGGTTCTGTCCATGTTCCCGTGTATGCACGGGTGTGATGGATGATACTGGCATGACTGTTACCACATGTCCTCGTTCTGTGATGAGATGTGAAATTCCATGCCTTTGTTCTCCATTTTTTTTCCAGCCCGACCTTCCATTTTTGGATGTTTCGATTCTCTGAAGCCTTGCCTTCAATACGTTATGGAGCTGAGTTTGAGGCCTTTGTCTTTTAATCTCTCTGCACTGCGTTGCTGACTCCATAGGGAATGTACAGGTGAATGGCACTTCGCACTCCTGCCACTAGATGGAGAATGGCATGTTGCGTGATGAGCCTTACCTCACGGCCACTTGTCTCTGAACGAGAAGGGTGATGAGCAGATTCCTGAGGCCAGGGAGGGGAATCTCTCATCCCACTTAAATCGCAGTTCAGGGGGCATGGTCAGGGATGAACTCCCCTCGTCCCGCAGTGGATGTGCGGTCAGATTACTTCGTACCAGTCCCAAGTGGGACCGCAAACAGCAATGAGATGGACGTGAAGTATCAGCCTTAGAAGGAATGAGTTGCAAAGAGCAATGATATCTGGATTCTTGTGCCAGCCATCCATCTAAAATACATCCCGTGTGCACAGACTAGACAAATTGGGCCTGAAACACTGATCTGATCAGTCCTGACAGCTCACCAGCTTCAATGTTCTCCATCGCTCTGCAGCAATTCTCCCTTGCCTACTTAGTCTTCGCACAGGACCACTATTTCTGCTCCTTGTCTCTCCTCTTTAAAGCCAGAGAACAAAACAGAGAAAATGTGCTCTGGCAGGGCAAGGCCAAGGAATTTTTCTGCCCAGGGCAATGGACAAGATGGATCCATCTCTTCCTCCATGGACAGATGCTGTCTGGCTTGGGAGTTGACACTTCCCTCAACACTAGCCATGGGATAGGAGCTTATAGGTAGGGATGGGCATGTTTTGTTTTGTTTCGTTGATTATGATTTTTTTAAAAAAAATCATAGAAAATGAAATGGCTCCCCTGGGTCTTAGAGACATCAGATTTGGTGCCCAAGACTCTGGGAGCCCTTTTTAAAGGGCTCCTGCCAAGCTGTCAATGGCTAGAGACCTTTAAACCTGGCCCAGTCAGCACCAGCACCCTCTGGGGCCAACTGGGCCAGGTTTAAAGGACTCCAGCCATTAACAGCTCAGCAGGAGCCCTCAGAAAATGCTCAGGAGGGCAGTTCCGGTGATCGCTTGTTTCAATGGAAAAAATGACAGTTTTGTTTAGTCTATAACGAAATGCTGCTTCCTCATTTCGTTTCATTTCATTTTGTTTCATTACATAACGAAACGACGAAACAGCATTTCATTTTTCATTTCTGCCCATCCCTACTTACAGGGTATCTGAGAACAGTAGGTTTGTTTCAGGCACTCCTTTTCCCCAAACAGGTGTTCTGCAAACAGCTGAATAGCTGGATAGCTCAGTGGTTTAGGCATCTGCGGAGTCAGAGGTCGGGAATAGAGACGGACATGGAATTTTTTCTTTTAAGAGATGGTATTTTCCCACGTATAAGACTATATTTTTGTCTAAAGTAGTTAGACTAAAAATGAGCATAGTTTGATACAGAGACGTTAACTGAGGAGAGAAGCATGTGCTTGCAAAACTGCCCATACCTTGTCTCTGCAGTCAGTCGTCTTACACATGGGGCGACTTATAGCTGGGAAAATGTGGTAAACTTGTTAAAGAATATCCAGATGAAAATGATTTTTTTGGCATTGAGAGTCAGAATAAATATAATTTATTATTGCAAATTATTGTACCACAATAAATGTAATTTATTATGTCACAATCAAATTATACTCAGGAGGAAAAATATACTTAAAATCAGGAAAATGGCTAAAACTGGAAAGAAAATATTTCTTCCAGCACTGAAGTGTGAGTGGAGATCTCTCTCTCTCTCTCTCTCTCTCTCTCTCTCTCTCTCTCTCTCTCTCTCTCTCTCTCTCTCTCACTCACTCACTCACTCACTCACTCACTCACTTTCTCTCTGCATGTGTTTGTGTGTTTTCAGCCTTTCTTCCCTGTAGTCTCATTCTTGACTTCTTGGAGGGGGAGCATTCAAAGAAAGAAAGAAAGAAAGAAAGAAAGAAAGAAAGAAAGAAAGAAAGAAAGAAAGAAAGAAAGGAAGAAAGAAAGAAAGAAAGAAATCAAACCAATAATACTTTATTGGGGGTATTTGATGTCATAATCAAAATAAATGCAAAGGGGTGAATTGAAAGAAAGAAAGAGGAAGGAAGGAAGGAAGGAAGGAAGGAAGGAAGGAAGAATACAAGCCGATATTAATGAAAAAGAATAAATAATTCTTTATTGGAGGTATGTGATGTTATCATTCATAAAATAAATGGAAGGGAGTGAATAGCAAGTCACACAACAACTTATGTGAAAAGGCCCACAGTAGTCTTTTAACCAATGATGAGATTGATTTTGGTAAGGACATTCAGGAGAGATTGATTTTTGTCTTCATGGCTACCAGAACCCAGGCTATCTTTGGTCCACTGCCTGATGGAAGCTGATGCAGGAGACCGGGTGCTGATTGGGACAGGGATGCTGAAGTGGATCAAGCCCCCAAATCCTGTCTCTCCTGGAGATTACTGCAAGTCTATTTCCTGTAGCCCTGCACCAAAGTGTGCCTGTCATGTAGGCTTGGACTGGAGCCTTCCAATTGTTACAACTATTTTAGGATCAAATGGGTCTTCCCACCCTTCCACCCCCAGTGTGTACATATAGACCAATGCCTTCTGAGTAGCTTACACAATGGGTTTCGCTTTACAAAGCGGGCTCTCTTGCTCTTTCTAGCTCATCTGGAGGCAACGGGTTGCTGCACGATGGCCTTTAATGCAGTGCTCCCCAACCTTTTTGTCCCCGCGGACCGGGAAATTTTTGATAATTTTTCTGTGGCCCGAAGCTGGGGGTGGGGGTGGGGGGGGAGAATGCGAAAGGGGGGTCCGTCGGGGAGGCAAAGGGGGGTGAAAGCAAAGGATGGGGGGAAGGAGGAGGGGGAGGCACGAGAGGGGCGGCGGCGGCGACACTCACCGGCTTGGGGCGTCGGGGGTGCCACTCCCCCCACACACACGGGCGGGGTGGGGGGGAACCCGGGGCTCCTGGGCAGGCGGGCCCCCGCCTCCTCCTCCAGCGCCGGGAGCCGCGCGCGGGTCTCGCTGCTGGCGCCCCGCTTGCTCCTGCTGCCGCCGCCGCCGTGGGCCTCCACCTCCGCGGGGAAAGCGAGCGGGATGCCAGCAGTGCTTTTCCCGGCGGAGGAGGAGGCCCACGGCAGCGGCGCCAGCAGTGAGACCCGCGCGCGGCTCCTGGCCCAGGCGCCCCGCGCGCGGCACCCGCCCGGCCGCGCCAGGAAGTGCCCTCGCAGCACCAACGAGCCGCCGCCGCCGCCTCCTGCTCCTGCTCCGGTTCCTCCTCCTCCTCCTCCTCCCGCCGCCGCCGAAGGAGCAGCAGCAGCAGCAGCGAGGGCAATTGCGGAGGGGTGGCGGCGGCGGGATGGGGGTGATTGCAGCGGCGGCGATGGGGGGGATTGCGGGGGGTGGCTGCTGCTGCAATCGCCCCCGTCCCGCCGCCGCCGCCGCCACCCCTCCGCAATTGCCCTCGCTGCTGCTGCTGCTGCTCCTTCGGCGGCGGCGGCGGGAGGAGGAGGAGGAGGAGGAGGACGCGCCGCCGCCGCCCATGGCTGCTGCTGCTGCTGGTGGTGGTGGAGGGCGAGGAGGAGGAGGGCGGCGGAGGAGGAGGATGCGCCACCGCCGGTGGCGGGCGGAGGAGGGAGGCAAAGACAAAGGCGGCGGCGGCGGCTCCTCCTGCGCTCCTCCAGCCTTCCTCCTCCACCGGCCGCCCACGGGAGAGAAGAGGAGGAGGAGGAGGAGGGCGGCGGAGGAAAAGGGGAGGAGCCTCCCCCGCGTCCCCAGGCGGCCCGGTGCCGACCGGTCCACGGACCGGCACAGGTCCGCGGCCCGGGGTTGGGGACCACCGCTTTAATGTATCCATTTATAACATTCTGAACAAAGATCTTAGAGTCTGATCCCATCATCTAAAATTCTTCAGCACTTGATGTGTATTTTCTTCTTTGCTGTTTCCATCAGGTAGGATTATATATATAGCTGCCTAGATGCCCTAAGCACAGCTGATCTCTCCTGATTTCGGAAGCTAAGCAGGGTCAGCCTGGTTAGTACTTGGATGGGAGACCACCAGGGAATACCAGGTGCTGTAGGCACCTGGAATAGGAACTGGCAAACCTCTCAAGTATTCCTGCCAAGAAAACTCTGTGGACATGGAGTCATGAAGAGTTGGTCACGACTGTAATGACACAACACACACACACACACACACACACACACACACAGATTATACATTTCCTTGGGACCTAAAGAGGCTTTCTATCTCTTTCCCTCCCTTTCCCCCTGCCCCCCCCAACAGTTTATGATTGAAACTAACAAATTATGCCTGTAAAAGAAAAGAGGTGGTGGTGGAGGGGAAAACCTTTGCTGGATCAAATGACGTTCACACTTTAAAGACCTTGCTGTAAAGAGATCTGGGCCTTAGGCATCCGAGGTGACATTAGGAAAAAGTCTCAGAAGGCTTTCATTGCTCATCAAACTGATATGGAAATTGACAGCGAGGGAGGGAGAGGAAACTGGCAGATGCAGCAAAAGCAAATTTATGCCCCATTTTTGGGGAGGCTAATCTCTCGAGACTAACACGAATCTCAGGCAGAAGTTTGAAATAATGAATGACCGATACATGTATTTATTTAAAATATTTGTAGCTCACCTTTCTCCTTAAAGGTGAGTACCAAACTTGCTGGGGGAGATGTGTAGCCTGCATACTGTAATTAAAAACTGTAAAACCGCTCAGAGACTACTTGAAGTGGTATGGGGAGGTATATAAGCAGAACACTTTGCTTTTACTTTTAAAAGGTGCCCACTGTAGCTTGCAAGAATAAGAGAGCAGTATTTAAGTTAGTAGCAATGAATGTACAATATTCAAAGGCTCAACGAATGTAATGCGGCCCCCAAATACACTCAATGCGTTATGGTACAACAATCCATTTAAAAACAAACACTCAGAGCGGTTCACTCGGGGGAATCTTACCTGATGGGAAAAAACTTCACCTGCTTGTGGAATAATAGTTACTGGCTGGGTAATAGAGAGCTAAGTAGTAAATTCCAAGTGACACCAAATTAGAGTTTTACCTGTTCTTTCAGTACAGTGATACCTCATTTGTTTGAGTGCCCCAGTCTATGAACATTTTGTAAGGTGAGCAAAAAATTTCAGAACATTTTTATTCGCACTAATGAGCTTGTCTTGCAAAACGAACACGGGAGCACTACCTCCTCCTCTGCCACTCCAGCCACCCTTTTGCCTGCCTGCTGGCTCCTTGCCATGGCAGCCTCCAGCCTCTTATTCCACATAGGAAATAATGGACATTTTACCCAAGAATGAATAATGTAAGTTTCCATTCTCTCTGGAAGTTGTCATGGCTACTGGACTTCTTTTTTGAGAGATAGAAACATTTCACTGTTCATCCAAACAGCTTCATCGGTCTGAATACAGCTAGTGCAAGTCCTCCTTCTTATAGTCAGTGTGACCTCTTATCACCCTAATCTGAATTAGGCTCATAAGATGAACAATAGCCTGAATAGGCTCCTTAGGGAGACAATAGTGTCCATAGCCTTAAGGTGAACAATGGCCACCTTGAGGCTATGGACACTATTGTCTCCCTAAGGAGCCTATTCAGGCTATTGTTCAGACCAGGGTGACAAGAGGTCAAGCTGACTATAAGAAGGAGGACTTACACTAGCTGTATTCAGACCAATGAAGCTGTTTGGATGAACAGCAAAATGTTTCTATCTCTCAAAAAAGAAGTCCAGTAGCCATGACTCAACTTCCAGATAAACTCACCTGGACGACTGAGAATCTTCACAGACATAAGTTTCCATTATTTCCTATGTGGAAATTCTTTTTGATTTTCAAGTATTTTGGTTTATGAGCATGTTTCTGGAATGGATTACACTCGTAAACCAAGGTACTACTGTATAAATATAGTGGACCCTCATATAACAAATGGTTTGTATAACATAAAATCTGTACAACATAAAAATTTCCAGAGATAGGGGAAAGTGGCTTAACAGAATGCCTATGGGGCGAATCCATACAATTAAAATGGTTGCGATTAGGGATTACTCCATTTTCAATGCATTCTTATGGGAAATTTGTATAAACAAAATTGGCTTAACAGAATTTCATTTGGAACAAATTGATTCCTTTATACAAGGGACCACTGTAATTATGCTGAGTTACTTTCAAAATATTTCCAAGGTGGAGTTTAATTTTTTTGCCACTTCTTCCTGCATTTTTGCAGCCTCTTGGTAAAGACAGTGATATGCAATTCAACTTGCCCAGGTGGAGGTAATAATAACAATAACTGGCAGCTAAGAAGGAATAAGAAAACAAGTTTATTTTAATATTTTGAACTCTGGTCTTAAAGTTGCCTCTCTCTTAAGAAAGAATGAGATGGCCAACTCAAGAATTACATTTTGGCTGCAATGGTGCAGCATCATATGTATTTTTACTTATCTGATTTGTTATTATTGCCAGGAATCAGGAGAAATAGTTGAGGGATTTTTTTATCTCTCATGCCAAAATCAACTAGGTATGTTGACATATGCCTGTGGGTTGTGTCACTGGCTGATTTGACTCAGGAGGGAAAATGTATGAGGTCGCCCTGAAATGTCTGGTTTGAGAGGGAAAGAGTTGCAACATAAAATGTTATTTTATGCCATGTTCCCTGAATAATGGCCCTGATCTGAGGGTTTTCCCTTCGTTCTGCAACATTTGGGGCCCATTTTGTATGCCTATGACAGAAGGCTCATTTTTCAGATTCTTCATTCTTGTTGTTTCGCTTTGCCAAGAAGAACCAAATCAGTAAAGCTAGTGGCAGTTTGTAAGCCACACACATGAAGGCAGGGAGATATTTTTAGATCTTCAATGTTATAATTTGTTGTAACTTGCAAATTGGCTTGGAATGTTCCTTGGACTGGATTTGCCTGAAGACCAGATGTGAAGTCTGGCCTGGTGGGTGAGTCTCAGAGCCTAACCAGAAAATGACATCCTCCGTCTGGTGTCTTGAGTTACAGAATGACCCCGTTTTGATCAACGTGAGCAATATATTTTTCCCCAGTCTGAATTGGTCTGAAGCTGGAATTGTCAAAAAGCAAATTAAACCCTCCTTGGGGAGCTTTACTTTTGGCCACTGTGCTGAAAAAGGACTCCCAGATTCCACTTTACTTTTTTACTTTGTTTACCATATATATAACTCTAGCTTGTATAAAGACAAAGCAAAGCAAAGTGTTCTGCTTATATACCGCCCCATACCACTTCAAGTAGTCTCTGGGCGGTTTACAGTTTTAATTACAGTATGCAGGCTACACATTGCCCCTCCCCCAGCTATCTGGGCACTCATTTTAGCAACCTCTGAAGGATGGGAGGCTGAGTCAACCTTGAGCCTGCTACCTGGGATTGAACCCCAGGTTGTGAGCACAGTTGAAGTACAGGCATTTAACCACTGCACCACTCATGGTGGTGTACAAAAAATACATAAACAAGCATAAAAGCAGCAAATAAGCAATAAAATACAATTTAACAAAATACTCAATAAAATGGGAAAAGCATAAACACAAAAATAAAGGTGTCCTGGAAAAACCAAACAAAGATGGCAGCCCCAAAGATAATTACCCAAAGGCCTCTTGGTAAAGCCAGGTCTTTAAGGCTTTCTGGAAAGCAGACAGGGATTGTGCCAGGCAGATCTCACTTGGAATAGAATTCCAAAGCCGCAGGGAAGCCACAGAGAAGGCTCAGTTTCAAGTAGAAGTTTCCACCTTCTCCTTAATCTGTATTGTCACTCTTTCAGTCCTTAGTGTTTCCAGTAAAGATGGGATTGATTTAGAAAAAGCAAACTGGAGGGAAAACCATAAAAGACAGTCTAATTGTTGATGATCCCAGGTCATGAGCACAGTTTAGCTGCAGTTCTACAATTTAATCATTAAAAATTAGTAATGTGCACTATAAAAAAATTAATCATTATTTTCTTTTATTATTTTCTTTCTTTCTTTCTTTCTTTCTTTCTTTCTTTCTTTCTTTCTTTCTTTCTTTCTTTCTTTCTTTCTTTCTTTCAGTGGCTTTCATTTTAATGCCTGGCTTTATTCTCGATTTTAAATTGCATGGAGAGAAAGTGCCGAGATGTCATGGCCCCTTGAAGGTTCCAACGCTTAGCGGAGGCTTCCCAAATTAAATTACCACCTGTGGAAACTCCCATGGCTCATGAGTACATTTGGAAATGGCTCTTCCCCAGCTTCAGAGGTTGTTTTTTAATCGGGAAAAAATGAGCCCGTCTCTCCCGCTGCAGCCTTCCCTTATTTCTCAGATACATTTCAGTCTGGTTCAAATATTCATGGAGATATTTTAATTAACAACCCCAGAGGACAGATTTCCAATGAAAACCGACATTTACAACAAGGTAAGATTTGGTGCGTAGAAAGAAATAATTCCGAGATGGCAATAAATGAGACGCACAGAAGAGAAGAGAGACAGTGACAGTGAGAACAAAGGAGGAATTATGCTACAGGGAACATTATATTTGCTATAGAACCTCAAGATGAGACAGGGATTGGAAGCTGAAAAATAGACTTTACATAACATGGAACTCTGCTGCCTAGATGCCCTGAGAGCATCTGATCTCGCCTGATCTCGGAAGGTAAGCAGGGTCGGGCCTGGCTAGTACTTGGATGGGTGACCACCAGGGAATACCAGGCGCTGTAGGTGCCTGCAGTGGGAACTGGCAAACCACTCCAATATTCCTGCCAAGAAAACTCCAACAACATGGAGTCACGAAGAGTTGGTCACGACTGTAACAGCAGCAGCAGCAGCAGCAGCAGCAACAACAACAACAACAACAACAACAACAACAACATGGAACTGATCACATGCTCCTGAAGAGGTGGGCAACCAATGGCCCATCACCAGAACTTGCAGAGGAACCCAAGCCCCAGAGCATTCTGCCACTGACCACAGGATTATCACTAGCCCTCTAGAGTGGAGGACACCAGGGTGTCTGTAAGTCAAAATGGCAGAGGAGCTATCCAAGGTGCTGATCTTGTTCTCAGGCTAGGCTCAGGGGCTTGGATGCCTCTGATAAAGTACAGACTAAAACCTAGAGCAGATCTGTTGACACTGCCCAAAACTGTAATCACAGATATATGCTACCCTACATTATCCTTCATAACACCAGAAATGCTCTCATGTGGTTTATTTAGAGATTTTAATAAATTTATCTAGACACCTCAGGAGACTCCCCCCCCCACCCAGTTCATGCCCATCTTTACTTCTAGATCCTTAAGTTGTCCTGATGGTCTTCACTTTGTGGAAAATTAATCTTCCTTCCCTCCACTCTGTGAAGATTCTCAGTCATCCATGTCAGTTTATCTGGAAGTTGAGTCATGGCAACTGGACTTATTTTTCTTATGAGATTGAAACATTTCTCTGCTCTGTTTGGATGAGCAGCAAAACATTTCAATCTCTCAAGAAAAAGAAGTCCAATTGCCATGACTCAACTTCCAGAATCCCTTCTCTCCTGTTTTCCTGCCAGGAGGATCTTCCCCCAATTACTGAGATGAGGAGCTGCAGAGAAGGCCATTGAAAGGACTACAGAGGCTTTGGCGGGGGGGGGCTGTGGTTTCCCCCATGTGTGTGTGTGTGGGGGGAACAGCCAGCTTTTTCCCATGGGAATGCATTGCTTCAATGCATTCCTCTGGGGTGGGGGAAACTAAATGAACGAAATGGAAATTTCCATTTCGTTTCATTTGGTTTTTCTTTGATGGGTCTGTTTGTTATTCATTTTTTTTCCAGCTTAACACCTGGCAGCTGTGTTTGCCAGATATTATTATTATTATTATTATTATTATTATTATTATTATTATTATTATTATTATTATTATTATTATTATTATTATTATTATTATTATTATTATTATTATTATTATTATTAACTGGAGTGCAACAGAGCGCATTCCAGTGTGATCAAAGACACACAATGTACCAACTTAGAACTTAAATATTAATATAACATTAATATTCTATTAAAGTATACAGCATCAACATGAATCGTCTACCCAATTTCCTTGAAAATGTCTGACGTAAGCCTCCCATCTGTGCAAATTCTCCAAATGAGGTTTCTATCTTCCCATAATGAGTCTCAAGAGGTGAAAAAAGGCTGCTTCCATGGCAATTATTAAATACGGGAGAGTTATTGTATAAGCTGGCCTTCAGCACCTTGGCTTTATAGGAGTAGACTGCAAGGAAAGAATATGAGGTTTACAACACAGGGCAAAGTAGAATAGAAGGATTGGTACATAGAAGTGACAGACTGTGTATGGGACAGAATGGCCTTTTGGCCAGATGGGCAGTACACACACACACACACACACACACACACACACACACACACACACACACACAGAGAGAGAGAGAGAGAGAGAGAGAGAGAGAGAGAGGTACCTTGTATAAAGGAATTAATTTGTTCCAAATGAAATTATGTTAAGCAGATTTTCCTTTATACAAATTTCCCATGGGAATGCATTGAAAACAGAGTGATCCCTAATCATGACCATTTTTATGTTGTACGGATTCGCCCCGTAGACTCTCTCTCTCTCTCTCTCTCTCTCTCTCTCTCTCTCTCTCTAATAAAAAAGAATAAATAGGATACTAAACAGAATGCAAGCAATAACCCTCTATGGATATGATCTGCCCATGCAATGTCTTCACAGATAAATGGTGTTCCCTATGCCTTTTCATCTTTCTGGTCCAATACATGGAGAGAACAGAGATGGGTGCGAACCAGAAAAAGGGGTGGTTCTTGGTGGTCTGTAGTTCGGGGTGACCCACAAACCACAAACCATCATGGATGCCTTTGGAAAATGGCGACTCTTGCTGCCTCTGCCCACGTGCTTGCCTCCGAGTTGATAGGCGAGGGCATGCACAGAGGCAGCAGGCCTGTCTTCCCAGCTCGAAGCAGGCCAATGCCTCTGAATTGGGCACCAGTGGCCCACAGCTGTGGCAGAGTAGGTGGAGGTGGCCAGATCAGGAGGACAGCAGCAACGGAGGGCGTGGGAAGAGGGCGGGCGGGCCATCCCATTTTGCCCAAGCAAAATGCATCACCACGATTGCTGAAGCCAGGCCCCTCCTTGTTACTGTTGTTGTTGTTATAAAGGGGGAAAGTCTTGCTGATTTGTTTGGGCAAAGTTTGCTGATTTGTTTTGCTTAGGGTCGGAAAACCGTGAAAATGGAAACACATGTTGCCGTGCTGAAGTATGACAACAACAAGTCACTTATTTTTGAAGAGTTAATTTGAAGGTCAGTGGGCTTAATGCTGTGTCTCAGCTCTTCCTTCTTAAGGAAGGTCCACAGGGCAAAGAGCATACGAGCCGTGTGGCAAGAACAGAGACCCCAGAAAGAACGCATTAGAAGCAAAAGCATTTGCTATCCCAAGTTACATTTCCAGCTAGCAAAGACAACGGCATTCCATTTGACTGCCAAGGGAAGTGCAGTATTTTTCCGTGCATGAGACTATATTTTTGTCTAAAATCGTTAGACTAAAAAATTGAGGGCCGTCTTATACATGGGAGCAAGCCAAGGAGAGATCCGCACCGTTGTGACACTGTCATTTTGGGTTGGAAAAGTGGGGGAGGGTGGTCGTCTTATACATGGTTAAATGCCTGTCCTGCAGCTAAAACTGTGCTCACGACCTGGGGTTCAATCCCAGGTAGCCGGCTCATGGCTGACTCAGCCTTCCAACCTTCCGAGGTTGGTAAAATGAGTATCCAGCTTGCTGGGGGGTGGGGACAATGTGTAGCCTGCATACGGTAATTAAAAACTGTAAACCACCCAGAGACTACTTGAAGTGGCATGGGGTGGTATATAAGCCGAACACTTTGCTTTTTTATAGAAGGAAAAATACACTTGTTCTCCAATGCTCACAGCATATCATACAGCCCACTGATCACTTTGTTCCCACCAAAATGATACAGGGAAAAAAAAAACACCTTACATTTCAATGTTTTCAGGAAGGGCGTTATTATATTGAAATTTGCAGTTCGCTTTAATGCTCAGCGCTCTTACTGAGAAGAAACAAATACAAAGAATAATCCCATGGCATTGTAATTGCAAGTAATTACATGAAAATCCTGTGTCTAACCAAGATTATGTCTGTGCCCCATTGGTAATATGTAGTGGATAGCCACTGGCCTGGAAAAACTGGCTGGTGTTTGTTGTTGTTGTTTTGTCCAGTTATGTAGAGATGGCCCTCTTCATTGCCACACAACCAAGACCTGAAAAATGAATAAACTGAAGGAATTTCTGCCACAATGTGAATTTACCGTCCTAGTCAGGCTAGAAACTGTGGGTTGTGGGTTTCTGTTTGTTTGTTTGTTTTCCAAATGAAAGTACAGCGAGGTCCTCAAAAAGATTATCTGGCATGAACCCCCATGATCAAGTTAACACCCCATGGAATGAAAGCACAGACGAGCACCAGCAGTGTATCGGGGCAACAAAAAAAAAAAACAGATACAGCAGCATGGTGGGGAGTGAAAAATAATGTCCTTGGCAGCTTATGCCATCTTGAGACGTACCGAGCAGAAATGAACAGGCTCTTTCAGACCCCGCAGACAGTCATTAGAGACATACACTCCTCATTTCGAGGAGGAAAATGGCAACGGGAGACGTTTACCATCCAGGAATTAAGCTGTATGCAAAGCAGGCATGATGCCAACATGATTGGAAAAGCTTAAGCCATTTGCATGTTTTAACATGCTGGGCAGCTGCTAAGGCACAGGGGGATGTAAGATGGGGGAGAAATGGGGGTGGAGGGCAGAGACGGAGACATGGTTGGCGATGCTGGGGTTTTGGAGAGGAGGTGAGAGGAAATGTTTTTCACATTCAGTTTTGAAGCTGAGATGGGCATCCTGAAGCTTCTTGGCCAAGTGACAAGTTGTTGTGCCCTGGTTTCAAATCCTCTTCCGAACCATCCACTGAAAACACAGGAGTGCTGCTCCTCTTAAACTGGGGATGCGTTAAAATTTTCATATTTGTTTTGGATCCTTTCAGGGGGTGCATCATTCATGTTTTTTGTACATCACTTCTCTTTTGAAGAAGCACTTGGATGAAGAAGCTGCTTGGATGAGTTGCTAATAGAGATGGGCACCAAATGGAAAGATAGTGTTTCATTTTGTTTCATTTTGTTTCAGTCTTCATTTCATTTCATTTCATTTCATTAATAACGTTTTTTTGAAAGAATTTTTGTCACATAATAAACATTTTTTTATTTAACAGGGAGTCCACTGCCCTAATTCAAAAACCCTCCTTAAAGCTTCCAATCAATTTGCTTTCAATTTCAAACAAAGAACCCTCTGTAAACAAGCAGGAAACCTAAGGGCTACCTGCAGCATGGAGAGATTGGAGAGATAAGCTCAACAGCTGATCAGCATGGTGAGGAACAAAAATATATTTTTTAAAAAATAAACTCCATAGCCCTACTTAATCAGGAAAGGAAAACAATCAGTTTAAACTTTAAATCAACTTTCAGATACAGGGACAGCAAGTGCAGGGAAGGGAAGGGAAGAGTTTGGCTCCTGGCTAGCTGCAGGCAGGCAAAACAAGATCGGAGATAAGTATCAGCTGGGGTACGGGAGGAAGGAAAAAAATCAGTTTAAAAATAAATCTCCTGTTCTCAAGACAGCTAGCTCAAGAGACTTCTCACCACTAGGATGAATCATTTCATTTCTGAAAGAAAAAATAGTGTTTCATTTCATTTCTTGATGACATACTGTTTGCTGTTTATTTTCATTTTGTAACATTTCATAAGCTTTTGAAACAACAAAACAGTGTGCTGTTTTCATAAGGTGTCCATCCCTAGTAGCTAAAATTTCGTTCCCACAAGAAGATATCTTCAGTTGCCATGACTTGACTCCCAGATAATCTCACCTGGGTGACTGAGAATATTCACAGACCTCACTTCTTTCCTCACTTCTTTTGTTTCAGACTAAAAGCACTGTCTCTTTTGTTCATTTTGTTCCAGATTTCCTTATTGATTTCATCTAGTCCCAGTAATCCCAAAGCCCTAAAGAACCCTTAAAACTACTCTTAAAAAGAAAGGGCAAGGTAACCAAGACTAATTCTACATGCTACCGCACATGAGTAAGAAAAATCATAATCGGACAATTTAGGCATCCATTCACCCGGTGTCACATAGACAAAGTCCCAGATTACTCTGGCCCAGACAGAAGAACCCAAAACAGTTGCAGCCCACCCTCAAAATATGGACCTTTATCAAAATAAATGCATAGTAAACTAATCCAATAGTACTATAAAAATCAATCAAGCAGGGAAAGCGAAAATCTCCTTTCAAGTCCAGAATTTGTTTGTCATGGCTGATTATGGATCAATTACTAAATTTGTACCCCACCTTTCTCTCAGTTGAGGTACTCAATAATTGAGCCATGCTGGTCATGGCCTAGAATATTTTAGAGGACCTCAATACTTATTAGGATGTCTCCTCCATAAAATAGTTACCCATCCCACCTAAAACTCACAGTCCTTGATGCCAAAAATGGTGATGCTTAATGAGGTCACAGGAGGTTAATTTCTGCAACTTGCTTGGTCGTGGTTCCTTCCCTCTGGAATAAGCTTCCTAAAGACATTCATCAGCTACAATTCCTCCCATTCTTCAAGAAGTTAATTAAAACCAATGTGTTTAAAGCTGCCTTTTACTAGTATTTTGCTAATTGACCGGGGATGTTCAAATGTGTTTTAAATTTCTTTAATTTGTTTAAACGCAGGTTTCAGCAATTTAGCTAGAGACTGGGTTTTGCTGTATTTATACTGTTTTCCTGTTTGCTGCATGACTGTAATTATGTTTTGATGGATTGTGAATCACCAAGAGAGTTTCTGGACAGATGGGGCAGCATAGAAGTCAAGCAAATATACATACATACATAGTGTGCATGCATACAAATTGCCATCTCAGGAAGCTTCCACTATCCTCTCAGTCTTTTAGTGGGGAGTCAAAATGTGATGCATTGTGCTAGAAAAGAAGGAAGTTGTATTTTAACATGTGAGGTGGCTTTAAATCCAGAACACCCATTTCCACCCTTTTCCAGTTGATAGCAGACTGTATTTTTTCACACGCTTGGCTCCCACCTCAAAATGGGCTTCTTCCCAGGGTTCTGGGTTGCCATTCTCCATGTTTAGTTTGTTTTTTACCCAGATTCTGGAATCCTGTACCTGGATTTCCATTGTGCTCCTTTCTACAATGAGTTGGCCCAGAAACTGCCATGCCCCCCCAAACTTTGCTGATCCTAAATCTATGGCATAATCATGGCTGATTATTGATTAATTACTGAATTTGTACCCTGCCTTTCTCCCTGTTGAGGTACTAAATAATTGAGTCACGTTGGTCATGGCCTAGAACAGTGGTGTCGAACCTCCAGCACTCCAGATGTTTTGGACCACAACTCCCAGAGTCCTTTGTCATTGGCAATACAGGCTTGGGTTTCTGGGAGCTGTGGTCCAAAACATTTGGAGTGCCAAAGGTTTGCCAACACTGGCCTAGAAGATTTTTGAGGACCTCAATACTTCTTAGGCTGTCTCCTCCATAAAATAGTTACCCATCCCACCTGAAACTCACAGTCCTTGATGCCCAAAATGGTAAAATGCTTAATTCTTTTCAATGAATGGTCAAAACAAGAGTTAATTTCTGAAAATTTCAGCTTTCATTGTCCCAAAATGGTAATGCTTAATGAGGTCACAAGGTTCCTTTCCCCTCTGGAATAAGCTTCCTAAAGATATTCATCAACTACAATTCCTCTCATGATAATCTTAAAACTGAGAAGCTGGAACGGACCCTATGGATCATTTGTCAACGAGGACCAGTGGGGAATCAAACTCCCAACATCTAGCTCCAAAGCCAGATATAAGCCACTGGGATATCCAGCCTCTCAAAGGACTGCCACTGGGACAGAACATAGTGTTGACTTTGACATCTCAGAGCATAGGATGCTGTGGGTGTGGGTGTGACCAGTTAAGGCACCTACTCTCTTCTGCTTAACAGTGGAGACTTGTGTGCCACGCATATCCTCATTTTTGTTATTCTCCTCTGAAAGTACTCCAGCATCCAGGAGAAAACATGGAGCCATGAATTGGACACACTGGTCCAACTGATGCCAGTGTGGGGCAAACGTACACTGGTACGCCCTGCTTCCAGCCCTTCCAACTTCCTATTTCCAGCGCTATTGCACTCTCCTGTCATAGGCTAAGAGACCCTGGAGTGCTATAGCATCACAATACAACACCATCTCCCTGTCCTTCAAGAATCAGAAAGAAAACCAGTCTAGCATCGTGAATGGAGCTGGAAATGTTATGTTTCCCAGGGTAGCAGAAAGCATCAGTGTTACATTTCTCATTTATAGGTTCAAGATGTATGATGCTGGCGTGTTAAGAGAAATGGCTTGCCCATGGGAGGTCGGGAGAGACTTGAGCATACAAATCCAAAGTTTCCAGTTTTATCACTGTTGATTTGCTTTAGGAAAGTTAGTTGGAGTCGCTCTCCATGCCTGGCTCTGGCTCCCCAAATGACTAATTTGACATGACATGTCCTAATGTAGTATGATCAGCTATAATTTGATCTTATTAACTCCCATCATTATATATTTGGAAACATCAGATTCCATTTGAAAAATATGCCTGCACTGCACATGAGGAGGCACCTTGAAATCTTGCTTCTTTAATGGAATTCATCAGCCGCCGATGAAGTCTTTGGAGAGCTAAAGGAAAAAAGGAAAAGTATTCACTTGATCCACCTTTCATTGAAGCTGGGGATATACTGGGGGAGCAGGTTCTGATCTGAAGTACTCTGAAAACATCTCCAAAAGTATCATAAACAGTCTTGGGAGAGTTGGGCTTATCTTGACATGGTTGCCCAATCGAACCTGACAGGAGATTCGAGGTGAACTTGGGAGGTGGCGAAAGTGTTGACATTTCGAGGAGAGACTGAAGGTGTTGATAATCTTACTGACATTTCTCAGAATCTAAAGAGATTATAAATCAACTTTCCGGTAGGGATGGGATTTATGTATAGGTAGGTATAATCTTTTAGGGTGCTCATAGGATGCATATGACTTCATAAAGACAGGGAACTCAGAAAGAAAGAACAAGGAACAAATGCATCAGGCAGCAATGTTGCCCTTCTACGGATGGTGGCCATGAAGAAGTTAACCACTTATATGAGGGTTTGGGCACCCAACCCGCATGGAGAGTATTCTTCTTGGCAAGGAATTCTACATCAGAGTAAGCCTGAGGTTAGGATGTTAAATCTGGAAAGCATGAATGTTCTTCATGCCTAGGGTGATCAGAGCATCATTAAATAACCTGCCGGGGTCCCCTATGGTGGAAAGACACCACTTGCCAAAGGAGAGCAGATTCTGTTTGCTAAGGAGAACCATGCTTGTTTCTCGACATCGTAATGTCTCTGGGTAAGTGCTCCGCAGGCTTGCTGTTGTCAGCATTAGACTAGAGTCAAGTGGCACACCCAAGGATCCATTTTTATGTTGGACTAGATATTGCCTCCTGCTTGAGTAGGAATCAGGTAGCATATGGTACGCATAACCAAATAAGTTTAGCCCCAACCTGGATGTTATAGCTGTCAGCAGATTTAAGGGGGCAACAAATATAATAATAATATATATATACTTGTGCCTGACACAAAACAGTGCAGCAGTAACGTAGACAAAATGTTAGTATTGATATAAAGGGTTTGCAGAGTTAGTCTATCAGAAAGACAATGACAATGAATAGAGTAAAAACCCATATATTCATATATACATATATACATCAAAATATACACAGCATAACAACCAAGCATTATATACAATATAGCAAACAGACAAACAGAGTGTGGGGTGAACTGTTCTCACCATAACAGTCCCCCAGTTACAAATGGTAAGCTAGTGCCTTTTATACTTATTCAGCACTCATAAGATCTGATGCAATCACTAATTAACAATCTGATGCAATCTGATCTATCCATTACAAATCATGATGTTACAATCAGTTCCACCTGCACTTCATCACTTAACATGCCTGTGATTACTAGTCTCTAACACTTGTGGATTAACATCATGACACTGCAGAATCTAACTGCCTCCATTTTACAATTCACTTTACACATTCTGTTAAATATACATAACATATGTTTTATCAACTTTTACATATGTATTATAGCCTGGATCCATGTGTTGGATTTTTGTAATTCTAGGACTTCCGGGCCCAGAGGTCACCCAGAATTCCCCTGGGGAAGACTTCTGGGACTGGGGCAGCAGAAACCAGAAGGCAAAAGGGGGTAAGTCATTGAGAGGCTCCCCCTATAGAATCTGATGGCTAATGGGAGTAATTTTGTCATAGATGAGTGGGGTGACTTCCACAAAGCAAGGCAACAGGGGTGGGGGGTTGGCATTCCTTCCGGCTTCCCAGCCAATGCATGCACTGGCGTAACTAGGGAGGGGTGGAAGAGTGCATTTGCCCCAGGTTGCACAGCAATCTGGGGGTGCCTGGAGGGGGAGAGGGGGAGGAAACCACAAGCCATCCCACCAGCAGTCCTCCTTTCACCCCCTTAAGGCTTGGCGATCCTTTGTTGGGGGAAAGAAGGAGAGGGAAGCAGGCAATGTTTCTTTTCCCCTAAGCAGCACCTCCATCAATTACTCCCCCTCCTCCTTCCCCCTACCCCCACTAAGGCTTGGTGATCATTAGCCCAGGGAAAGGAGGAGAGTGAAGCCTTTAAAAGTAACTTTTGAAAGTAATGAGATGTTACTGGTTACACTTTTGAAACAGGTGTGCATTACTCATCATACCAAAGCCAACTTTTCAACTTCTAGTTACATTACTCATCACTCAAAAGTAACTAGTTGGCTGGTTATTTTCAAGCTATCTTCCAGATTCACTGGTATGTATATATATATATATATATTTCTACAGAAAGACCTAAAATGGTACAAAGAATACATAAATGCCTAGAGTTTCCTTCTGGGGCAGTATCTTATGTTGACCTCTAATCCGCCCTAAAATGGCTTGAAGAAAAAAACCTTGTGGACTCTCTTCAGCTTAAATTGTGTTTCATATCTGACCTTTCCCTGATGTGTTAATGTAATGGAAAGTGCTGAGGTGAGCAGAGTTGTAATGAGAGGAGACTGCTGTTAAACTGGATTACTAGGGCTGGGAGCATGTGGATCAGACAGAGAGCTGAAATGTGTTCTGTATATCAGAGAGGTGGGAAGCATTTTCAGAGTTCCAAACAAAGAGGGGTGATCCATCTCCAAGGGGAAAGAGAATTTGATTCACGTCTTCAGAGTTCTAGATGCACATTCTATTCACTAGACCACATTGGCCCCCACGCCCAGACAAAGACTCCAATACAAAACAGAAGAAAATAGATACCACTAAAATACAGTAAATTGTGCTGTTAAAGAAACCAATGAAACATACTCTATGACACAGCCAATCAATAAAAACTCATTTAAATCCATTTGTAGGATCACAGTACAGTCGTCCCTAGCTATTTCACACTTCATATACAGTGGACCCTGGTATAACAAACAGCTTGTATAACATAAAATCTGTACAACATAAAAAATTCCGGAAATAGGGGAAATGTGCTTAACATAATCGCCTATGGGGAAAATCCGTACAACATAAAAATGGGATTACTCCATTTTCAATGCATTCCTATGGGAATTTGTATAAAGGAAAATTTGCTTAACATAATTTCATTTGGAATGAATTAATTCCTTTATACAAGGTACCACTGTACTGCGATCCTGGTATATCGCAGAACTATAGTATATGAAACTAAGGGCTCCTAGGGCAAGATGCATGGGCCCATTTACCTCAGGCCTGGTGTTGCCCTGAGTGGGCCTCCAATGGGCTTCCCGGGCCTGTTGGAGGCCCCAGAAGTGGTTTCCAATGAACCAGAAGGGGCTCCAAAAAACCGGAAGTGCCTTCTGGATCACTGGAAACCACTTCTGGGGCCTCCAACAGGCTTCCCGAGTCTGTCAGAGGCCCCAGAAATGGTTTCCAGTGGACTGGAAGTAACTTCCGGATCACCGGAAATCACTTCTGGGGCCTCTAACACAGTGTTCCCCAACCCCGGGGTGGACCGGTGCCGGTCCGTGGATTAATCGGCACCGGGCGCCGCAGCCAATGCCACCCCCGTAATCGCCCCCCGCCGCGACTGGAAAGCAACCCCCCGCCGCCGCGCAACAACCCCACAATCGTCCCGCCCCGCCGCCCCCAGAGGGGTCCCGCCCCGCCCGCGCAGCCCCGTCCCGCCGCCAGCTGCGACCGCTCCGCCCCGCCCCGTCCCGGCGCCGCGCGATCCTTTGTTGGGGCAATCCCCCTGCAATCGAAGGAGCGCCACGACCCCAGGCAATGTTTCTTTTCCCCCGCCGCCGCCACCTCCATCGCCCGTCCCACCGCCGCCTCCTTCCCCCCACCCCCACTAAGGCTTGGTGATCCCCCGCCCAGGGAAAGGAGCCCCGCCCCGAGTGAAGCCCCCAAAAGTAACTTTTGAAAGTAATGAGATGTTACTGGTTACACTTTTGTGCCACAGGTGCTGCATTACTCATCATCGCCCCGTGTCGCTTTTCAACTTCCCCGTTACATCACTCATCACTCAAAAGTAACTAGTTGGCTGGTTATTTTCAAGCTATCTTCCAGATTCACTGGTATGTATATATATATATATTTTTTCTAGAAAGAAAGAAAGTAAAAGGGAGGTACAAAGAATACAAGAAAGCCTAGAGTTTCCTTCTGAAAGAAAGAATCTTAGAAAGAAACCTCTAATCTGCCCTAAAATGGCTTGAGAGAGAAAGAAAAAGAAAGACTCTCTTCAGGGAGGAAATTGTGTTAGGAAGGAACAAAGAAAGAAAGAAAGAAAGAAATGGAAAGAAAGAGAGAAAGAAGAAAGAAAGAAAGAAAGAAGAAAGAAAGAAACTGGATTACTAGGGAGAAGGAGGAAGGGAGGAAGAAAGAGAGTTGGAAGGAGGGAGGGAGGGAAATCAAAGAAAGGGAGAGAAGGAGTTTCAGAGTTCCAAACAAAGGAGGGTGATCCATCTCCAAAGAAAGAAAATGAGGAAGAAAGAAGAAAAAGAAAGGGAGAGGAGGGAGGGAAGGAAGGAAATAAAGAAAGAAAGAAGGGAGAGGAGAGGAGAGGAGAGAGAAGAAAGACTCCAATAAAAAAAAGAAGAAAAAGGAGATACCACTAAAGGAGAGTAAATTGTGGGAGGGAGGGAAGAAAGAAATGAAAAATAAAGAAAGAAAGAAAGAAAAAAGAAAGAAAAAAGAATTTAAATCCAAGAAAGAAAGAAAGAAAGAAAGAAAATGAGGAAGGAAGGAAAGAAAGAAGGAAGGAGGTAGAGTGGAGGGAAGGAAGGAAGGAAAGAGAGGGAGGGAGAGGGAATCTGTAAAACAAAAAAAGAAAGAAGGGAGAGGGAGGGAGAGAAAGAAAGAAAGGAGAAAAGGAAGGAAGGAAGGAAAAAAGGGGAAGGAAGGAGATTTTCAGGAAGGATTCCTAAGGGAGGAAGGGAGAGAGAAAAGAAAAAAAGAAAGATAATTTCATTTGGAGGGAGAAAGAAAGAAAGAAAGAAAGAAAGAAAGAAAGAAAGAAAGAAAGAAAGAAAGAAAGAAAGAAAGAAAGAAACTAAGGGCTCCTCATGTCAAGGAAGGGCAAAGGGTCCCAAGACCTCACGCCTGGCGTTGCCCTGGGGGCCTCAATGGGCTTAAAAACAGTGTTTCCTTGCAGCGGCCCCAGAACTCATTTCAAAACACTGGCTCTTCTCCTTGAGTACGGAGATGAGCACCGCCCCTAGAGTGGGAAATGACTAGCACGCATGTGGCCAGCGGGCTTCACGCATTTACATTTTTTATCTTATTAAATCAAAACAAGTGGGCCAGGGAAAAATTATCAAGCATTTACCGGTCCACGGTGATAAAAAGGTTGGGGAGCACTGCTCTAACAGGCCCAGAAAGCCCGTTGGAGACCCATTCGGGGCAGTGCCAGGCCTCAGGTAAGATTAGGAGGCCCAGAGAGGCCCCCAAGTCCTGACCCAACCCAGCATCTGCATATCACAGCTTTTCCATTATTGCGAGTCGCATCAGGTCCTAACCCCCCGATTGGCAGGGGATTACTGTATCACAGAATAACGGAGATGGAAGGGGCCTACAAGAACAATAAGCCCAACTCCCTGCTCAAGGCAAGGATCCAAAGCAAAGCGGATCTGACAGACAATTGTTCAGTTTTCTCAGGAAATCAGGAAGCAGTGGGCTTCGTGTTTCATGGCTGCAGCAGAGGCCCCAATGGGTGGAGTGTAATTTCCAGTTCTCCATCTTGTCAACCTTCCACCTTGTCAAGAACTTTTGAACTCCGGCAAAATCCACCTTGCTGTGAACGTTTGGACTTGAAAACTCTTTACAGTGGCCCAAACTAGGGATGGGCACAGTACAAAAAAACGAAATGCTGTTTCGTCATGTCATTACGTAATGAAATGAAACGAAATGAAACAAAATGAAGAAACAGCATTTCATTACAGACAAAATGATTTTTTTTTGGTTGAAATGAACCATTTTATTCTGTCTATAAGCCGCTTTATTTATATAGTCCAGAGCTTTTTTAAAAAACTTTAGTTCCCTCCCCCAAGCCGCACCAGCTGATAAACGCTTGGGGGGGATTTCCCCCCACCCCAATTTCAATCAGCTGGCAGACAGGGCTTGGGGGAGGGAAAAAGTTTTTTTTAAGCCCAGGACTTAAAAAAAAGCTTTTTTGTCCCTCTGCCACTTTCCAGCCCCCCCCCCCACCATTTCATTAGTAGTTCATTTCACATGATTTTTTTTGAAAAAAAAATTGTATGAAACAAAACAAAAAAATTGTGGGGGGAGGAAAGGAAATGAAGCGAAACATATTATTTTTTTGTTTTGTGCTCGTCCCTAGTCCAAATGGCTGAATTGGATCTTTTTTTTTTAATCCACAAAAGCTCATGTAATACAATTTGCCCTTGTATTTTATTTTGTCTGCACCACAGGGCTACCTTTTATTTCCCTTTTGCAAGAGTGTGGCCACACCCATTAATGATCTTTCTTGGCAGCCCCTTGGTTGCTGAACACCAGCTTTAAAAAATGAAGCCATTTGCCCGTGGGAGGAAGGCGATCAGAGAGGGGGAATCCACCTGGTCCCTCCGGGGAGGGAGAATCAAAGCCAGGGGGAGAGTGCCATCATTCCATTATAATTGTCTTTCTTGCTAGCTGGCTCCCTTCTTTTGGTTATATCTCCCTCTCTCCGTGAGGGTGTTGCCATGATGAGTGTGGTACCCGGCACCATTGGGGAACAAGACAATGATTTCCCCCCTTGAAGCAATGGGATGGACTCCCGTTTCCCCTGCTCACTCATACCTCAAAAGTCACTGCTCGACTCCCCCCTCCCCGGCTCAATCACATTTGTGCCCGATTCCTCCTGAGCCCAGCTCCAACAATGCCACACCCTTGTCGATACAAATGAAGGCTGAATGAAGCTCAGGTGTTTGCAGAATGCCAAGCCAGGCGAAATAAAGTGGACATACGGGCTATTAATTGCATTTCCATTGCCAGCATTCTTGTCCGTCTCATCTGCTCCCTCCCTTCCCTTCCCCCCTCCACCTGATTCATCTTAAATGCTGGCAGCAGGCATTTAAATACCACTTTAAAATTAAATCCAATCCATGACAACGAGCAAACAGGCCAGGGTGTGCTGTGATGAATTACAGGTGTTGAAGGCGCAGCCATGTGGAACCAGCCGAGTTATGAAAGACACGTTTCTGCCCAGGATTCTTCTCCGTTGCCAACAGAATGCCATTTCTGGCTGGAATCCGTGACAGACACTTTCACGTTCCCTCCATCTTCCTCCCTCTGAACCTGGGCCTTAGAGTATATAGTTTTGCTTGAAACAAATAAAAGAATAAGAAAGAAAAGGAGATTGCATGTGGAGTGGATTTAGACAGACGAATCGCTGTTAGAGGAATGTGGAAGTGACTTTGCCGGGCCAGGTTGAAAGAAAGAGGCGACACACGTTCCGCTTGGGTTAAATAAGGGCCACAACTTTATTAACTACAGTAACAAATTTTAAATTACTTATCAATGAACAATAACTTTAGGAGGGCCTGAGCTGTAGCGCATAATCAAAATGGTAACAACAAATTGATTAGGTCCCGTTACTCCACCAATTTCCTGCGGCCCGTTGAACTGCCGCAGTGAGGATGCCAACGAGATCTTTTGGCATCAATGCTTGATTAAAGGTTGGCAGCCCTCCTAGGGTTTTGGGTTATTATTATTATTTGCTCCCTAACTAAATCCTATTGGGTTATTACTGGAAGGCTGCTGAAGACGTGAAGATGTAATTAGATTCAGGACCTAAATGGTTAACTTTTTATGCGCTACCCGCCAGTTGTGACCAGGGTTATTACCTACAACACCCACCGCCAATATGTGAATGGTGGGATGGGCAAAAACACACCACCGCTCAAGGCCAATCAGAGAAATGGTCAAAAATTCCCATCCGGCCCCTAAGCGACCAGCAAAGCATCACCAGCACATCATAAACCGTGGCGGGAAGGTGGGGAAACCGGCGATTGCGGAGGCAGGCTGTGGGGAGCGCGCCGAGGACTTATAAAGGGCGCGCTCCCCGACCGTAGGCTACGCCAATAGCGGAGCCAATAGCCGCCTCCCTCAACCGGCCGGCAAAGGTGCCCCTGCTCGGCACGAGGCCGGGCGGAGCAGCCATAATTGTGGGAGCATGCAAAAAAATCCCCCTCCTATCTTTATGTTCGCAGATATAGCCATTTTTGTCACTGCTGATTCTGTGGCCATTTCTGCCCTTCGCCACGGGTTTGTTCATGGCTGGGTTTTCTTCTCTGCCTTTGCTGGCCTTTGCCATTTTCTACCCTTACTGAGACTTCACAAGACCTGCTAGGTCAGTGTGGGCGAATCTATGGTGTGGGTGCCAATGGTGGCACGCGGAGCCCTTTCTGTGGGCATGTGACATTGCCCACTCACAGCCATCGTACTTCTCCCTCCGCTCAGAGCATGCCACTGTGCTCCATGCAGAGAACAGGGTGAAAGGGAGACAGTGGCTTGTGGGCTTGTTCGTAGCCCCAGTTTACTCTCCAGCTGTGCTGCTTTTGGGATGCTCAGGGTGACGAGGCTAGAGAGTAAACTGGGGCTACGCAGGAGACCACAAACCACTAGCACTCCCCCGGCATTGCCGTTGGTGTAGCACCTCATCTGCCTCTCTGTTCAGGGCAGATGGGCAGATGGGGTTCTACTCTTTGGGAAAGTGAGGACGGAACAGCAGGCTTTTGAATTTCTCATGGCCACAGCAAGGGTACTGTGGCCGCAGGAAATTCAAAAGCCTGCTCTTCAATCCTTGCTTTTCCAAAGGTAGTACTTGAAGCATTTGTAACCCAGGGTACAACTTCATCCAAGTTAAATTCCTGTATTGACTCGCAGTTTGGGCACTCGGTCTCTAAAAGGTTCGCCATCACTGTGCTAGGTCAACTCACCTGTGACTTCTCACATTGGGTTCAGTTGTGCTTTGAATCACAACTTTGTGGTTAGCCACTGATGACCTGTTGTGCCAACCAACTGGAAGGAACATCAGCAAGGGCAAGGAAGCACTTGCAACAGCAGCCATTGGGGGGGGGGCAAAAAAAAAGACAGCAAAGATGTCTCAGAGCTGTGAAGTTGGTTGACTTTGATGGAGCCAAAAGAAGATGCAAGAGATAGAAAGGCATCGGTCTGCAAAGAGACCAAGAGACAAACACAACCGAACGGATAGACAAGTTGTTCAGCAAGATGAGGAATTGATGTCGTTAAAGGCAATGAAGATTTCTATGTAATCGAAATGACCAGAATAGCTATTTATAATTAATGTTGATAATTTCATTGTGATCACCATCATTTATCATTCTAGGAATTTGTTTGGCTGCATCAGTTTCAAATGGGATACTAAATTATTGCATATTCACCACAACTTTCAAAGAGACAGCTGTTCATCTGATTACAATTGCATCGTTTGCTTAGTTTCTGAAAAATGAAAGGGAGCAGGGTTCCAAGTGGCTTGAAAACAGCATTCCCCTACTGAGGACTTCCTGCACTTGGACATGCTTGGGGGAACTGAAGGCAGCTGGAAAAAGGGAAAGACCAAATATGAGATGGGTTGGCTGCCTAAAAGAAACCATAGGCTTGAGTGGACAAGAGTTGAAATGGGGCATTCTGGAGAGTGCTCATTTGCAAGGTTGCCTGCCATTGGAAAAGACTCAATGGCATGTAGCAACAACACACTTACATAACATAACATAAGAACAGCCTTGCAGGAGCAGGCCGCAGCCCATCCAATCCAGCGTTCTGTCTCACACAGAGGCTCACCATCTGCTTCAGGGTACGTCAGATGCCTTCACCTGCTTACAATTCCCTGCCAGTGGCATTTAGAGATGTGCTGCCTATCTCTCCAACCTGGAGGTTGTCCTTAGGCACCCATAAGGCTAGCCATGGATACCCTTGTTCTCCATGAACTTGTCCAATCCTTTCTTAAAGCTGTCAAGGCTGACAGCTGTCACCACTTCTTCTGGCAGGGAGTTCCATAGACCAGTGATCCTCTATGGTGAAAACATACTTTCTCTTATTTGTTTGAGAACTAGCATCCCAAAGTTTCAATGACCGTCCCCTTGTTCTAGTGTTGTACAATAGGGAAAATAGTTTTTCCTTATCTACTTTGTCCACACCATGTATGATTTTATAAACTTCAATCAGGTCACCTCTTAAGTGCCATTGTTCAAGAGTGGGCATGTGACCCTTGAGCAGATGGATGTGTAATGATGAAGCCATTAATGACTTGATGTCAAGGTTTAGCCATCAGAGAAGCCAGGAGCTAGGACTTCAGGTAGTATGGCTAGAGTCGAGGAAAATACCAATATACCAAACCAATGGTTTTTTGTTATCCACTCAAGGTCACAGAATTAAAAAAAATGAGTTTTAGAGGCCTTCTTCTCCAAGAGAACACAATGGCCAGCTGGAGTAGGTAGCACAACCCTACACCTTAAGAGCTTTACATTTCCAGGGAAGATTTCTGACAGCTTACCGTGTACGAGAGTCTGGAGTAGAAGCTCAGTGGTATGGGTTCAGGCTTCAAACTGTCATGGGTCTGACACAAATCAGTCAATCTGTCACTACATCTGAGCCTCCTCAATAGAAGACAGAGTTCTGGTTTGGATAAGACCTTCCTCAGTGCAGTAAAAAGGTGCCAAATGAGATGGGTGTGTCAGTTCTTGAGATCTCTTCCATGAGGAAAGATAGTATGGAACTTCAGAGTGAAGATAAAGAGCTAACAACTGGGCCAGATGTGAGGTCCAAGAGTCTAAAAAACCAGATACCCAGCAAGATCGGATGGGATTTTTCAAATGCCACAAGAGAGCAGGAGGTCCAAACGACAAAGGGTGTGTCAAGGAAGGAGGCAGAATTAGTGGGGTCCAAGCCTTTCTCTACAGTTGGAACCGAAATGGCAAATCCATATACTGGATTTGAGACCTTGGCTTTATTATGTGGGGTTATTTGTAATGTCTTAGGGATCTAAGAAAGGCCATACCAAACCAACTCTTTGTTTCTATGGAGGGAGAACACAGCTACATATTTCTGTTTTCTGTTAAAAAGAGGAAAGACAGGTGCTGTTTTCACACTGGGAGAACGTCCAAGTTCCTGTGGGAAATGAATTAATTTCTTTTCAAATAAAACAAGGAAGCAGAAGATTCATGCATCTGGTTTCTTCATTCACTCAGAATATCTGGGTTTTACTTACTTACTTACTTGATATTTATTTATTTATTTATTTATTTATTTATTTATTTATTTATTTATTTATTTTCTCTGTCATATACAGTAAATTCATGCAGAAAGCATAGATCAGCAAATAGAAAAGGCAGAAGTTAATGACAACGAAAATGAAAATGATGGCAATGACTATGACTATGGGCCTTTTTACACGACCCCTAAGATCCGCTGGTCTCTTAAATTCAGACCAGAGATCTTGAGGGTTCGTTGCTGTTCCTCCCTCCCCACCCGCTCCACACTTCTTTGTTCTGTCTGCGTGAGGGGAGGGAGGGAAAAAAGCCTTAGACAGGGACAGAAGAATAAAGCCTTACCTCCGGTGCCGGTGGAAGTTGCTCTGACCTCCGTTTACTTCCTGGTTCCTCTTTAAGGGGCGGAGGCAAAAGAAAAACAACAGAAAGAAGCGAGGAGAGCTCAGGCACTCTCCGCATCAAATATTTTTCACCATCAAAGAGCAGGTACAAGAAAAGTGCGCTGGGTTGCGCTTAGGTGGGTGGGGTCGCACTTAATTGTCTGCAAACTCCGGAGCTGGTGGGGAAACATTTTTAAGGTCCAGAGCTTGCAGCCATTTGTGGCGGAGCTTAGGGGTTGTGTATAAATGCCCTATGACAGCAGCAGCAGCAGCAGCAGCAGCAGCAGCAGCAACAACAACAAAAACAACAACAACAACAACAACAACAACAACAACAACAACAACAACAACAACAACAACAACAACAACAACAACAACAACTCCATGCAGACAAGCCTTGTTGAGGCAGAGGGGCTTGTGTACTTCAGTGAGTTGTCAGGAAATGACAAAGTCAAGATCTTGTGGAATTCCCAGAGCCAAACTGATAAGACACCTTGTACATAACACACCAGACATAGTGCTAATAGAATGAAGCAATGTCTGGATCAATGGCATTGCAGTTCCAAAGGATGCCAGAGCTGAAGCTCAAGAACTGGAAAAACTAACAAAACACAGAGACGTGGCCACTGAAACATCTTGCTTGTGGATGAAACACTTTGGGAACAATGTCAAGAAATTTCACACAATATTACATGGAGTTACAGATTTCGGGAACAACAGCATCATAGCTACAAAAGGGGGGGCAATATTAGGAACAGCACACATACTGTGCCAATATTCAACAGATGATTAGAGTTTTGGTTAAAACTGGTATCTGTTATAGACTACTAACTGGCCCATGAATCATGGCAATCCTTTTCAGGAATTTCCAGGTAGAGAATACAGCGTGGCTTACTGTTCCTCTTCTGGGGGGTAACCTGGTTCTGTGCAGCTTGCCCAAGACCACCCAGGCTGGCTCTTCTCCCAGGAAGCACAGTGTGTGATTGAAGTCCCAAGTGCAGGTAAAGACCTAGTGCCCTCAAGGTACATATGTTTTTACTTATAGTGACCGTTTCCATGGTTTTCCAGAAAGGAATATTCAGACGTGGTTTCCCATTCCCTTCTTCTGGGGGTGCCCTGGGACTCTGCAGCTTCCCCAAGGCCACCCAGGCTGGCTCTTACCCCAGGAGGCCCAGTGGGGAATCGAACTCCCAACCCTCTGGCTCTACAACCAAATAGCTAAACCACTGAGCTATCCAGCCTGCTGAGGAACTCAAGAAAATAAACTCACCTGTGTAGAATAAACCCCAGAACACTCAAGGGCTCCTGGTTTGCCTTTTATGAGAAGGTTGTATACTCGCCCATGCCTCTCTCTTCTCTGGTCAAAGCTCCGCCTCCTTTTTCTTTCTCACATCCTCCAAAGACCTAATTGGAAAGGGAAGGAGGATCGCAGACCTTGTCTTCCCTTTGATGAGATCAAAAGGCTTCCACCCGCATTCTTGAGAGTCTTGGGGGTCAACACACACCCCTTGTCTCCCCTACTTTGAAGGTGCAGATGTTCCCGTCTCCAGCCCTGCAATCCTCCCATCACACAAGGGATGTGGCATGGTTTTCCTTCCTCCGTGAAACACCCAAAACTTCAGATGAAGACTCCTGTGCTTTGACACTGAACAAATGAACTTGACTCACTCACTCCTACTCTGGCAAAGAGTCTTTGAAAAGGAGCCTGTAAGGACTGCCGGAGACAAGTCAAAAGAGTTTAATTTTATTTCCTCACCCCCCATTGTTTTCAAAAACATTTGCTTCTTACTTTGTCCCTCATTTGAGGAACATTAATTGGTGAATGACTTTCAAAGGAATAAACAGGCAAGCCAATTTAAATAGGGCAAGACAGGGCTGTCTTCCCCTTAGATTTGGGAACAAAAATCCATTCGTTTCCCTGTTGACAGTTCACTTATTTAATTTCCCCTTCAGGAACTAATCTGTGGCTGGAGAAGCAGTTGCAGTTTCACCTTCACATATTTTCTCCCCAAATTTTGTTCCATAGTTGATCAATCCAAGAAAGTCTCCTTTATTAGAAAAGTTTGACCAACCCCAATAATAATAATTGTGTGTAGAGATGTGCATGAAACGCAAAAATGGCATTTTGTTTCATTTTGTTTCGTGGCTCATTTCATTTCGTTTCGTTTCATTTGGTTGCTGTCATTGTCACTGTCGATAACCTCTGCCTCCAAATTTTTTCTGTTCGGTTCGGTCTAAAATCATTCTGGGCTTTGTTATTCGTTTCATTATGTAACGAAATGAATAATGAATAACAAAACAAACTAAAAGTTCATTTCATTCCCATCTCTAATTGTGTGTCATGGTGTCAATGTACACTCATCATGACCATATTCAGCATTTTCCAGGTAGAAGTGCTTTCCCCTTCCCTTCTTCCAGGGGTGTCCTGGGACTGTGAAACTTTCCCAAGGCCACCCAGGCTGGCTCTTCTCCCAGGAGGTCAGCGGGGGATCGAACTCCTGACCTCTGGCTCTGCAGCCAAATGCCTATACCCTGAACTATCCAGCCAGCTGCAGACATGCATGTGTCCATCAAAATTTACACATAAAATGGAGAGTCTGGAATCCTATCATGCATGGGTTGGGGTGCTTCATTCACCATATATCTCATCAGTGGGTGGGTAGTGAAAAAGCCAGTGTAAGCATGTCCTGTTTCACATTGAGTCACATGAGTCACACAACAGGCAATACCCACACATCCTTCTATGGCCTGATCCTCCCCTCCTCCACCACCACCAAGCCACCGATGCCACCGTAGCCCGGCCAGCCATCCGGAGAGGGCAAACAGGCCCGGCAGGACACCCTGGCCCTCCTCTGCTGCCGGAGTCAAGGTAACAAATCATTTTGTTATTGTTTCATTCCATATGACTTTTTTTGTAATAATTCGTACGAAACAAAACAAAATGAAATGCGGGGTGACGAAACGAAACAAAACGAAACAAAACTCTGATTTTCTGTTTCGTGCCCATCCCTAGTCTCAACCTAACTCTGTTTGGGTAGTTTGCCTTCCATCACACAGACCCTCTTTTATGATGTTCCAGCAAAGGAAAGATTCAAACCCAACACTTTCTGCACACACAGAGTCCTCTCTGTTTCTCAGCACGGCCCCTGTCCAATGGAAAAGCAGAACTAGGGAAATAATATTTTTAAAAACTCATGGAATGTCTCATTCTCTGCTAGTTAGATTTTCTTGACATCTTAGCCTTGCCAAGTTTCTCAGGTAAGAGTGAGATTAAAAATGCTATATATTCTTTCCCCCTTTAAACCAATAAAGTGCCCATTGTTTGTTCCAACTGCCTGCCCGAAATTACTTTGAACAGCTGACCTCACATAAGGAGAGCAAGCCCAAACATTGCTTGAGTATTAAAATAGACACAAGTGGCACTTTCTGACCTTCTCATCCCTTGGATCCAGAACAATGATTCTGATGGGGCAACCAGGGTTTTCCTCCAGGGCAATTAAATCCAGAGGGAAGGCACTGAAATTTCCTGGTGAGTGTTTGGAAAACACGAAGCAATGAAAAGAATAGTCTTATTCACTTTCCAATGTTTGGAAAAGCGCAAACTTTCTCTCTCTTCATCGGGAAGGAGACCACATTGTTCCCCTCCTCCTTTTCCATGGTGGGTGAAGAGTGAGCTTGGAGCTGCAACTTAGGGTGGAGCCAGTGGGAGAACTGGCTACTTGCCCCAGGTGCCATAACGGCCAGTTACAGCTCTGTTCAAGGTCCAGCTTATTGCACAAGGCTGATTATCTGCCTTGAAGCCTAGTGGTGTTAAAGCTCTGCTTTGTGCTGTTTCACTTGCCAGAACACAAACAGAAAGAAAACCTTTCTTGTTTCTCTTCTCTCTTCTTATAACAATACCTTACCCTCTTATGGTTGTTGCAGAGTTTTGGGATTTTCAGTTAAATTTGTCTAGCTGCACAGCAGAAGAGCAGGGATTCAGAGAGGAGAATGGCATCAAGTCCCCCCCAGTAGACCCCTCCTTTTCCCATTAACTGGCACTTACAGTCTCAATAATTTACTCTGACACATATGTTGAAGAAAGAAAAGTTTTATTTCCTTACAGATCAACAGCAGATTGACAAACATGACTGCTTACAGCAACCAACTTCAGCAGACACTAGAGAGGGATAAAGCTCCTGGCAGAGACACAGGGTTCTTGTTGAATTCAGAGGCAGGGAAGGAACAATTGCCTAGTGCTAGGCAGATTGACAGTCATCCCAGCTCAGAAAGGTCCCTCCCAGCCTACTAAGGACTGCATGCGAGACTGCAAAAACTGTATTCTCGAAGGCTGCAAAAAACTCCCAACCGTGGGGCAATGAGAATGCAGCCTTGCCCTTGTTGCCAGTAAGAACAAAACAAGTGGGGATTTGCATCTAATCAGAACCCTGTGGCGGGGAAGATCTAATTTAAATCACCAAAGCCCACGCTGAATTTAGTTTGAAGGCAGCCAAGAAAAGGCAGCAAAGTTCTCAGAAGAGGCTGAACCAAATGGAAGCCAAGCCTTTTCAGGAAAGAGGGTGGTAGACAAAAAAAAAACAAGAGAGAAAGCAAGGGATGAAAACAAGGGGAAGAGGGCCAAGGGAGGGCAGATGTAATTCCTAGCTGATCTCCTCCTGAAATGGGAAGCTCCCTCCATCGTAGTCCCTGCTGCAGTTCTTGCTTCGATGCTCATTACGAGAGCTGCTCTGCAAAAATAAATCTTGGCCTTGCTTGCAGGGTTTCCTGCTCTTGAGAGCTCAGCTTCTGGAAAGACCTCCTGGGGCAGTGCTGTCCAAGGGTTTCAGCAGCACCGGGTCATGCGGCTGAAGCTCCAGGAGCCCGGCACTGCTCCCCGTAGCTGACCCTCGCCTGGTATCCGCAGACCCACCACTTCCTTCCAGCACACTGCTGCCAATTTGCGGTGAGATCCCCTGGCAACATAAATTCAATCTGAATTTTCTATTAGCAGGCAGCATGGTTGAGCACAAGCAAAATGCCCATGACATTGCGAGAGGCTATCGGAGTGCCGGCGCTATTAGCAAAGTTATCAACAAAGGCACGCAAGGAGGTCAGCGGGTGAGGTTTCTGTCCCCTTGCTCCAAGGGTGTTTGCCCAAGGTTGGAAGCAGCACATTTTCAAATAACTAGTTCCTTGCAATGGGTTCCCTTTCATATGAAAAATGACGAGCAGACTACAGTGCGATTGGAACATAATATTGTATAACATTTTTCCTTGTCTTTTCTCGATACCTTTTTTGAAGGCTAGCTTGATGTGTTTTGTTGCCTCGTGGAGGTCGGGACGGAGCATCCGCTCTGGGTTTTAGTCCGAACTTTACAGCACAAAGCTACCCACCCTGGGATGTTCCTGTAGGATCCCAGCCACAGCCACTTGCTCTCCTCAGGAATGGAGGACCGTGCCAAGGATAGCAGGACTGTGAATGAGGATGAGGCTGGAGTGTCTTCAAAAGGGCACAAAGATGTGTTGGTTGTGTGTCCTTATTCTAGCATGGAATAGGATCATGGAATCATGGTTGCTGCTTGTTTTGTTTAGGAGTCTATGCCACTTGCCGGGTGTCTGTTTGTTTGTTTGCACTGTTGTTTGTTAATTTTATTATAATTTTCTGGTTTTCTCTTATGTTGCTTTATGGTAAACCACCCAGAGTTCCCTTTGGGAAAATCAGTCTGTGGTATACAAATATAAAATTAATTAAATAAATAAATTGAATAGCTGAATCGGAAAGGGCTTTTAAGGCCACCAACCCCAGCCCCCTGTTCAGAGGAGGAACTCAAATCAAAGCAGATCTGATAGATGGTTCTCTCAAGATATTTGGTTCCATTTTCATACTGCTCAAACACTGAAGAGTTTCTCCCTCTGATATTTAATTAACATCTGGGTTCCTTTTCTTACATCTGTTATTACATCCCCTGCACTCTGGGATGATTGAGAACAAATCCTTATGCTCCTATGTATGTATTTGAAAAGTGCTCTCTTATTTCACTTAATTCCTTTTCCCCTCCTTGGGGCTAAACATACCCAGTCCTTTCAATCTTTCCTCATAGGGCTTGGCCTCTCATCCCCTAGATGAGGGAGGAGGGGCACAAAATATCTTTAATCTAAATGCACATCTTTAGTTAATCAGTGGAAATGTAAAAGGCAGCAGGAAAGGAGGAAGACAAAATGTGAGATGCATTGACTCCCTGAAAGAAGCCACGGGCACTGAGAATGGGATGCCTTGAAGCTTGTTCGTTCATAGGGCTGCCATAAGTCAGGGACAACCAGACAGTCCAGAACGGCAGTAACATCATGGAAAATTTCCTGCGGTATCAGATAATCCATTCTGAGTTGTTTCTGGAGACTCAAAACTCAACACAACTTCTCCCCTCCGCTCACGGTACATCTGAGGCTAATTGAAATTGGCCTGAGAACCTCTGAAGAAATCAAGATGGGTTTCCAGGCCAAGCATGGATGCCGCTACAGGTGCTCTTAATTGTGCGAGACAAATTGCAACCTTCAAAAAATCGGTTTGAGGCGGAAGCCAAATACGCCGACCAGGTTTCTGGAGGAAGGAGAAATGAAATGAAAGGCAGGGCATTCGGGACTTGAGGGAGCGACTCAACGGCTCTGATGGGAAGAATTAAATCTTCCTGCCGCTTGTATACCAAGGAGAGCCATTTAATCCTGCTAACCAAAATGTGTGCAGCATTTTTAACGCCTCCTATTACAGCCGTTCTGGTTTAGGGAGAGATTTAAATTATAGGCAATCCAAAGTGAAATATCTGGAGGAAACTGGGAGGGAGGTGGGAGAGAAACAAAGAGAAATATAAACCGGTGTGGTTGGGTGATGTTGGGCTTTATTGCACCAAGGAGACTAATTTTTAATGCCAATTGTGTTGCTCGCTCGCCTGGAGATTGTTTTGTTTGCACATTTTCCCTCCTTGCGAGGCACTTACGAAGCAGCCACCCAAGTTGCTGGGAGAACTCCTTGCCTCTCCTTCAAGGCTGGTTTTGTAACCCTGGGTCTTCTAATGTTTTGGACTCGGTGTCCCAGAATTCCTAATCAATAGGGATGGGCAAGAAATGAAAGATGAAATGCTGTTTCATCGTTTCATTATGTAACACAGCAAAACAAAACAAAATGAAATGATGAAGCAGCATTTTGAGACAGATGAAACAAAACTGTTGTTTTTCCATTGAAATGAACGTGCTGCCAACAGGGCTGGCGCGTCCATTAAGGCGAACTAGGCAGTTGCCTAGGGTGCCAAAATGGAGAGAGGGTGCTGGCCAGCCTGCTGCCCCCGCCCCCCCCACTGCTGGCCACCGCCGTCCGTCCCACCACCACCTGCCAGCTGCCGCCCGCCTGCTGCCCCCACGCCCATCGCCACCCACCCCCATGCCCGTCGCCGTCCGCCCCCATGCCCGTCGCCATCTGCCGCCATCCGCCTCTGCCCTGCTGACCCGCCGCCCCTGCCCCGCCACCCCCGCTCCCATTGCCGCACCCCTCGCACCCGCCCATCGCCGCCATCCACTGCCCCTCGCCCCCGCCCCTCGCCGCCCACACCCCTATGCCTGTCACCATCCGCCCCCACACAGTCGCCATCCCCACCCCCCCTGCCCCACGCCCATCGCCGCCGCGCCCACCGCCACCCCACCCCATCCCTCACTGCCCCCTGCCCCGCCCGCCTGGCGCCCGCCCACCCTCCCCTCACCTAGGGTGCAAAAAAAACTAGCACCAGCCCTGGCTGCCAAGAGACTATCAACTGATGGACACCCTATGAATGACCTGTCTCCACAATGTCCACTATAGCCGTGCTCCATTCTAGCAAACTCAAGCCTGTGTTTTCCTGTAGGGCACAGGTGGTGAACCTTCGGCACTCCAGATGTTTTCGACCACAACTCCCAGAACCCCAAGCCTGTATTGCCAATGATAAAGGGATGTGAGAGTTGTGGTCCAAACCATCTGGTATGCCGAAGGTGCTCTAAGGAGTCATGCCGACCATCTAAAGAAGGCCAGAAAGATACAGAGGAACCTCAGGAGGGCGAGATCTTGCCTTTAAGCCTGGATGTTGACATCTCTCTGGTACCCAAAGCTACGTGCTAAAATTCTGCCACCTGAAGTATGGAATTACGACTGCTGTGTGCAAGTTGGTATTGGAAGTAAATATATTTGGGTCATTTTGCATGAGTTTGGGACTGAAGTGAAACACAATTTTTATGGAATTGGATGGATTAATATTAGAGATGGGCACGAAACGAGTGATTTTTCGTTTTCATTTTCATTTTTTGTTTTGTTATGCAATGAAAACGAAATGAATTTTTTTAAAAAAACAAAATGAAAACAAAAACAAAACGACCATATTTGCCTTGTTTTTTGTTTTCGTTGCAGCAGATGCATTGAACTAAAAAGAATGCTAACGAAACAGCAATTTTTTGTTTTTGTTTTTGTTTTTTCGTTTTGTTACATAACGAAACAAAATGATTTTTTTGCAAAAAATGTCACGAAAACAAAAAGGAACCGAAACGGATCCCTAAACGACCAAACGACAAACGAAACACCATTTTTTTGAGTCGTGTCCATCTCTAATTAATATGGTTTCAGATTTGTGTGTGTGTGTGTGTGTGTGTGTGTGTGTGTGTGTGTGTGTGTGTGTGTGTGTGTGTGTGTGTGTGTGTGTGTGTGTTGTTTGTTTTAAGTGAATTTAAAGGGTTCTGCATGATGTGAACTTCTGAACTGAGGCATTCGAAATTTTGCAAGTGTCTTCTCTTCGGAATGTTTTGTGGCTCCAGATTTCCTGGACATCCTTGTGCAAAGAAACACATGTTAAATGAGATTTTAGATTTCTAGGACATATAGAAGGGAGGTTTATGAATCAGTTTTGAATCAGGGCATGAATTGAATCAGATGGAGCACATATTGCTCTGGATTGAGGGAGGATGCCTCCTGAAGTCCTATATCAGTTCAGATGGAATTGATTTCTTCATGGGAATTGACTCTAAAGTAGCCACAGGAGAGACCATGTCAAAAATGCAAATGTGTTCAGTGTGTAACACTTTGATGCAAGAGAATCAAGCATCCCTTGTCCTAAAAATTCTTCTCCAGTTTGTTGGTCAACAAATCAAATCAGCAGATAGAGAATGTTATGTAACATATTTCATGCATGGTACTGGGAAAAGAGGCCTGTTTACTCTCAGGGTGGCATCTAAAACACATGTTTTACAAGGAAACACTGGGGGAAATCATGTTTAGCCTTTAGAAAAGAATACTGAATAGAGATATGATAGCACTTTCCAAAGAATTGACAAGTAGTCATACTCAGGAAGTGTATAATCAGTTCTTAGTCATTCCAGAGTGCAGATGTAGGCTGGATATTGGAATAAAACATCTCAGCAGTATAATAATGCAACCTTGCCCTCCCAGCCCAGAAAAAGAGTCAGACAATTGGCATTGGGTTAAATAGGTCCACAACTTTATTAACTTATTAAATCAAATATTAAAGAAAAGGGAGCCTGTATAGGGTATAGGTTGGAACCGGGACTCATTCGGAGTTCTCAGTCCAGATTGCCTTAGTGAGATCCCCATTAGAAGCGTGCTGCCCACCTGTTCAGCACGCCTCCAACAAAACAGGTATAAATACCTCCGGGCAGCCCTCTGCCTCCTGCAACTTTATTTATCACCCTCAGCATTGGTCAGTGTGTCCTATTTACTGCAAGAGGCCTACCAAGCACCCATTGGATGCTTCTTGGATCATCACAGCCTAATAACGTATTCACTACCCACTGGTTGTGACCAATGGAAGTGGGAAGCCTAACCCCTAAGTAGGTTGAGGGCAGGATGGGCGAAAACACACAGCACCCCATGTGCCAATCAAGGGTGCTGCCAAAAATTCCCATTTGGACCCGAAGCGACCAGCTACTCTCTTCCTCAACCTGGGGTGGGAGGGTGGGGTTGCCGCAGTGCTGGGGAAAACAGATGGAGTTCCAGGAGGGCCGGACTTATGAAGGCTGCAGCCAACCCTCCCAAGATGGCCCCTCGGTGCTGCCATGCCATCATCCTCCCACGTGGGAGGGCAAAGCTCCCCCTTGACCAGACCTCGCTGGGAGGAGGTAACCATATCTGTCAGATGTCTGTAAACATTCTCAGTCGTCCAGGTGAGTTTATCTGGAAGTTGAGTCATGGCTACTGGAGTTCTTTTTGAGAAATAGTATCAATATGTCTGTGAAGATTCTCAGTCATCCAGGTGACTTTATCTGGATGTTGAGTCATGGCTACTGGACTTCTTTTTGAGAGATAGAAGCAATATGTCTGTGAAGATTCTCAGTCATCCAGGAGAGTTTATCTGGAAGTTGAGTCATGGCTACTGGACTTCTTTTTGAGAGATAGTATCAATATGTCTGTGAGGATTCTCAGTCATCCAGGTGAGTTTATCTGGAAGTTGAGTCATGGCTACTGGATTTCTTTTTGCGCCATGACTCAGCGTCCAGATATTTGTCAGATATATGTATGTTTTGATTTGTATTCCTTTCCTGAGCAAACCCTTTTCAACTCCATTATGGTGTGATTCTACCAGCTCATTCTAGTCTTCACTAATAGACATGGGCACGACTCGGCGAAATCCTTGTTTCCGTTTCTGTTCCTCGTTTCCGTTACGTAATGAAACGAACGACAATTACTCCGCCAGAACTCAAACTCGAACTGACTAAAGAAAAATTGGGTCTGATTTGTCGTGGTCATTCCTGGTGGCATCGCAGCGATCGCGCGATGCCAAGCGGCTCAGGAAAAAAGTTTTAAAAATAAAAAACCCCTGATTCTCGGCCAAAAAAGCAGGCAAAATATGCCTGCCTGAGTGAGGGAACCTACCAGAGGGGTGGTTTCTGGGGGGGGTGTTTCCCTGGCCTCCCCCCCTCCTCTCCTGGGCTGCACATCCTCGTCGTCTCACCAACTCGGCAAGCGGCGCGGCACAGAAAAAAAGTTTTAAAAATAAAAATAAAACCCCGATTCCCGGCCAAAAAAGCAGGCGAAAATATGCCTGCCTGAGTGAGGGCACCTACCAGAGGGGTGGTTTCTGGGGGGGGTGTCCCTGGACTCCCCCCTCACCTCTCCTGGGCTGCACATCCTCGTCGTCTCGCCAACTCGCCATGCCATGCGGTGCGGGCGGGGGATCCAAAATGGGGCGATCGCAAGCAATATTTATTTATTTTGAAATCGTGGTGGTCCAAAAACACACCAAAGCACCACAGAAACATGCGAAAATAGCTACTGAATTTTTACAGTAGCAGCAGTGGGTTTTTCTTGCAACAAAACGTCTCCATTGATTTTATTTTATTTTATTTTTATTTTTATTTTTTTTACACCTGCGCACTGATGGGCTGGCCATGGGAGTGGACCATGCAAATTTTTGGAGCCATTCCACCAATTGCATGGCCACTTGACCAGGTTTTGACCGAGAATTCTGGGATGTGCCTGTCGGGCATAAAAAGCCCACTAACCGTAGCCCGAACCCGAACCCGAACCCGAACTCTAACCCATACGCCAGTACACTCTCCTTCTTAGTGGGTCAGAGAGGCACCCAGAGGTGCACCCCACGAACTCACCCTAACCTTACCCGTAACAACCCTAAGCCTAGACCTTGCGCTAACCCCCTTAACCCTAAGCCGAATCTGTACTCGCATTGCACTACACACGCAAGTAGAGATGGGCACGACTTAGCGGTATTCCCGTTTCCGTTTCCGTTACTCGGTTCCGTTACTCTACGGAAACGGTAACGGGAATTACTCCGCCAGACTTCGAGCTCAAACTGACGAATGAACAATTTTGGTCTGATTTGTTGTGCTCGTTCCTTGCATCGCGCGATCGCGCGATGCCACGCGGCACTGAAAAAAAGTTTTTAAAAGTAAAAAAACCCGGTTCCTGGCCAAAAAACAGGTGGAAAAATGCCTGCCGTGCCTCAGGGCACCTACCAGAGGGGTTGTTTCTGGATGTCCCCGGCCTCCCCCCCATCCCCCGTCCTGGGCTGCTCTGGTGGGACTCGCCGCAGGCTCGCAGCCAGCAAAAAGCCCAGTCTCGCCGCCGGCCGCCGCAATTAAAGCGCAAGCAAGCGGCACGGACGGCACAGGAAAAACTTTTAAACTCTCCCCCCACCCATTCCCGGGCCAAAAAAGCAGGCGGAAAAATGCCTGCTTGACTAAGGGCGCAGGGCACCTACCGGAGGGGTGGTTTCTGGAGGGGGGGTCCCGCCTCCCCCCCGTCCTGGGCAGCCGTACTTGCCATGCCATGCGGTGCGGGCGGGGGATCCAAAATGGGGCGGCGAACGCAATATTGTTTTTGAAATCGTGGTCCAAAAACACACAAGCACAACAGAAACACGCAAAAATTTATAAACTGCCAGATTTTTCACAGTAGCAGTGGGTTTTTTCTTGCAACAAAATGTCTCTCCTCTCCTCCTCTGTCCTCCATTGATTTTATTTTATTTTATTTTTTTTACACCTACGCAATGATGGGCTGGCCGAGTGGCCAGCCATGTGGGAGTGGACGACCATGCAAATTTTTGGAGCCATCCCACCAAACGCATGGCCACTTGGCCATGGAGACTTCTGGGATGTGCCAAAAAGCCACCTAAAACCTGCCCTAGCCCCCTAACCCTAACCCTAATCCTTGACTCCTTATCCATACTTAGTGGGTCAGAGAGGCACCCAGAGGTGCAACCCACTAGCCCATCGTAACCTTACCCGTCACTAGCCTAACCCTAGCCCTTGCACTAACCCACCTTAACCCTAAGCCAGATCTACTTGCATTGCACTACACGCAAGTACGATTTCCTTCTTTGTGAGACATGGTGGTGCGAGAGCCTTAGGCATCACCCTATGCCTCTGGCGGGTTCACTGGTCTCACTGTCTGCAACTGGTATGCATATCCATATGGCTATTGCATGCCATTTTGTAGCAGCAGGTGAGGATGGGAGACCCCCATGTTGAGGGGTCTCTTGGAGCCTGCTTCCCCTTCCCAGTGGGTGAGGATAGGAGGCACCCACAGGTGCCTCCAGGAGCCCGCTTTCCCTTTATAGCGGGCCAGAGGAGGCACCCACCCCACAGAGGTGCCTCCAGGAGCCCGCTACCCCCCAAAAAAACCCAGTACTAATGAAAACGAAAAAACAAAAAAACAAACTGACTACTTTTTGCGAATTTTCACGAAAAACGGAAATGACCCGAAACGGAACCGGCCCGACTAACAACTCGAAAAATTTTTTTTCAAGTCGTGCCCATCTCTACACGCAAGTACAGTTCCCTTCTTGGTGAACCACAGAGCGCCGAGACTGAGGAGGAGCCTTCCCCCAGTGTGTGCACTGTGACACTGCAGTTAGCAGTGGGCCTGTGGTCAACAGAGAGAGGCACCCAAAAAAGAGGTGCCTCGAGTCTCAACTTGGTATGCATATCCAATTGGCTATGCATGCCATTTTGTAGTGGGCCAGAGGAGGCACCCACCCCAGAGAGGTGCCTCCAGGAGCCCGCTTTCCCTTCATAGTGGGCCAGAGGAGGCACCCACCCCAGAGAGGTGCCTCCAGGAGCCCGCTTTCCCTTCATGGCACGCCAGAGGAGGCACCCACCCCACAGAGGTGCCTCCAGGAGCCCGCTCCCCCCCAAACCAGTACTAACGACAGATGAAAAAACGACAAACGAAATGACAATTTTTTGAAAAATTTTGCGAAAAACGGAAACGAGCCGAAACGGGCCGGCTCCGACACACGACAACTCGAAAATGTCATTTTCCCTGGTCGTGCCCATCTCTATTCAACTAACCCTTTTTTCACATCTGTGACTATAGGTGGAGGGTTATCTGAACAAGGGGTCTGGCAAGCATCAATCCATATGACCATGTTGGCAATGAGCCAGGTTAAAGTCTTTCAGAGAAGGTTTCCTGTGGGCTGCCCAATTTCTCTGTGCTCAAGTTCATACTGAAAACGACATGACCTTTATGGGACGAGAAAAGGGATTGTCGAGCATGGAATGTTAACAAGTTATCAGCTTCGCGGGTGAGGTCGACAAGAGATGTAGCTGTGAATTTCCCGATGCCTTTTGAGAAATGTCAACAAGGAGACGTTGGCATGCACCTACTTTCTTGAAATGTGGGCTATTTTAAAACAGGACTCCCATTTTATACCAATTTTGCTTCTGGGCCTCAAAGGGTCCGTCTCTGAGGTCCCAGGCACTGTTTTTTGTCACCTCTAAAGTCCTTCGCATGCCATGTCACATTGTTTGACCTTGTCCATTGCGTGACATACCGTGAGGGCTTCTGGAGTAGCTGTCACCTAGATCCAAAGGACATTGAGTGCCACGAAAATGACTTGACTTCAGGAAAGGGGCTTCATCAATAATGTATGGCAAAAGTGTCTGTTCAAGCATCAGGCCAACTGGGAAGAGTTTCAGGGTGCGTTGTGTTCATCCGGACACTGCAGAAGTTTCAAGAAGAGATCTCAGCTTGAGCTAATGCTCTCCTGGTGCCACCTTGGGTTCCCTTTTGTTTGAATGATGTATGTTCTTGGCTAAACATTTTGAACAGGGTGGAGGCTGATAAAGCCCCCTTCTGTGATGGCAGTGAGTCCACCCCCAGTTTTGCTCTGAACTTTCAAGGCATTCTGAACCTATTTTGGAGTCAAGGTTTGACAACTTGCTGAGCTGTTTTTAGAGTTTGGGTTAAAAACTGGAGGGGGTTCACTGTTTTGGCAAAAATCGGGGCCACTAGCTTCCTTTTTTAAAAAATTATTAATTAAACATTTAAACAACACATAAATCCCCCACAACACTTTGTGCTTAATTATCCTCCACCCTCAGGATTATACAGTATAACAATATATAGCATTATATAACATTTCATTCACCACAATTCATATTTTATCTAACAACCTGTCTCCTTTCAAAACCGAATTTATTCTTCAGATGGAAAATGACCTTTATGTTTTAGAAATACATGATCCAGAAATGTATACCAAATTTGATTAAAAACATTCTCTTTTACCATCCCTTTTTAAATTTTCAATTCGCAGGTCAGTTTATCATTAATGGCTGAACTCCCCATTTCATCATACCATTCCTCTAGACTCAATTTCTTATTATCTTTCCAATGTTTTGCTATTATTAATCTTGCAAATGTTACCGTAATTATAATCAAATCCTTTACCTCTTTTCCTATTTCACAATTTTTAACTATGTTTACCAATGCTATCTTTGGACATCTTTCTATATCAATCCCTATAATTTCTTTTATTTCATCAAAAACTATTATCCATTCCTTTTGTTTTTCTTCACAGGACTGAGGGCCACTAGCTTCCACAGATGTGACGTTCATACTGAAAACGACATCTTCAGACGAAGGAGAAGATGAATTCCTTAGGAAGGTGCATTTTAGATTTTTTACTACAATGCCACATTTCTGCATTGTGGAAGTCCCACCTGCCTGGTTCAAACATTATCAAAACCTAAATGATGCTACAGAGAAGGACCAGCTGACAGGCTCCAGAACTTGGAGGGCTACCAAGATGGTTGAGGGTCTGGAGGAAATGTCTTATGAGGAACGGCTTAGGGAACTGGGAATGTTTAGCCTTTCTAAAAGAAGACTCAGAGGGGATATGATAGCTATGTTTAAATATTTGAAAGGATGTCATATTGAAGAGGGAACAGGTTTGCTTTCCATGGCTTCAGAGACTAGGACTCGGGGCAATGGTTTCAAACTACAGGAAAAGAGATTCCATTTGAACATTAGGAAGAACTTCATGACAGTTAGAGCTATTCGGCAGTGGAATATGCTGCTGCGGAGGGTGGTTGAGTCTCCTTCTTTGGAGGTTTTTAAGCAGAGGAGGGATGGCCATCTGTCAGAAATATTGTGATGGAGGTTCCTGCATGGCAGGGGGTTGGACTAGATGGCCCTTGAGGTCTCTTCCAACTCTATGATTCTATGATTCTATGATCTGCCTAAATTCCTTTTGGAAAGAAATGTGCCTGATGGTTTGTAGTAAGCTTCCATTTTTAACCTCCAAGGTATACAAATGTCTTGCATAATTGGTCTTATTAATTCTTTTTACTGTATTTAAGCAAAAAAAAAAAAGAATTCTCGCTTATGCAAGCACTCTCATTAGGTAGACAGAACACTATATTGTTCTTTTGTAGGTGTGAAGAAAAAAAAATACCAAGTCCCATTTCTCATGCCTGATAATGAGACAGGCAAGGATTAAATCTCCAGCAAATATAATGGTCTGTTCTGACTGAGCACTTCCTGGGAAAACTGACAGAGGCAAATGGCAGAGCAGGGCAGCTGGTACAGATGATGGAGAAAGAGAAGGTGGTGTTGTGGGAAGTGTCTAAGGAAGGAACCGATCAGTCCTTGGAAACCAGAAAGATGGATAACATGAAGTCTTGTCTATCACAAAATGCCAGGGAGTCTCTGTTCTTGGTGGTGGTTGTTGTTGTTGGTGTTGGTGGTGGTGGTGGTGGTGGTTGTTGTTGTTGTTGTTGTTGTTGATGATGATGATGATGATGATGATGATGATGATGATGATGATGATGATGATGATTAGAGATGGGCACAAAATGAACAATTTTTCGTTTCCGTTTTCATTTTTTTGTTTCGATACATAACGAAACGACAAATGAATTTTGTCTCTAAAATGAAACAAAACGAACAGAAACACCGGAAATTTTGTCGTGCGTTGCGTTTCCGTTACTGCAATATGAGTGAATTACTTAAAATCCTAAAAAAATCACAAAAAAATGAAATAAATGGTAACGAAATGGTAATGAAATGAATGAAAATGAAAACGATTTTTTTGCAAAAATCACGAAAAACAGAAATGAACCAAAACGGATCCTCCAAACGACAAACAACAAATGAAATGCCATTTTTGATTCGTGCCCATCTCTAATGATGATGATGATGATGTTGTTGTTGATGATGATGATGATGTTAGCCAAGATCCTAGTTTATTCTCTATGGTAGAGCATCTTAATGTCATCTTTGTCTATATGCTGGTGAGCTCCATGTCTCTCGCCTCTGACCTTTAACGCTGGATGAGTGGTCTGCACACTTTTAAGTCTGGAGCATCAAAAAGTTTAGCCAAGGCAGGGAAAACAAATTAGTCCACTTCCATTTCCCATTTGCTGTGATCTCACGGCTGAAGCCAAGGGTGACATCTGCGGTGCTGCGCATCTTCACTCGATATAGTGGGGATGTTTTGACACTCACTCTCTTTTTAAAAATCTCTTTCCAAATGGATTCTGTAACCCGAGTTGATAGATTCAGAACTCCCTTATAAATACAGGTTTTCTGGGATGTGGAGAAAATGTGTTTTGTTTTTGTTTTTTTGTTTTTTTGCTGAGGCCTTTGATGGCTCTATGTTTTTAAAGCGAAGATGGAATTGCAGCTCAATGCAGAGGAACGCTGGAAGCTTCAGCAGGGTAGAAAGACGTGTTTCAAATGTTAATTTTGTGGCCATGGCTGGTGACTCTTCCCCCCCCGCCCCACATGGACATCTACCACCTGATGTTCTCCTTCAAGTGAACCACAGGGGTCATGTTGATCCTTTTGTTCCTCTCAATGGGTATTGTGACATTGCTGTGGGGAATGCCAGAACATACCTGGGCTGAATTTCCAACTTTAAAAATGGCTCAGGTCAAGGTAACTTGGAGGTCTTCAAATATTTATTTAATTTTTAGGGATAACAAGGGTGGAAGGATGTTACATTATTTATTATTATTATTATTATTATTATTATTATTATTATTATTATTATTATTATTATTATTATTATTATTATTATTATTATTATTATTATTATTATTATTATTATTGTTGTTGTTGTTGTTGTTGTTGTTCTTCTTCTTCTTCTTCTTCTTCTTCTTCTTCTTCTTCTTCTTCTTCTTCTTCTTCTTCTTGTTTGGAATAGGGAAAACATGCCCTGAGGAATAATGCTTTCAAAGCTCTAGGTCAGGGGTCCTCAACATTTTCAAACAGCGGGCCGATCCACCACCACCCCAATACCACTGGGGCCGGACCACAGTCCAAGGAAAAAAGGGGGGCAGGTGGGGGAAGCGGGGGATCTTGCCGTGGCCCTCCCACTTTAAACTGCCCCACTAGCCAACGTGCCAATCATCTGGATGGTAGGTGGAGGGAGTGGGGGAAGCGACATAGCCCACCGCTTTGAACTGCCTCAGCAGTAGAAGCAGCTGCGGTGGCTTGCTTGCTCTTGAAGCAGGGGGTAGTGGGGGGGGGTCTGCCATTGGTCCCGGGGGCCGGATTTAGGACTCTGTGGGGCTGCATCCGGCCCCCGGGCCTTAGGTTGAGGACCCCTGCTCTAGGTCTTCAGTGGCTCTCTAAGCCCCCTGTATTATTTAACACAATTTTAATAGTCCGCTGTGCAATTTCAAACACACACACACACACACACACACAGAGAGAGAGAGAGAGAGAGAGAGACTACTTCCAAGAAGAAGTTGGCTTCCTGCCATTTACAAGAATATTCTCTAAAAAGCAAAGTAATGGAATGCAGACAAATTCTGAATATACCTTGGACAGCCAGAATCACTAACATGGCCGTATTATAGCTTATGAATACACAGCTAAAGAAAAAAAATTCAATACTTCAATCCATAAAGATTTATTTAAAATATTACAATAAAAAGGCTTCAATCAAAAAAGGCTAATGAACAATAACAAATACCATCTGCTGCAAGTTATCCTGCAAGGAAAAAAAGATGGGAGGCATGGCCCAGGGCGTAGAACATGCTCTGGCTTTAGGAATGTAAGCCAATGGTTCATAGTGCACACAGCTTATCTCTTTAGAATAGCTTTGGGTATGTCTGTGAAGATTCTCAGTCATCCAAGTGAGGTTATCTGGAGGTTGAGTCTTGGCAACTGGACTTCTTTTCTTGTGAGATCAAAATGTTTCCTCAGGCTGACAGAGCTGTTTGGATGGGCAGCGAGATGTTTCAATCTCTCAAGAAAAGAAGTGCAGTTGCCATGACTCAACTTCCAGATAAAGTCACCTGGATGAGAGAATCTTCACAGACTCAAAGCAGTAAGGCAGAATCATCCATTTAAAAATCCTGCCACGTTAGTCTGTGCCTAACTGACCAGAGGTCCTCTGCTGAGGTAAATCCTCATACCTAGGGGATTTATTTATTTATTATTTATGCCACCCACTACCCAAAGGTCTTAGGGCAGCTTACAATTAAAATGAACACTTAAAACAATGAAAAGATAAAAATGTCAATGAACAATTAAAAACAATAAAAACATTTAAATGCAAACCACTAAAATTGCCATCAGGACCCACAATCTATGTTATGTCAGTTAAAAAACTTCGGGAACAGAAAGGTTTTTACTTGGTGCCAAAACGTCATCAACGTTGGTGTCAGGTGGATCTCTCTTGAGAAGGCCTTTCGTAGCCTGCTGAAAAGTCCCTATATCTACAAGGCATCCCTTTCGCCTCCTTGAGGGATGGCTCTTTCAGGATGGCCTCCTGGCTAGATCTTAATTTCTTGGTAGATTCATATGGAAGGAGGCAGTCCTTCAGGTGTCCAGGTCCTATGCCATTTGGAGCTTTATACAATAATCTCCCACCTATTATGGGGATTAGGGACCCAACCCGACCTGCAATAATTGAAAATCCATGATATGCGGATGCTGGGCTGAGTTGGAACTGGGGCCCCCACTCTGGAGGCTTCTACATTTACCTGAGGCCGGGCGCTGCTTTGAACAGGCCTCCAATAGGCTTCCCAGTCCTGTCAGACACTACATAAGTGGTTTCCGGTGATCCGGAAGTCACTTCTGGTTCACCAGAAACCATTTCTGGTGTCTTTGGCAGCCCGGGAAGCCTGTCGGAGGCCTGTTTGGGACAGCGCAATGGCCTGGGGTAAGTCCAGAAGGCCTCAAACAGACCCAAGCAGCTTGCCCCGGGGGGCTTGCATTTCGTATACTGCAGTCCCACGATATACTAGGACTGCAGTAAATGAACCGTGAAATGGCGGTTGACAACTGTATGTCAAAACAAGCGCTCTGAACTGGGTTCGGGCAGCAACTGGTAACCAATGCAGGTTACACAGAATCAGTGTGATAGTTGGGAGGCTTCGTGTCACCCTCAAAATTTCACAGAGGGTCAGGCATTCATACTCAGATCTCCTCAACCGAATTCCTGTCCTTTCCACTACAAGCCATCAAAAACTCGTTTCACAAACTTCTGGTTAATAGAAGTCTCTTCCTCCCTCCCAATGGGTGTGCTAAGGAACTACATTTTGTGGAGTATTTTCATTGTTGTTATTGTTGACAGGGTGTGTGTGGGGGAGGGTTGATTTTATTTGTTGCACAGATTGAAATGTCATGGCAGTGTAACAATTTAGTCACGTTCCAGTGGCACGTAATTATTCATAGCTTTGGAAAATGTCACAAGTAATTCCACTTCACATAATAACTTGCACTTAGCAAGTAAATATGGAGGGAAAATCTCAAGACTCAATTCCCTTGGAGGAATATGACAGCATCCGGAGCAAAAGGAAAACAGCTATTTAGATGTTAAATTTAGTGTAAGTCAAGAGAGATTAATAGTTATTAGTGGGAGAACTTTTTTTCCTATATGTAAAAAAAAATCAAGAACATGGAAAGAGATGTAAATGTCTAGATTTCCAAGATGCCGTCCAGGGATTTATCTCTGATACTTTAATTATGCTAATCTGAAAGGGCTTGTTTTGTGGTTTAGCTTTGCCAGTGGGGAAAGGCAAAATATATGCACAAAGGGAAGAAAATGGTTACGGGCAAGATTGGAAATCAGTAAGGTTAAGAGACAGCCGTGACTAGGACTGGCCCTCCCATTAGGCAGCATGGAAAGATTATCAGTGGTTGCAGGTGGAAAGAGGAGATGTTACCTTATACTCATTCAAATCCTTGGGCAATATAGCCAGTGCCACCAAATCTGACTAGATCAGCTCTCCTGGGCTTCAACCAAAGCTCTGAAGATTCATGCTCTTACCTTCTTTTCTCCCATCCAAGGACTAACTAGGCCTGAGCTTGCTTAGCTTCGGAAGTCAGACACAGGACATTCAGAGCAGTGGACAAGATGGTGGAGAGCAACAGGGGTGACAAGAGCAGGGGATGGCTTTCAAGCCTGTAGGGCCATATCTCTGCTCTAGATTTTACTTTCAACTATACAACTTTACAAGAACTCTCCAAGGTGCTGAACTGTATCCCCAAGATCGGCTCAGCCACTAGGAAAGCACCTTTAAAACCTGTGTTAAAACTCAACGTTGATTCGCCGCCCGTGCCAAATCCAGTTGGCCAACCTTCACTGAAAGATAGTTTCCTATGATGGACAGTAAGTTGTCAAGATGATTGGCGCTGCTCCAGGAAGCCCATATATTGAAACAGAAAATGGAGGAGAATGAACTGAAGTCAACCTTGTTCAGAATTGGTCACCCCATGCTTCTGTTGTGCTCCGGATTTCTTTTGGCTTCTATGCAGACCAGGAAGTAATTAATCTATCCTTCAAAAATACAGTGTCTCCCAACCTGTAACCCAGCTACTGAAAAACCCAGCAGGAAGGATCCTGGAATTTTTGTAGTTCCCAAGGTGAAGAGGAGCTAACAACATGAAATGGCTGCAAGAATGTCAATGCTGTTTTAGGCTCCATTAACAGAAAGTATTATCTCCAGAACCTGTGAAATGCTTGTCCCTCTAGATCAGTGGTTCTCCCCCTGTGCATCCCCAGATGTTCCTGGAGTGCAGTTCCCAGAAATCCCTTCCAGCACAGCGAGTGGTGGAGGCTTCTGGGAGTTTCTGGGAGTTGCAGTCCAGGAACATCTGGGGACCCACAGGCGGAGAACCACTGCTCTAGATGTTGTTTGATATTTACATGTGCAAAACTTGCTACAGTAATCACACAGGGGCTGGATGAATGCATGGTAACCCTGGGAGGCAAAACACCCTTATGCACCCAGCCCAGAATAACGAGTCATGACAAAGTTCTTGGGTGTAAATTAGGACACAAGTTATTGATACCAATTATTAACTTGATTCTAACTCTTAGCTAACAAGAGGACCTGAATCGTAGCGCAAGGAGGTATAGGCCAATAGGTGATTTGATTTCTGCCCCTACTAAATTCAGAGAGATTCCTGGTTACCTGCTATGCTGCCCATTTGTTGGCATACCGATCAGTTGAGGAATCTACTCCACCCCGGGTAGCCCTGGATTGGGTAACCAACAATTACTATTTACTCTAAATCTACTCTAAACTCCTACATCTTATTATTTTGATCAAAGGGCTGCCTGGCACCAGAGGGGCACCTAAAATGGGGCTTACCTGAATTCTGGTACCTCTTGTGCTACCCACCATTGTGACTGTGAAGTGAAACTGGAAGACAACCACTGCCACACCTCAAGGAGGATGGGATGGGCGAAAACTCGAAAACCCATCCAGCCCTGAAGCGACCAGCGAATCTCATCCTCCATGATTATAGGATGGGGGGGGAGGGAAAAAAACTTTCAACGGGCAATAGGCCGAGAGGGAGCAGGCTCTTTGCTATATACTGTGCCTGCTCCCTGCCTCCCGGCCACCATAGCTGGTGCGAACTTCTCGTGCTGGCGTCCGGGCTGGAGACAAAGGTGCCCACCCTTAACTAGTTCGGGCAGAGCATCTGTTCTATTCAGCACTGGTTAGACCACATCCAGACTACTGTGTTCAGAGGAGTACAACAAAGATGACCAAGTCCTAGGAGCAAAGACTGAAAGAAATGGGTGTGTTGAGCCTTAAGAAAAGGAGACTCATGGGAGACAAGATAGCAATTTTCAAATACTTGAAAGGGAGTCATTCAGAGAAGGGGCAGGATCTTTTATCCATCAACCCGAAATGCAGGACTCACAACAATGGACTCAAGCTACAGGAAGCTGTATTTCAACTGAATGTCAGGAAAAATGACTTAACTGTTAGAGTAGTACAACAATGGAACTGTAGAACACTGGAAGCATTCAAGAGAAAATAGAACAACCCTCTGGTCAGATCTGCTTTGCTTTAGGTCCCTGGTGTCCAAACTTCGCCCCTCCAGATGTTTTGTACCACAAGTCCCACAGTCATTTGTCATTGTCAATGCAGGCTTGGAATTATGGGAGTTGTGGCCCAAAACATCTGGAGGGCCGAAGTTTGGACACCCCTGCTTTAGATTCTTGTCTTGAGCAGGGGGTTGGACTTGATGTCCTCATAGTTGTCTTCTAACGCCATTATTCTACAGTTCAAATATGAAATAAGGAAAACAGCATGGAACAGAAGCTGAGGCTTGAAAAGGTGACGGCCACCAGTTATGAGCGTAGACTTCTGCCATTCCTGCCTTCCGGGAGTGTGAGGAAAATGGAGTTAAATGTCACCAGTATTGCAGGCGATTTGCTATGAAGAGTAAGAAGGGTGACCGGGGGGGGCATGTCGTTAAATGATCTTAATTGCTCCCAGACGGCCTCTGGTGTCTTGTGGAAGAGATCCAAGATCTCCTATGATTAACATGAAGGTGGTGAAATGGAACCAGAGGGGACATGGTGAGATCTTGGGCTGGTTCTGAATGGGATGCGTGACACTTAGCTCTGTTTCCCCAAAGCTTCACAAGAAACACAAAGGCAGGCTGTCGCTTATTGGGGAGGCTCAGTGCTTTCCCTGTTGATATTGAAATACTCATTACACCACAAAGGTCAGGCAGCAAAACACATCGGGCCCCTTATATTCGTTCATTTCCAAAATGGTCTAAAAATGTGTTGCTGTTGTTGTCCAGTCGTTCAGTCGTGTCCGACTCTTTGTGACCCCATGGAGCTCGCCAGGCCTTCCTGTCTTCCACTGCCTCCCAGAGTTTGGTCAAATGCATATTGGTTGCATCGATGACACCGTCCAACCATCTCAATTCCAGTACGGATGTATGAGTGGCATTTTCTCTGTTCCGTTGCTCCTACGTTTGAACTCCAGATGTGAAGTCATGCCAACTTGACTTCTTGTCTTGTGCCACTGAAGTGTTCAGCTACTCATCCCAGTAGCTTCTCCCGTGACAAAGCTACTTGGATGAGTAGGGAAACATTTTGATCTCATGGCTCAACCTCTGGATAACCTCACCTGGGTGACTGAGAATCTTCACAGACATTTTTGTTTGAACTCCATTCTTATTTACTCTCTGGATTTAGGGTTCATCTGAGAAAATTGGACGGGGTGGGACTTCAGCAAATCTGGTGTCAGCTCAGTTTCATCACCACTTCTCGTTAATTCTGCCCGACTGTGTGGTTTGTCCTCCCTGAGATTCCCAGTGCCCATATTTTATCACCATGTCTTTCCAAAAAAGCAATCTTAGCATGACAAGGGCAACATTGAGTGCTTTAGGTCTCTGTGGGAGCAGAGCTGGGTGTTCGATTCCTCAATGCACCTCCTTGACAGGGACTTGCATCCCTACCAGTTATGCAGCTCTAAAATGATGATGACGGTGATGGATATTTGTACACGACCCCTAAACTCCGCAGCAAATGGCTGCCAGCCCCGGAGCTTACAATTGTTTCCCCACCAGCTCCAGAGTTTGCAGGAAATTAAGTGCGACCACACCCACCTAAGCGCGTCCCAGCACACTTTTCTTGTACCTGCTCTAGGAGGGTGAAAATCCCCAGGTCCAGATTTAATCTGGTGAGTGTGGGGCTCTCCTCGCTTCTGTTTGGTTTTTTTGCCTCCTGCCCCTTTAAGAGAAGGGGTGGGAGGCAAAAAAAAACAAACAGAAGAGAAGGAATCAGGACAATGATGGGGCTCCACAGCTTTGGAGGTGAGCCTGCATTTTTCCTCTCTTTTTTCCTCCTTCCCCTCACGCAGACAGGAGCAAGGAAGTGCGGAGGGGTGGGGATGCAGAAAGAGCAATGAACCCCCAAGATCCCTGGTCCGAATTTAAGTGGCCAGCGGATCTTAGGGGTCATGTGTGAAAAGGCCCATGATGATGAGATGAGAATAGGAGTCTCTTTGTAGAGTGTTTTACCAGTGCTTCCACCCTTCTGCATATTGGTGGAACCACAAATGGAAACCCGATTGAGACAACCATATATATTAGGGCAAGTGGTGTTGGACATGGCAGATATTTTGAACCATAGCTCCCAACAATGGCTGTGCTCTCTAGAGCTGATGGGAGCTGTAGTCCAGAAGCTGTAGTTCTGATTTCCAAAACATCTAGTAAGACCCTATTCTTTTCAATATTTATCTTTTTTTTTCATTTTTTTTTAATTTAGCAATCACTGATTTATTTTTACATTCATTTTAGTTTTATTTGTTTATTGTTGATTTATGTATATTTTGTTTATATTATGTTGTTTGCATTTTTGTTTGTTTTAGCCTTACAAAAGGAAGGCTGAGAGGGGATATGATAGCTATGTTTAAACATTTGAAAAGATGTCACATTGAAGAGGGGACTGGTTTGTTTTCCATGGCTTCAGAGATTAGGATGCAGGGCAATGGTCTCAAACTACAGGAAAAGAGATTCAATTTTAACATTAGGAAGAAATTTATGATAGAGCTGTTTCATGATAGTTAGAGCTGCTACAGAGGGTGGTGGAGTCTCCTTCTTTGGAGGTTTTTAAGCAGAGGCTGGATGGCCATCTGTCAGGAATCCTGTGATTAGGGTTGCTGCATGGCAGGGAGTTGGACTAGATGGCCCTTGAGGTCTCTTCCAACTCTATAATTCTATAAATGTGTTACTTTGTTATTTTACTATTCTATGATTTAAACTGCCCAGAGTAGCCTAGGGCTAGATGGGCAGTATAGAAGTCAAATAAATTATTAAATAAATAAATAAAACAGGATGAAGGCATCCATTATGGTACATATTAGAGATGGATGCCAGGAAAAATCCGTCTGGCCCCCCGTTTCAAAGGTTTTTGCGAAATTTTCCAAAAATTTGTCATTTCATTTGTCGGTTTTTCATCTGTCGTTAGTACTGGTTTTGGGGGCTCCTGGAGGCACCTCTCTGGGGTGGCCTCTGGCAGAGGGAGGCACCTCTCTTTGGGTGCCTCCTCTGCTCACTAAGAAGGCATGCATAGCCATACTATGCATATAGAGTTTGTGGAACTTTGGACCTCTGTGACTCAGCCTGCGGTGCACTTGGGCTGGGAGAAGAATGCCTCTGCTGGGCGCCCTGTGACTCACTAAGAAGGGAAATGTGTACTTGCTGTAGTGCAATGCGAGTACAGATCTGGCTTAGGGTTGGGGTTAGGGCAAGGGCTAGGCTTAGGGTTACTGGTAAGGTTAGGGTGAGTAACTGGGCTGCACCTCTGGGTGCCTCTGACCCACTAAGAAGGACAGTGTACTGGCATATGGGTTAGGGTTAGGGTTAGGGTTAGGGCTAGGGTTATAGTGGGTTTTTATGCCCGGCTGGCACATCCCAGAAATCTCAGTCAAAACCTGGCCAAGTGGCCATGCAATTGGTGGAATGGCTCCAAAAATTTGCATGGTCCACTCCCATGGCCAGCCATCATTGCGCAGGTGTAAAAAAATAAAAATAAAATAAAAATAAAATCAATGGATTGAGACATTTTATTGCAAGAAAAACCCACTGCTGCTATTGAAAAAATTCAGGCAGTTTTTAAATACCTATTTTTTGCATATTTCTGTGGTGGTTTGGTGTGTTTTTGGACCACGATTTCAAAAAAATATTGCGGTCGCCCCATTTTGGATCCCCCGCCCGCACCTCATGGCATGGCGAGGTGAGGCGACGAGGATGCCCCCACCAGAGCAGCCCAGGACAGGAGAGGGGGAGGCTGGGGACCCCCCCGAGACCACCCTTCTGGTAGGTGCCCTCACTGAGGCAGGCATATTTTTGCCTGCTTTTTTGCCCAGGAATCGGGTTTTTTTTTTTAAAACTTTTTTCTTTCTGCCACTTGACATTGTGTGATGGCGCTCGACAAGGATGCCATGAACGACAACAACAAATCAGACCCAATTTTTCTTTTATCAGTTCGAAACCACCCCTCTGACAGCTTAATTGCCCTCACTGAGGCAGGCATATTTTCGCCTGAGGAACGGAAACGGAATCGGGTTTTTATTTTAAAACATTTTGTCTACTGTCAGAGACTAGGATGCGGGGCAATGGTCTCAAACTACAGGAAAAGAGATTCAATTTAAACATTAGGAAGAACTTCATGATAGAGCTGTTTCATGATAGTTAGAGCTGCTACAGAGGGTGGTGGAGTGTCCTTCTTTGGAGGTTTTTAAGCAGAGGCTGGATGGCCATCTGCCAGGAATCCTGTGATGGGGGTTGCTGCATGGCAGGGAGTTGGACTAGATGGCCCTTGAGGTCTCTTCCAACTCTATAATTCTATAAATGTGTTACTTTGTTATTTTACTATTCTATGATTTAAACTGCCCAGGGTAGTCTAGGGCTAGATGGGCAGTATAGAAGTCAAATAAATTATTAAATAAATAAATAAAACAGGGTGAAGGCACCCATTATTGTACATATGCAGGTATATAGTCAAAGTATGTTTGGTTGGTCAGTGAGTTACTGATTGTTTTACCAATGTCTCTGTGTTTGGCCATCTAAAGTGGGCTGGTCTTTTATTTGGACCACAACTTCCAGTTGATCTGGATTAAATTCCCAGCTGGCCATGCATCGGAAACCCAGTTTCACCTATTCCTGTCTTTTTCCATGGAGGTTTTTTGTCTCAGGAGATCATTTAGTAAGATCAAAAAGCAGATCTGTGTGTACAGTGCTTAGAAGGCAGAACACCCATGATTTTAAATATTATATTATGGTGCTACTTCCTCCCCCTTCTGTCCTCCCCCTTACCCTCACTCTCCTAATCTCATTAAATAAAAGGCCATTTTGCATGACCTGGGCCTGATAACCACGTTGGCCTCCCGAGATATTTCTGTTTCCCATCCATCTGGCAGATAATTGTGGGAGTTATGACTTTGTTAGCCAGAAATGAACAGCCCTAAAGAACAGATAACTGAGCCTCTGTGCTCGCTAGACAATGGAACTGCATCTAGTAATTGAATATATCAATAAGCTTTCACATCTCGTATAACTTTGGCACGCCGGACAGGCCAGCATTAGACATAATCACATTTTGATCAGGAGAAAATAGAAACTAGATGAAATAATATCAATTTTTATTTACAGGGCAAGGAAAGAGCCTTCCAGTCTGCGATGGGGGAAAATACAATGATGGCTTCTCCTCTCCCCCCATTTTAAGAAAAATCTGACTGTAATCTGGCTTTGGGAATCTGCTTTCGGTGGTCAACGGAGACCATAATTCATCTCCACCAGCTGCCCGTCTGTTTCAAAGCAGAGCACAATCAGGCAAACCCAGCATGGAGGAATAAATACACAATCAACCTAATAAATGCATGGCTCATGCTATAGGCAGATGGTTTGCTATTCAGGACAAATGAGATCTTGGCCAAAATTTCAAGCTGTTCACATTTGCAACCCAAGCATCATGTTTCTGGGGGAGAGCAGCATCAGTGGGCAGATGGTACAAGAGATTTGCAAAATGCTGTTCCAGAGCAGCACATGGCCAATGGTCGCATTATAATATTTTGATTACAGCTCAGATGAACTTGCTCTAGGGCTTTCTTTTTAAAGTGGATCCCAAGTTGCCCACTATGCAAACCTCTGAAAATTGGCAGTTTTCTGTCCTTCTTTAGGGTCTCTTACATCAACAGATTTTTTATGTGTCATTACAAAATCCAAACGGTTAATGCCATTTTGGTTTTCCAATGAAGGTCAATGGGAATTTTATAGGCTCAGATCTGGGGCACATGTTGAATAAGATGAGGTGTAACTTAAGTAGCACTACATTCCTAATACATTGCAAAGCCCGGAACTTGCCTCCAGATCAGACTGGAGAATCCTAGGGTGTACCGTTTTGGGTTTCTTCTCTAGCTTACAGCTGAGTGCCAGTTGGTCCCTCTGATCTTTATTCATTTGTTTGTTTCTTGACATTACAAATCACACCTCTCTTCCCTTGAGATCAAATTATCACACATGGCTCCTATCTCCACCTCATCCTCAAGAGTGGATTGGACTGAAAAAAGAATGGCTATGACGCTCAATTGGCATCTTGATTGGTGCCACTGCTGGCAGCGGCATCCATTTCAAGGGTGTGGTGAATCTGCTCCAGATTTTATTCTGTGCTTTGAGGAACTATCCACGGTGCTGAATCCAAATCACTTCTGAGCCTTGAATGATACACTTAGGAGTTTAGTCTGGCTGTAGATGACTCATGGTGGTAAATTCAAATCACTTCTGCACCTTGAATGAGTCCTGTAAAGTGCAGCAAATAACAACAGTAACAAAAGGTGGTGGGTCCACAAAGCCCCATGTAATGGGCACCCTTGCCTATCACTGATTGATGGCCCAAGTTCTATGAATTGATTGCATCCTCCCTCCCAACACACATAAGATATATACTGAATATACATGTGCATTTTGGTAAATTCTTCGGAAAGAAACTGGGAAATAATACACCCTCTGTTTCACTCAAAAACAGTAGTGTAGCATTTCCTAGCTTAATGGGAACAATTTGTATTCTTGCTTTTGCCCGAAGGGTGGTAGAGTGGAGGATGATCTCTGGAGGGGAAGTGAAGTGGCAACTTTAATTTAGAAGGAACCTGATTGAATACATGAGGATTCAAAACCAGAATCTTAAGTGGTATATGGACAAATTGGTCAGCTTTAGTTTTTCCTGTGTGTTATTATTATTGTTCAAAAATACCAGGCCCAATCATTCAAACATTATTTTTTTAAAAAATTGACTGGTATTGTTTGTTTGTTTGTTTTAGCAGGGAGATGTCATTGACAGTAAAGCTCTCTTGATGGGTAAAACCAGCTTATCTCTGGAGAGATCCGAAGGGCAACAGCACTGATTCCTCACTGAGGCCTATAGTTTTAATATGAAAATTCAACTAGCTGTTCTCCATCTATTGAGATGCTACATTCCAACACAGGGAGAGGCCAGAGAGGAAGTGCTAATTAATATAAGAACATAAGAACATAAGAGCCAAGCTGGATCAGGCCAAAGGCCCATCTAGTCCAGCTTCCTGTATCTCACAGTGTCCCCACCAAATGCGTCTGGGAGCGCATGAGACTAGATATCTGTCTCCTGATACCACTGCCCTGCCTCTGGCCCTTGAAGTCCCCCAGTTTTAAACCTGGAAATGACACATCTCCATCATGGTTTGTCACCTGTGATGGACTTCTCCTCCAGGAATCTGTCCAATCCCCCTCTGAAGGCATCCAAGCCAGATGCCATCACCACCTCCTGTGGCAGGGAGTTCCACAGACTAACAACACACTGTTGATGGTCAGTTTGATTCTTTGGAGTAGACGCAGAAAGTTGCATGGGTGGAAAACAGCCCCCCTTCCCATCAGTTAAACAATGAGGATGAGTGTCACCCTACCTTGGGTGTTTTCTTCTCATTCTGTTGCAAGTCCTTCTCTTTCTTGGTTGCTGCTGTTTCCTTCTTCCCAGATTAGATTCAAAGGTGATGGCAGCTGGTCATCCAACTTGTAGGAGCCACTGTGCTACACAGGAATCAGAATGGATGAAGCAAGGGCAGGGCAAGCGAGGGCATTTCCAGGCAAACAATCAAAATGGAACCACAAATCCAAGCACAGTGTTTGGCACTCATACTAGTTCCCTCAAACACCTGGCCTGGGAGGATCAGGTATTATGGGCTGGTTTCAATGGGAGAAGGTGCTCTGACAAGTAGCGAGCTCCTAAACCATTTAGGGATGTTGAGTCAGGGCAACTGGACTTCTTTTCTTGAGAGACTGAAATGTTTTGCTGCTCATCCAAACAGCTTCGTGAAGCCAGTTGCCATGACACAACTTCAAGATATGAGAGAAAATGTAAATAAAACTAGCAGTAATTCCTGTAACAGAGAATCGGAGGACAATAAATTGATACAAGTATTAATCTCCCTAATGGACACTTAATAATTCCAAGGGGACAACCAATACAGCGGTGGATGAACGCCCTTGACAATGACATGAAGTTGTCCTGGGTTCACCTAGCCCTAGCCCACGACAGTGCTAAGTCGAAGGCAAAAACCAGAACAGCAGACCCCACCACCAAGTGGGACAGACACCAAGAAAAAGAAGAAGAATTAATTTCCATAATAAGAAGTACGATAATAGCAATAACAGGAGTAAGAATCACAAATCTTTGCATAAACTTCGACATCGACACCAGTCGGAGGGCTGGCCAATGGGTGTAGCTGATCGTTCCCCAGACATTTAATTAAATGGAATTCAATTGAAGTTTGAACTTTTAACAATTTCATGCCATTGAGGTTTGCAACAACACCAGCTCCCCTGGCGTTAATAACCATATGAGACAAGATTCAAATGAGTTTGAATTAACATGGAGCTCTTCAATGGGACATAAATCTCACAAATAGTGGCACTATGTATACAGTTAAAAGGAAAATGCTTTTTTGAAGCCATAGAAATGGAGGATTAATTAAGGATTTTTAAAAAGTGATTCTGTTAATATCTGTGTTGTGCACTACATTATTAGCCTGATGCATCCCTCCCCCATATATTAGATGGTTTAATATTCTGTACCATTTCCCAATATGCATCCTTTTAGAACTGCAGAACTGGCAAGGAACTTATGGGCCACTGAGTCCAGCCCCTGTCAACAGTAGGATGCATTTCATTACAAAACAAAACACCATTTCCCTCTAGGAATGAAACGATTTGTCCAATTAGAAATGATTTCTTTTCCTCGGGAACCCCCTTTGCAGTTTAATGACTCAGCCCCCTAAACCCCAAACCTCTCCAAATTTGGGGGGCTTACAGGGAAGAGCCCAAAGAAGCTATGCTATGCCCTTCTAGGGACCAGGGGAGCCATTAACGAATCATTTCATTTCATTTCATTCCAAAACTACTTTAGTCATTTGTTACCATCACTCCAGCAGTCTTGACGTAAGCTGCCTTGGACATTTGATCATAGAATCAGAGAATCATAGAGTTGGAAGAGACTTCAAGGGCCATCCAGTCCAACACCCTGCCATGCAGGAACCCCCATCACAGGACTTCCGACAGATGGCCATCCAGCCTCTGCTTAAAAACCTTTAAAGAAGGAGACTCCACCCCCTTTGTGGCAGCATATTCCACTGCTGAACAGCACTGTCAGAAAGTTCTTCCTAATGTTGAAATGGAATCTCTTTCCCTGTAGTTTGAGACCATTGCCCCGAGTCCTAGTCTCTGAAGCCATGGAAAACAAACCTGTTCCCTCTTCAATATGACATCCTTTCAGATATTTAAACATAGCTATCATATTCCCCTTTAGCCTTCTTTTAGAGAGGCTAAACATTCCAAGTTCCCTAAGCCATTCCTCATAAGACATTTCCTCCAGACCCTCAACCATCCTGGTAGCCCTCCTCTGCACCCGCTCGAGGTTGTCAACATCCTTTTTAAATTGAGGCACACAGAACTGGACACAGGACTCCAGGTGGGGTCTGACCAGAGCTGCATTTTGCATTCTGATTAATGCAGACAATGTATAGGCCTTCTTACCTAGATGGATAAAAGTTGGTCTGTGATTCCAGTGCACATTTGCCCAGGTGTAAGCCCAAGGGACATTAGTAGGGCTTTTCAACAAACATGCACAAAGATTTCCCAACTTTGTCTCTAAAGTACTAAGCTCTCCAGCCGTTGCACGACACAGCTGCCTCCCCCCTTCCTTTTCTTTTATTGCAAGTTGTGATCTTTTGATTAGCTTCTTGCTCGTTATTCCCTGGACAGTCTTTGAAATACAGAATCTATGTCGATTTTAAATTAGTTCTCCGGCTCAGTTCTGCAGGTAACAATAAGGAGTGTTGCCCTGATAGCTATTTTTTGGGTTGGAAGATTGTGTTTTCTACTCCGCTGCTTACAGCCAAGCCTCTTAACAATTATGAGTGGCCCAACTTGCCATGTTCTCTTTGATTTCCTCACTTGCGTGCCCTGATCTGGTCACCCACTGACCTCCACAAAGTACTCCAAGCCCAGGTAGAGCAGCGCCGCAAGGCGACGCTGGCCTGGAGCTGAACTTTTTTCCTTGTTTCTTTTTTGAACCAAGGGTTAGAGAACAGTCAACGGCAATGCTTTGTCATGGTGATTAAAAGATAACAAACCACGTTCAAGTACACCTTGCAATACATCCGGTACTAGTAGCAAACCCTGAACCATAAGTGTCTTTCATGAGTCGTGTAGAGATGGGCAGAAAATGCGAACATGGCATTTCATTTCATTTTTGTTTCATTTTGTTTGAAATATATTTTTTTATAAAATTCATTTCATTTTTCATTTTGTTTCATTTCTCATTTTTTATTTTTCTTTCTTTCTTTCTTTCTTTCTTTCTTTCTTTCTTTCTTTCTTTCTTTCTTTCTTTCTTTCTTTCTTTCTTTCTTTCTTTCTTTTTTGACAAATAGTTGGGGCACTGACAGCCGATCAGAAAAACAAACTAGTCACTCCCAGATCAAATCAAGTCTATCTTTAGAGGCAAAAAAAGTTGAAATTGAGTCTTTATTATTTGGGGCAGATCATGAGAAGTCAGGCTTCTCTGGAAAGAGCAATAATGCTGGGAAAAGTGGAAGGCAAGAGGAAAAAGAAGACCAAATATAAGATGGATTAACTCTCTAAAGGAAGCCACAGGCTTGGTTTGGTGAGTGCTGAGCAGGGCAAAAGCAAAGTGTTCTGCTTATATACCACCCCATACCACTTCAAGTAGTCTCTGGGTGGTTTACAGTTTAATTATGCAGGCTACACATTGCCTCCCCCCCCCCAGCAAGCTGGGTACTCAATTTACCGACCTCGGAAGGATGGAAGGCTGAGTGAACCTTGAGCCGGCTACCTGGGATTGAACCCCAGGTCATGAGCACAGTTTTGCCTGCAGTGCAGGCATTTAACCACTGCTCCACAAGGCAGTTGGGAATAGGTCCTTCCCAGGATCCCCATCAGTCAGAGGTGACTGGACAGCAGATGCCATGAAAGCTCATCACTACTGATAAAGGATGATAGGTGAAGTCAATTACACATGGTGGAAGGCACCACGTTGTGCAAAGCTGACCTCACAGAGGCAAAAGACAACGCAACTGGGCAACATCTTCAATTTTGCAGAGGTCATCCAATGTCAAAGTGTTCCCAGTGGGTGTCTTTGTGCTCCAGCTGCTGCTCTAATGCGAACGGGCAAATGTGTCCATCTAGGTCCTTTCATAGCTGTGACTTTGCATGTCCTCTTTCACACATGGATGCTTAGGGGCAATCAAACGGACAATCGCATCCAGCCAAGCTAGCGGAAAAGATACTGCGCTTCCCTTTGATTGACCCAGCGCTTGCCCTGATACGTTTCAGATAGTTCAAGATATCTGGTCGCTACAGCTCAGATTCCTCGTTCTCTCTCCCCTCCCCCTCCTTCCCCCGAGAGAATGAAAGAAAAGACATGTTGAAGAATAAACCACAGCCGAGGCTGTCAAAAGCAGGAACCAATCAGGACTTTGGACAGAGTCAAGGACAAGATGATGAAGCTGGTTTGCACAGAGCAAACGTATCTGAAGGGTGCTCTACTGAACATGTTCGACACCACACCACTTAATGATGCTTTGCTTTGACTACAAAGCCCAGAATTCCCCACCCAGCATGGTCTAAGCTGTGATTTCCCCAAGCTCTTGAGGGTTAAGTAGAATGCCTTCACTATCTGGACCAAGAAAATGCCCTTATGCCCACACTGGGCACACCTTGCCAAACAGCAGCTGTTCAACATCTAACTGTTGAACCCATTCTTCATAATGTAGGGCAAATGAGGAAAGGAGATTTCAGCCTCTTCAGAGGTCTTATCCCATGGGGAAATGTGAAGGATATGCAATTCCAGCAAATTAAAAGTATTCACTTGACTCTTGATCTAATTTGGGTTCTTTTCATACCCAATGTTCGTGAGGCTGAGATATCTTAAGAAAGAGATTTATTAGCATTTTAAGTTACAAAAGAAAACTATGTAAAAAAGATTTTAAAAAACCTGACAGAGCCCAGATATAAACTTATTTCCCTGAAAATAATGAACACTAAACTACCCTCTCTTTTTCTGGTTACATGGTGCCATCCTGACTAATCTAATTAACCCTAATAATAAAATCATAGAATCATAGAATCATAGAATCAGAGTTGGGAGAGACCTCAAGGGCCATCTAGTCCAACCCCCAGTCATGCAGGAACCCCCATCACAGTACTTCCGACAGATGGCCATCCAGCCTCTGCTTAGAAACCTCCAAAGAAGGAGACTCCACCACCCTCCGTGGCAGCATATTCCACTGCTGAACAGCTCTAACTGTCATGACATTCTTCCTAATGTTTAAATTGAATCTCTTTTTCTGTAGTTTGATACCATTGCCCCACGACCTAGTCTCTGGAGCCATGGAAAACAAACCAGTCCTTTCTTCAATCCAAGCACGATTGCTCAATGCGATCCTAGACAAAACCATGGCTTCTGTCTCTTCTCTCCATCTTCTTCCTCAAAGCTTCCAGATGTCATGTGCTTGTAACTCTCCAATGGTTACTAACTACTCTCTGCTGTAGGAGCTTTAGTATGACTATAATATGTACATTTATTCCTCTTTATCAGTAATCAAACTTAAGTGGGTTAGAACAAGATTCATCTTTTTGTTTATACTTCAACACGTTACCATTAATGATTTTGATTCTACTTTGTAATAAATAAACTTCTTTTATTTTTATTCAACTTAAAAACAGTCTGAAGGCTTTAATTTGCTAGCTAAGCTAGTTGGTGGCAGCGATATAAGAAAACCAGAAGTGGTGCTTATCAATAGCCAGTGAAATCGCTGGGGGCAAGCACGTTAATGCTACAGCTGCCATTCGTGTTCTGCCTGCTGGTGGTCCCAAATGACCTGCATACCACCCTTGGACTGATGGGTACAGGAACCAGGGGATGTGGAGGTGGTGCCTTTCCTCAATTCCTTGGAAGGGGTGAACTATTGATTGCAATGACCCAAGGGTCCTTGTCCACCGGGACCCATGCCCACCCAACAAAGACACTGGCACCACGGTTGCCAGTGATTGTGCCTCTCACAACTCACTCAAGCACTAGAGATAATGTCCCTATTTGGAAACAGTCCTCCATTTGGGACTTCTGGCCTTCCCTGAAAGGAGTTGTGGAGCAGGTGCAAGCAAATGGTGCTGAGCTTCAGTGAAGAGTGACAGATGGACTAGGGCTCAGGAGTACATCTAACCCCAGTGAAAGGAAATCAGTTGATTGGGTGAGGGGAGCAAGATACCACCATTCAGGGTGTGCCCTTGGGTCTATTGACTCCAGGTGCCTATTTGAAGCTGCAAGAGGATGGCTTGGCTCCAGTGTGTCTATGGAACTGAAGCTGGGTTGAGCCTTTTCAGGCACCCCTCCCTTTGATGGGGACAGTGAAGTGCAGAGCATTCCTAAAATGTGGCATTGGTCCAGATGCACAACCTGCCCACGACCAGTGACTGGCTTGGCTTACCAGGAGGCAGGACCCGCTGGTCTGTCAGTTCATAGGCCAGCAGGCCCAAACGTTGGACAAAGGATTGACAGCCCAGCAATGAAATCAAGCCACCCAATTACAACTGCTGACAGGGGGTCCTACAAGGTGCACCAGCAATGCCAGAGAGATGCTTCTATTGATCTAACTCAAGCTCTTGCTACCTGCACTGGGTGTTTCATGGATCCCAGTCAGACCCTAACTGTAGATGTTTGTGTATGCCAATGCGGCAGTGAAGCATGTCTTCTTGGGTGCATTCTCCTGGATTATGGGGGATGAACATTACATATATTGTCAAGTGACTGAAGGGTTTGCCATCATCCATTGTATCCTTGAAACTTCACAGATGCTTAAGGAGACATCACTCAATTTGTAATTTTGTTAGGAGGAATTTTAATGTCTTTTCATCCCGGATTAAATATGTGCTTTCCCTCTGTTAGAATATTCTATATCCTCATCAATAGTCACAGTCCTTGCCCATTCCCTGGCAGGATTTAGAGTTGCCTAGAACCCATGAATATGATCCTTTCCCCACCCAAAAAGTCCCGAGGCCAACTCATTGTGGTTAACAGCAACAAAAGGCATGCCGTTGCATTTTATGGGCGTGCACCCAGCAGCAGAGAGCCAACCTTTCAAGACAAAATATTCTTTAAAACATGGGGTGCAGAGAATCAAAATCCACCTCAGGAATTCTTAGGCAGAACTCTGGAGACCTCAACCCAGAAACACAAATATCCCAATGTCTGGGTTTCACCCCTTCTCCTGCACAGAAACTTCTGATACTGGTGGCATTTATTCAACTTTTGAGTTGTTGACCTATGAAGTTGATTTCCATCTCCTTTCCTTTTCTCCTTTCCTGCTGTGGTGTATCCTGGAAGTTATGGTCCTTTGGGAGGTGCCTTCTGTAGGACAGTGAGGCTACAGGTCCCAGCTTCCTCTGAGACCGGTTGGTCAACCATACCTTCTGTGATGTGAGGCTCTCCATGAATTGTTAGCATCCCAATCTTTCAATTTTCTATCCTGCAGAGAAATCCTTCACAGACAGAAAGGGTCTTCTCTTCAAACCTATGAGTTTTGCAAGCACCGAGAAAACAATGGAAGGGGTGGAGCTAGTAAAGTTTTCTATTGCCTCGGTTGGGCTAGAGTGGCAATGGAATGGAGTAGATAGGACTGAAGAGAACATATGGTGAAGCAATAAGAGAGTGTGGTTCATGTTGCTAAGCAACTAGGACACAACCTTCCCTTGCTTATATGCTTCTTAGAAGGACTGCTTTGGGATTTTCTAGTGGATGTTTGTACTAGGGATGGGCACGGAATGGAAAAATAGTGTTTTATTTTGTTTCTGTCCCATTTTGTTTCTTACAATTTTTTTTTAAAAAAATCCATAATGAAATGAAACACTTATGAAAAAGTTTTTAAGTATAAAAGCAAAACAAAAACAAAGTGTTCTGCTTATATACCACCCCATGCCACTTCAAGTAGTCTCTGGGCAGTTTACAGTTTTTAATTACAGTATGCAGGCTACACATTGCCCCCCCCCAGCAAGGTGGGTACCCATTTTACTGACCTCGGAAGGATGGAAGGCGGAGTCAGCTATGAGCCCACTACCTGGGATTGAACCCCAGGTCATGAACACAATTTTACCCACAGGACAGGCATCTAACCACTGCGCCACGGGGCTCCCCTGCCACCAAATCTGACTCCCCTTGGTTCTAGAGGCACCAGATTTGGTGCCAAGGGAGCCAATTTTTATACTTCCAAATTGTTTTGTAAGTAACAACCCCCAGCATTTCATTTTGTTTGTAACAAAATGCTGCTTCCCTGTTTCATTTTGCTTTGTTTCATTTTGTTAGCTAACAAAATGACAAAATGGTATTTTGTTTTTCATTTTGTGCCCATCCCTAGTTTGTACCTCTTCAAATTTCCCATTGAGCACTGATCCTAATGGGAATTTCTTCGATACCTCTCCCCTTATGTGAGTCATTTCAAGAGTTCTCAACTAGTTTTTCCAAAGTCTGGGCTTGTGTGTGTGTGTGTGTGTGTGCGCGCGCGTGCACGTGCGTGCTGTTTTTTGTGCCTCCTATTTTCTGGCCTGTATCTGTCTGATTGTTCAAACCTGAAAGTCCATTGATAACATTTTTATTTTTATTTTCATCTCATTTTTGTTTTTGTTTTTGCAGGAACAAGCTTGCACCTCAAAAGAGTTGGGACTCTGCCTTCACAAAATCCAGAAGCTCAACAGTACCCATTGTGCAGCATCACGAGAAAGAGAATAATGAGAAGAGGGGATGACTGAGCATTTAATTCATTTCTAAGCATTAGCATAAACTCACACTGGACTGTAGGCGTAAAGTTTCTATTGTTGCTGTGATGTTTCAAAACAAGGCAGGGGAAAAACAACAAGAACAGCCCAAAAATGGAGCCCTTTTTCGATTTTACAGCTGGCCGTAAGTAACATTTATGAATGATCCTCAGCCTCCTTTAACTTCTCGAGATCTATGCAATGGACTGGATGCCTTTCCCTAACAATATTTTCTGGGGGCTGGATCAATATTTCTCAGCGATGGAGTGTGTTTGCTATGAAAAGGCTTTTAGTACCATTATCAGGCAGTCAATAACAATGCCTGACCTTTCCAGACTCCCTCGACTTTTTCTTCTCTCCGCTTGGCGACAGGAGGGAGAAGGCAGGAAAGGGGAAACTGTCACATAGCCGGTGGGAAATGCCCTTTTCTCTTCTCGTATGGTGGGCTATCCCTGCTTGGACAAATGTCTTGTTGGTTTTTTTTTTTTTTTGCAGTTTATTTATAGTTTTCAAACAAAAAAAGTTGTAAATAAAAAAAGAAAAAATTGGAACGATTCTTCTCAAACAATATTTGCATCTCATCATAACAATATATCATAGAATCATAGAATCATAGAATCATAGAATCATAGAGTTGGAAGAGACCTCAAGGGCCATCTAGTCCAACCCCCTGCCATGCAGGAACCCCCTTCACAGAACTCCCGACAGATGGCCATCCAGCCTCTGCTTAAAAACCTCCAAAGAAGGAGACTGCACCACCCTTTGTGGCAGCATATTCCACTGCCGAACAGCTCTTACTGTCATGAAGTTCTTCCTAATGTTCAAATGGAATCTCTTTCCCTGTAGTTTGAAACCATTTCCCCGAGTTCTAATCTCTGAAGCCATGGAAAACAAACAAATGATCTTTAACTATTTCAATTACTCATTAATTAAACAGGCAACTTAATTTGACTTATAATATTGATCTAAAAAATTGTAGAAATCATGCTATCTTTCTTCGAAGTCTTCATAATATCCATCTGGCTTCATTAATGCTGAGATCTTGTCCATTTCTGCGCAGTTTAACACCTTCATAATTAACTGGTTTTTGTCCGGAATCTTGTTTGTCTTCCATAGTTGTGCATACAACATTCTAGCTGCTGTGATAATATGGATTATTACAATTTTTTTGCCCACCCAATGCCTTTTCCCCCCAAGGTTCCCTCTATGCAGCAATCACCATTTAAGAAAATCATTAGTTTGGACTAAAAACCTAAAGCAACACCAGCCAGCATCATTGTTTACTTAAACTCCATAACACTTGCAAATGACTGGTCTGGGCTACACTTGATAGCAATGCCAGCAACCCGAACCAGTAGTTGTACTGGCTGGTGGATTAACTGATGCATCATCCAAAAATACTAAATATATATACGGTGGTACCCTGATGTAAGAGCAGCTCGATTTAAGAGCAATTCAACTTAAGAGCGGAAAACAGTTGGCATTTTAACTGCCGCCTTACAAATTGTAGATATGGTTGCTCAACTAACGATTTTTTTTTTCATTTTTATATAGATACCCCAAATTAAGAGTAGTTCGACTTAAGAGCATCCATTCGGAATGGATTAAATTTGTAAATTGAGTTACCACTGTATATAATAATAATAACCATTTTTCCAAGGTATGGATGAGCTACATTGTTCTTCTATTTAAATTATCTCCAAGGTTGACATCTATAAATACCCATATGTCATGAATGAATACTTTATTGCAGTCAATGACCAAATCCAAAGTGTCAAAAAAAATGGTGTTTTGTTTGTCGTTTAGGGGGGCCGTTTTGGTTCGTTTCCGTTTTTCACGAATTTTTGCAAAAAAAATCATTTTTGTTTTCATTTGTTTTGTTACCATTTTGTTACCATTTATTTCAACATTTTGTGATTTTTTTAGCATTTAAAGCAGTTCAATGTATTGCCATAACGAAAACGAAACGGACGACAAAATTTCTGGTGTTTCTGTTCGTTTCGTTTCATTTTAGAGACAAAATTCGTTTGTCGTTCCGTTGCGTAACGAAACGAAAATACAAAAATGGAAATGAAAAATCGTTCGTTTCGTGCCCATCTCTAATATATATAAAATAGTACCACTTACAGCAAAACAAGGAAGAACAAGGGAGGGGAAATACCATATAAATTGAGCCAGCCTAATTTGTGAGTGCTTGAGCTGGTATACAGTGGTACCTCAACTTACGAATTTAAAGCAAAAGCAAAAAGTGTTCTGCTTATATACTGCCCCATACTACTACAAGTAGTCTCTGGGCGGTTTACAATTTTAATTACATTGTGCAGGCTACACATTGCCCCCCCCCCAGCAAGCTGGGTACTCATTTTACCGACCTCGGAAGGATGGAAGGCTGAGTGAACCTTGAGCCTGCTACCAGGGATTGAACCCAGGTCATGAGCACAGTTTTACCTGCAGGACAGGCATTTAACCACTGCGCCACGAGGCTCTTAATTGCTGAAACGTTCTGAGTACGAATTATAATTGCTGCTGCACAGAATTTAGCTATTTTTCCACCTTCCAACTGAACCATGCCACAGAAAATTTGACAGATTAGCCACCAGTTTCAATCTCTGAGATAGCTGATCTCATAACCTAGTTCAAGCCACGTAAGGCACCTGGTATCAATGGCATATGTCATTTTCATCCAAAGCTGTGAAGGCTTTGGTCCTCTTTGTTTTGTTGTGTGGTTCATCTGTAAGCTGCCAACTAAGGACATCATCTCAACTTGTCCCACAAAACTTGGAGGTCCATTTGGAGGTTCTCATTGCCTATCAGCAGCGTTGGCTGAGGGACACTCCACAATGGATTGTGTTCAAGTTTGTGAAGTTCACTTTATCTTTTGGCTTTGCCTTGTACAGAGCAGATCCACTACAAACCCATTTGCTCAAGACGTTGCCTTGTAATTAAAGGAGGTAATAATTGCCCAGGGAAGGTGCTGACATTTTCCTATGCAGCACTTCAGACGTATACCGTTAACGGTTGTGTTGTTATTAGGATAATGATGAAAGATGGACCCAGGTATGAATTTCTGCTAACCTCCATGGTATCAACATCCAAGATATATTCATGCAGTGACTCATCAATCAATTTTTCCATTAGCTTAACATGACAGCTTTCCCCCATCCATTCTCCCACACTAAAATACAGTGTTTTTCTCTGCCTAATGTGAATTATGTGAGCCTCCATTGCAATTCCTTTCTGTTAATATAGCCTGGACAGGACTTCAATGTGCCTAGGTAGCTGGGCAGGTCAGTGAGCTTGAGATCTGGCTGTAGAGCCCAGGGGTTGAGAGTTCGAATCCCCACCGTGCCTCCTGGGAGAAGAGCCAGCCTGGGTGGCCTTGGGCCAGCTCCACAGTCCCAGGGCAACCATAGAAGAAGGGAAGGAGAAACCACTTCTCAAAAGCCCCCAAAAGGATGGCCATACATCTGAATTAACTTTACAGCACATAGTTATTATTCTTACAGTGAAAAAATTGGAAACAAACTTAGTTGGGTGTTGTGTTCCTACCAAGCCCATTGTGGTAGGCAGAAGTATGGAAGGATACCAGGATACCAAGTTCATGGTGATTATTGGCTGCTCCACGGAGGGAAGTGTACAAGAGGACTTTCTGTCCAGCCTTGCTGGAAGAGGAAGCCTTTTGTATTCCTTAGCAAGTCTTGTGTTTACCACCTGGTTCTTTTGGTGAGATGTGGACAGAATAATGTTAGGAAATTATGAGACAGGAGTGGCACGAGGTTAGCTTTCTAAGGAAACCCCAGCCAACTTAAACTCTCATATAAATCCAATTGGTTCCGTGGGTCTACTCCAGGCATATCCAAACTTTGGCTTTCCAGATGTTTTGGACCACAACTCCCACAGTCCTTTGCCGCTGGAAATACAGGCTTGGAATTCGGGAGCTGTGGTCTAAAACATCAGGAAGGCCAAAATTTGGACATTACTGGTCTACTCCAACTCTTTGGCTAGCAGTTGTGGAAGATGGCAATCACCCTGTTGAAAATATTGGGACTTCCACATTCAGAACGGAACAGTGAATTCACTTATCCACTGATTCATTTACCCATATAAAATGAGGACATTACCAGAACCACCCACTCAATAGAGCCAGAGACTATAATGCTCACTATTATAATAGTGTTTGCTGTACTCTACATCTTTCAGCATCCATGGGAAGGATGCGGGAAAGGGATCCCCCTAAGCCATAGGGGTCCGACTTCATTTCCTTGACTCTTGTCTCCATTTTCTTCCCATTCACACCACCAAGAATGTATTATTAGCGTCTCTCCCTTTAAACAACAAATACAGTAGACCTTCATATAACAAGCGGTTTGTTTAGCAGAAAACCCGCTTAAAGGGAAAAAAGTCTGGAGATAGGGGAAAATCTTTTAGCACAATTGCCTATGGGGTGAATCCGTACAACAGAGTAACAGTCGTGATTAAGGACTAGTCTCTTTTCAATACATTCCTATGAGAAATTTGTACAAAGGAACATTTACTTAACAGAATTTCATTTGGAATGAATTAATTCCTTTATACAAGGTACCACTACAATGACCAATGCTAGTGATTATTTTTTAAAAAGTAATAACCATGAATTGCAAGTAAAAATTAGAAGCAGCCAGCTGTGTTTGTGTGCTGTGCAAATTTACTTTGGGATAAAATCTAGTGAATTAGCTTCTGTCGTAGGCATTTCAAAGGTTGTTTCAAATTCCAAGCTAGTTTCTTGCCTTGCAGGGATATGACAAAGTGTGGGAAGAAGTTTTTGAGCAGATCTCTCTCCCTCTTTTTTTTTTTTTTTTGCAAATTTTAAAATCAATTACTGTACTTATTACCCTGTGTTCCAATGGGTAACTTACAGGGGGCCGTGGGGGGTGGAGTTACCAGCTAGCACTAGGGCAGGAACAGGAAAAATTGAGGGATTATCAGATGTGTTGATGGAGGTGGACAACCCAGAGACTGATATGGAGGCATCAAGGTGGATGGTGACCGTTGTCCAATCCAGTAGGTTTCCAGCTGATCTCTTTTGGGTTTTTAATTCAATTGAATTTTCATCTTTCATTCAGTATGGTTACTTTTTTGTATGATAACATTTCAGATGCTTGTCTCTGTGCTTGTTTTTATCTGTATTTTTTTCCTAAACTCTTGCGATCCACTTTGGTGGCAGGTGCAATATAAATCCAGTCAACCATCATATTCCAAAGCTGGGGAGTTGCCAGCAAGAACCTCCTCCAGTGTGTGATCCCAGACTGTCTTTCTGACAAGGAAGGCTCTTGGAGTCAAGAATTCAGGGAAGCAAGCTCAGAAGACAAGCTCGAGTGTTCCTCTCTCCATCTGCGTCAATTTCAAGTGTGAACTGTGGTTCAAAGTGAGAAAATGTCTCAGTGGTAGGGTGAGCTAATAAGACCACAGGCTGTTGCTACCTAAAATCAATCAGTCACTCAATCACTCTGTCTGTCTGTCTGCTGATCTCTCTCTCTCTCTCTCTCTCTCTCTCTCTCTCTCTCTCTCTCTCTCTCTCTCTCTCTCTCTCTCTCTTCTTTCTTATTTTCTTTCTTTCTTTCTTTCTTTCCTTCCTTCCTTCCTTCCTTCCTTCCTCCCTTCCTTCCTTCCTCTCTATTTTTGTACCTTGCCTTTTCACTAAATATAGAGATCAAGGTGGCCGACAAGCTTCTTAAAAAGATGAAACACAAATAAATTATATATATAAATCATCATTTTCTTCAGATCATGTAAACCAAGCTCACTGTTAAACCCTTAAAATCAAGCGGATAAAACAAAATAAATCATGCTTACTGAGCTTAACCAAACCTACATATGTAACAGAAGTAAGTGTCATCATGTTTTGTTTGCAGAACACTTTGTTTTGTTTCTCATGTTCCTCCTGGTTGGGTCTTCCTGGGACTGCTGGTGGGAATGACCCAGAGCTGATTTAGAAATGCCCCTCTCCTCCCCAGTACATTGGTCTAGGACAGTGGTTCTCAACCTGTGGGTCCCCAGATGTTCTTGGACTGCAATTCCCAGAAGCCTCTACCACTCATTGTGCTGGAAGGGATTTCTGGGAGTTGCAGTCCAGGAACATCTGGGGACTCACAGGTTGAGAACCACTGCTCTAGGAGATACCGTATATACTCGAGTATAAGTCGACCCGAGTATGTCGAGGCCCCTAATTTAACCACCCAAAACTGGGGGAAAGTATTGACTCGAGTATAAATCTAGGGTGGGAAATGCAGCAGGACCTGGCAGCTCTTCCTTTGTGAGCTGGGGGAGTGGTGTGTAATGTTGGTGTGTGATGTTTAAAATAACTTATCCACTCATGCAAGTGCTTGGGTCAGTGGCTATTAGTCATTTTAAACATTGTGTGCTGCTCCCCTGTGATGCAGGGGGCGGGGGTCATGAGAAGCGGCATGCAATGTTTAAAATGACTTTTAGCCACAGATGACTTGCCTCAGTGGCTAAAGCCCTTTCCATCCTTGATATTCCTCTAAGACCACGAATATAAGCTGAGGGCCCCTTTTTTTCAGCCCAAAATTAGGTCTGAAAAACTAGGCTTATATTCGAGTATATTCCTCCAAAGCAACCATGTTCCATGAGTTTAGGGTTTGATTCGTGGGAACCAGCAGCCACAATGGTGCCCAGAAATGGATTGGCAGCTGGTGCAGCTGTTCAACAAAATGACAACTTATCAGATCCTTCTCACCAACTCCAGTTAGCAAACTGGTTGCTAAGACTTGGACCAGCTCTGATGTTGGCTGAGCCTTTCCATAGGCAGTTCCACCCAGAGTGGATGGCCATCATGTGGAGGCAAGATCCCACCTTCTGCAGCAGATCATGAAAGAAAAACCACACTGACAGATGCCCTGACAACTTGTAATGGCCTCCTCTAGGGAGGCCTTTGGAACAGCTGCCTTGAGTTTGGCAGCTGTTCTTCCCTTAAAGAGAAACAGAGAGAGAGAGAGAGAGAGAGAGAGAGAGAGAAGGGTTTTTGTTCCATTGAAATAATAGCTGACATAATTTATTTATTTATTTTTATTTATTATTTATATATTTGACTTTTATACTGCCCATCTAGACCAAGGGCTACTCTGGGCGGTTTACAACATGTAACAACAAACAAAGGAATACATACAAAATACAAGGTACAAAATAAAATAAAATATACATAAATCAACAACAAGCTATGGAGTGCGCATTCCTCCAGCTACATAACAGAAACTGACAATCACCCCAGTCCATAAATTTGCATCTTGGTCTGTATTTCCTGCCTGCATGACCAAAAAAAAACCCAAAATACAGTGGTACCTTGTATAAAGGAATTAATTTGTTCCAAATAAAATTCTTTTAAGCGAATTTTCCTTTGTACAAATTTATTTATTTATTTATTATTTATTTTCAAACTTATATACCGCACCTATTTCCCCAAAGGGGACTCAGGGCGGTTTACACAATAATTTCCCATAGGAATGCATTGAATGGAGTAATCCCTAATCACGACCGTTTTTATGTTGTACGGATTCGCCCCATAGGCGATTCTGTTAAGCAAATTTCTCCTATCTCCGGAATTTTTTATGTTGTACATATTTTATGTTATAAAAACCATTTGTTATACGAGGGTCCACTGTACAGTGGTACCTTGTCTAAAGGAATTAATTCGTTCCAAATGGAATTCTCTTAAGCGAATTTTCCTTTGTACAAATTTCCCATAGGAATGCATTGAATACAGTAATCCCTAATCACGACCATTTTTATGTTGTACGGATTCCCCCCATAGGCAATTCTGTTAAGCAAATTTCCCCTATCTCCGGAATTTTTTATGTTGTGCAGAGTTTATGTTATACAAACCGTTTGTTATAAGAGGGTCCACTGTAAAATAAATAAATAAATAAATAAATAAATCCGACCATACCTTTTTGTTCCCTTACTCTTGTGTGCCTTCAGGGAATATTTGCCGTCGGACCCAGGGATTCATCTTACTTGCCATCCAGGGCATCTGCCAAGCTCTCCTCCAACACCAAATTTCAAACAAACCAATTTTTTCCCCATAGCTATATGTGTCAGATCTCACATAAGAAGAGCCAGGCTGGATCAGGCCAAAGGCCCATCTAGTCCAGCTTCCTGTATCTCACAGCAGCCTCACCAGATGCGTTTGGGAGCGCATGAGACTAGATATCTGTCTCCTGATACCACTCCCCTGCATCTGGCCCTTGAAGTACCCTGGTTTAAAGCCTAAAGATTACACATGTCCATCATGGTTTGTAACCCGTGATGGACTTTTCCTCTAGGAATCTGGTAGATGAAGAGGACACAAATGGTTTTTTTATTTATCTCAAGAATATGGTTATCCCAGACTGAAGAAAAAGCGCTGTTTAAGATATGCAACCTCCCCCACACACACACACAGACACACACTGAAATTTGACATGGAGCAGCGCACAGGCATGGAAAAGGGAACAGAGGTGGAAAAGACAGTCAGGGCCTCCTCAGTGGGCCTTGATCCAGCCAATAACTGGGAGCTGGGCTTAAATGTGACCGAGAACGAAGGCAGTGCATATGCTGAGCATTAAAAAAAATGCTGTTCTGTTGATTTTTCATTTTTTTCCACCCAAGGCTCAAGCCAGGCCTGTTATTAAGGACAGGTGTTTTTCCAATCTGGCATTGCCATGGTATCTCATTTATAACTGGAAACATTCCATGTTATGTCCATAGTGAGACCTATGTTGGAGCAGAAGCAGAATTAAGTTTGGCTAACCTCTCTCTCTCTTTCTTTCTCTCTCTCTCTCTCTCTCTCTCTCTCTCTCTCTCTCTGTGTGTGTGTGTGTGTGTGTGTGTGTGTGTGTGTGTGTGTGTGTGTGTGTGTGTGTGTGTGTGTCTAGTGGGAACCAAGCCTGAAAATGACTTGTGACCCTTTATCGTTCGTAGAGAAAGGCTGGGCTGTGCTCCCCCCCCCGTCTCTTAGATAACAAACCATGGTGTTCCTAATGAGGCATTGATGAGATGTTAATTGTTTATGCAAATCTAGAGTACTAGGCAATGAAGGTTGTTGTACATGGAGTTTACGGGCCATATCGTGGCTCTGAATGTTTGCAGAAGCCCCCTTGGCTGTGGGTTGGAACGACTCGCCCTGCCCATAAGTTGTGTGCTGTATCGAGTGTGTTATCGTTAAGCATTTGGGAGCACACCTGGAAGAAAATTCGTTATCCGAACTGAACCATTTTCATTTCCCATTGAAAAGTCACCAAGAAAACACAGATAATCTTTCCGATGTTATTAGTGCATCCAGTTTTAGTCCCCAATGATGCAAAAAGCAGGCTGTATTTCTTCTGGCAAAGCCACCATCTTCCACGCCCATCTATTTCTGGAATTCAGTCTTCCTTGAAGAGCTGCATCTTCAAAGCAGCGGGAGTGACATAATCGTAAGGGCACCACTGACTGGCAAGCGACGCCTCACACATTCCTCTCCCTGTTGGGCAAGCCTAATCCAGTGGCACATTTGTGCACACAGCTGGCTGCCGTAATTCCTCTAAAGATGCATTTCAGCTGGGACACAATGGCGACACTTTTATGGGGTGTCGATTGCAAAACCAGATGGCTCCACAGTGGCAGCTTAAGAAGTGTGTTACCAGGTCACTCCAGCTGGCGTTGGGAAGCGAAGCAAACAGTGGGGCTGCTGAAATCTAAGACAGTATGGTATTCTAAAGCAGAACTGTTGTTCCCATCATTCAAGTCCCAGGGTCTATTACAGCTGCTTGTAGAGCAAATGGATTATATGGAGAATCCCCCAGTCTGCCTGTCTGCCTGTCTGTCTGTCTGTCTATCTGAGTGGTACCTTGTATAAAGGAATTAATTCGTTCCAAATGCAATGGCTTGTTGCCGGCTGGCGGCCACTCCTTTCAACCCTTGCCCAGCTTGGCTTATCAAATCTCCTGAAGGGAACATGCCTGAGTGGGTTTTGGCTATTGCCATGGCCTCTTTCAGGGAGGGATTTTTTCCATTTGAAGGAGACCATGGTGAAGCCCACTCTGAAAAAGCTTGGCATGGCGTTGGACGATTTATCCAGCTATCGTCCGATTGCCATTGTTCCCTTCCTGGGCAAGGTTGTCGAGAGGGTGGCCGCTGTCTGGCTCCAGTTGTACCTGGAGGAAAATCATATCCTGGACCCCTTCCAGTCTGGGTTCAGGCCTCTTTGTGGGACCAGGACTGCCCTGGTCGCTTCTGCAGAATGACCTCCTCAGGGAGGCTGACAGGGGGTGTTCCTCCCTGCTGGTTCTCCTTGATCTGTCAGCTGCCTTTGATACCGTTGACCATGGTAACCTGCTGGTCCAGCTGGCCGAGGCAGGAATTGGGGGCCAGGCTTTGTCCTGGCTCCGCTCCTTCCTTGGCGACCGGACTCAGCGGGTTCAGCTGGGTGATGACTTGTCGGCTCCTTGGACTCTCCCTTGTGGGGTGCCCCAGGGGTCCGCAATCTCACCCATGCTGTTCAACGTTTATATGAGGCCGCTGGCGGAGGTCATCAGGAGATTTGGAGTTCGCTGTCATCAGTACACTGATGACACACAGCTCTATCTCTCCTTTTCATCTTCTGCAGTGGAGGCAGTTCGCTCCCTCGATCTGTGCCTGGAGGCGGTCCTGGAATGGACCAGAAGTCACCGGCTCAAGCCGAATCCGGAGAAGACAGAGGTTCTTTTCTTCGGGGTGCCCTCGCCTGGGTACAATGGCCCCCTCCCTAGGCTGGGGGGTGTTTCCCTCCAGCCTACGGACAGGGCCAGGAATCTGGGCATGGTCCTGGACTCAGCCCTCTCCCTGGAAGCCCAGGTGATGGCTGCTTCCAGGGCCACTTTTATCCATCTCCGCAGGATCGCCCAGATCCGCCAGTACCTCGATGAGTCCTCCCGAGGACAGTTGTGCAGGCCCTTGTGATCTCAAGGATTGACTACTGCAATGCCCTCTTCGTGGGGTTGCCCTTGACCCTTGTCCGGAGGTTACAGCAGGTGCAGAATGCAGCGGCCAGGCTGGTGGTGGGTGCTCGTCGATTCAAGCACATCACCCCAGTTCTGGCTCACTTGCACTGGCTCCCCGTTGTCCTCTGGATTAGGTTCAAGATTCTGGTTTTGACTTTCAAAGCCCTCCACGGCCTGGGACCAGAGCATCTGGTGGAGCGTATCTCTCAGAGATCAACTGGGACCAGACCCACGAGATTGGCGCAGGTGTGCTCACTGAGGGTGGCCACACCCAGAGAGGCATGGAAATCGCATACGTGTGACCGCGCCTTCTCTGTGGTGGGCCCCATGCTATGGAACCACCTCCCCAGTGAGCTGCGCCTAGCAGTGTCCCTGCCCGCCTTCAAAAAGGCCCTGAAAACTCACCTTTTCAGGTAGGTGTTGGGTGACCTTTCTACTTAGGTTTTTTTTTTTTTTTGCCCGTGCCATCTTTGCTTTGGTCATGCCCGCTATCCCGTTTCCTTTTTGCTACTGTGCCTGTTCTGTTTTATTTGTTTTTTATTGTAAGCCACCCAGAGTAACCTCCTGGGAAGGTGGGCGGGATATAAGCTTAACAAATAAATAATAAATAAATATAATTATGTTAAGCAAATTTCCTTTATACAAATTTTCTATAGGAATGCATTGAAAACAGAGTAATTCCTAATCATGACTATTTTTATGTTGTACAGATTCACCCCATAGATAATCCTGTTAAGCAAATTTCTCCTATCTCCAATGTTTTTATGTTGTGCAGATTTTATGTTATACATAGAGATGGGCACGACTAGGGAAAATGACGTTTTCGGGTTGTCGTGTGTCGGAGGCAGTCCTTTTCGGCTTGTTTCCGTTTTTCGCAAAATTTCGCAAAAATTAGGTGGTTCGTTTTTTCGTTTTTTTGTTGTTGTTAGTACTGGTTGGAGGGGGTAGCAGGCTCCTGGAGGGAGCTGCAGGAGTCAGCCAGAGCCACAAGTGACGGACTGGCAGACTCTTTGCACCCGCTGTGTCTCACGTACTTGCATGTAGTGCAAATGCAAGTAGATCTGGCTTAGGGTTAAGACGGGTTAGCGCAAGGGCTAGGGTTAGGCTAGTTACGGGTGAGGTTAGGGTGAGTATTGGGGTGCACCTCTGGGTGCCTCTCTGACCCACTTAGAAGGACAGTGTACTGGCGTATGGGTTAGGCTTAGGCTTAGGGTTTGGGTTTGGGCTACGATTAGTGGGCTGTTTATGCCCGATTGGCACATCCCAGAAGTCTCTGTGGTCAACCTGGCCAAGTGGCCATGCGATTGGTGGAAAATTTGCATGGTCCACTCCACCCATCATTGCAAATGGGCCTCTGCTGCTACTGTAAAAATTCAAGCATTTTCCCATCATTGCAAATGGCCATGCAGGTGTAAAAAAATAAAATAAAATAAAATAAAATAAAATAAAATCAACAGAGACTTTTTTTTGCAAGAAAAACCCACTGCTGCTACTGTAAAAATTCAAGCATTTAAAATAGCTAATTTTCGCATGTTTCTGTGGTGTTTTGGTGGGGTTTTGGGCAACGATTTCAAAAAAATATTGTGGTCGCCATTTTGGATCCCCCACTGCATGGCAAATGGATGCGCCTGGTACAGTCCCAGCCTGGTACCAGCAGCGAGCAGTAGCAAAATAGCCACTTCCAGGAGCCCATCATTGGGGGCGGGTGTAAAAAAAAAATAAAATAAAATAAAATTCTGGCCTGGTAGGTGCCCTCAAAAATTCAGTTTTAAAATAGCTAACTTTTAGGGCCAGGAATCGTTTTTTTGGGCAACTTTTAAAACAAATTTTGTTCTTTGGATCCCCTTTGCATGGCAAATGGATGCGCCCTCCCAGCCTGGTACAAGCAGCGCAGCAGTAGCAGTAAAAAGGGGGCGGGACACACCAAATTGTTCTGGCCTGGTAGGTGCCCTCAGACAGTTTTCGCCTATTTTTAGGGCGGAATAATTTTTTTTTAACGTTTCCATTTCTGAGTAACGGATCACGATGCAAGTAACGAGCACGAAAATCAGACCAAATACCGCTAAGTCGTGCCCATTTGTTACATGAGGATCCACTCTATCTATCTTTCACCAGTTCCTCCTCCTCCTCCTCCTCCTCCCATCCTTCCTCCTCCTCCTCCTCCTCCTCCTCCTCCTCCTCCTCCTCCTCCTCCTCCTCCTCCTCCTCCTCCTTCTCTCTGCCTGCCTGCCTGCCTACCCTATCCTTTGCTACTTGGGGTGGCAAACCAATCACAGTAACACCAAATTCACAACCAGCCTGATGAAAAATTCACATAAACAGCAAACAGGAACCAAAATGTCACAATTGGCGATTCATCAATGTTGATGAATTACAAACCATTATGAATCACAATTTCCCCCAGTTTATGGCCATCTCTAACTCATTCTACAATAATAATCAACCATAGTGGCAAGATGGTCCTTAGCAGGAGGGATTCAGCAAATGTCTGCCCCATGGGGAGTAGTGTTATGGCTGCCTTGTGTAGTGGTTTGAGTATTGATCTGGAACTTGGGAGATAAAAAATCATGCTAGGCTACAAAGATGTTGAGTTTATCACTCTCTGTCAACCTTCCAAGGTGTTTGTGGGGATGATGTACTGAGCAGGAAAGTTACAGACAATTGCCTTGAAATGGCTGTAGGGAAAGCAAAATGTAACAGCACTGTACATAAATACCTCTCTAGCCCAAGCTGTTTGTACTTACACATTCTACATATAATTCATACATGTGGCAAAAAGAGGAGCTATGGAATATTCCTTAAAACATATGGCCATCTATAAATTACTTTACTTCTTAAAGCTTGGCATTATTAAAGAGAAATCAGGGAGTGTGATCATTCCCAAATCAGAGCATTGGGGACAGTCTATTCAGAGAGGAGCTGTTCAGGGTGCTGAACTTTATTTCTGAACTTTGAAGGGGCTATCTAGGGTGCTGAACCTATTTGGGGATTTTTGAGCCACTTTGTTAGAGCAGGAGGCTTTGAGTCACAAAGTAATTACGGAAGGGACCATGGTTTTTGATGATGCTCTCTGCCCCCTCAAGTTCCTCTGTCTTTGCTGTTCCCATCATAAATAGGTTCCCTGCATTTATTTCAAGAAAATGAGAGTGGTGTGGTTGGTTTGAGTGTTGGATTGGGATCAAGGATTTTCAGGTTTGTAGTCCTCAGTGAGCCATAAAAATTGCAGAATGAAATTTTGGGCCATGCCAATCTATTTACCCAAACCTGCTTCAGTGGGTTGCGAAGACGGATTCTCAAGAACTCAGTGGTTGAGGTCTCTGATTGCGGTGGTGTTGGTGGTGGCGTTGGTGGTGGTGGTGGTGGTGGTGTTGGTGGTGGTGGTGATGATGATGATGATGATGATGATGATGATGATGATGATGATGATGATGGTGATGATGATGATGATGTCTGGAGGGGGCAAGCTATGCACATGGCCTGGAGACAATGGTAGGAAAGGTGCGGTAAAGGAACTATGAAATATATAATGACTACCTGCAGAAAATATATCTAACTCCAAACTCTCCATACAGAATATACACAGACTCACCTCCTTGTTGTATGTTGTAACATTATTACCAATGATAACATGATTTTAGGTGACCTTGGGTCCTGCCCAGGGTCTACTCTTTGCTTTGATCAGGCTCTGTGTTCCTAACAAGCTTGAGGAATCTAATTACACTTATCTCGGCGCAGCTAAGTAGTCTGCTAATGCCTCCTGTGACCTTTGCATGCCAAAGAGTTGCCTTCGCTAATTTCGGCATCGTTAGCAGCATCTAAGTTTTGAAAATCTTCTTATGCCGAAAAGGCTGGGACGGTTATCGGCTATGCTTGCTTAATGAGCCATAAAATGAAGTGGTGGGAGATGCATGCCTCACATTATCAATCTGGTGTTTAAGGAAGGGTCCAAGACTACAGATTAAGGGCCATAAATCCCCTCACCTCGACAAAAGCTCTCAAGTATTGACTTGACTAATCACAATTGATTAAAACTCCTTTCCCCTCTTTTCCTTCCTCATTTTCCTTGCAGGGTTTCAATAGTTCTTCACATCACTTCCAGGTGCACCAGCAATATAGATCTGGGCATGCATTCATCATGATTAAAAGAAGCGTCAAGGTGCATGCCACATCCCGTCATAGATAATGGCACTGTGCTCATAGATTTTGATGGTCTCTGAGATGTGTCCAGAGTTCAAAAGGGGTAAAAAAATTCCAATAATGGATAGGCCCCTGAGCAATTCACAAATCATGTTAGGAGCATTGCTGCCACATCAGCCCTGATGAAGGAGGTTTTGCCCCTGAAATATTAGCAATGCTTTGTTATTTTTATAGTAGCCTAAAGGTATCACCTGTACCACTTTTGTATCTGGTTTTTGTGATGGCTACATGGCTCCTCAACTTGTTTTGCTTCAGCTGGAAATACTGAGATACCAGGAATGAGCCGCCCCCAGTATGTACCAAGAAAGAGGTGAATGGAACCATTAACAGAGACAAGATTGCAACACTGGGTAATCTCTTTCCTTTTATTTGATCCAACTGGCTACACTCAGTGGACTTTTTCAAATTTTATCCCAATCCTCAAATGGAATGCATGGTCCTTCTACACCAACCCCCTCCCCCGTTGCTGACAAATCAGTGGCTTTTGGTCTCAGCAAGTCATATTGAGGAGAGGTATGAATGTGTGTACCGTGAGAGCCATGACATCTCTTTGGAATGACTGGTAAAATTAAAACACCTCCCTCCCTGCAATTTGGATGCAGCCTAACAACATCCAAACTCGGTGCCTCTAGTAAACTGCCTTTTTTTCCCATCTGGCCAAGGACTCTACATCTAAGAAATAACTCCTGGCAAAACCAACTTTTGCCATGCTAAAGCCTATTGGTACTGCTCTGATGAAGGAGGTTTTGCACCCAAAATATTAGCAATGCTTTGTTATTTTTATAGTAGCCTAAAGGTATCACCTGTACCACTTTTATATTTGGTTTTTGTGATGGCTACATGGCTCCTCAAATTGTTTTGCATCAATGCACCTGTAGACCTAGATCCAAGTTCTGCAAGGACAACATTTCAGTGATGGAATTGTCCTTTGATGAAGAGGCATGTTGGTATTGAAATTTTTATCACCCTCTTGTCTCCCATAGCCAAAAGATTGTGTTTCCCATTTTCCCGTATACAGTGGTACCCCGGTTTAAGGATGCCTCGGTTCACGTAATTTTCGCTGGATGAAAGGAAATTCATTCAAAATAGTGCCTCCATTTATGATGTTTTCTCCAGAAAGCCTCAGTTGACACTTATTTTCAAAATGACTTCCTTTCCCAGGATGCATTGCACCTCCATGCAGTTCCGGTTGATGAAATTTCCGCTAGACAAAGCATCCCGGAGGATGCATTATTTTTGTTTAATGAAGTATCACTGTATACATAACGTACTAGGGATTCTGAGCCCAGGTCTTGCTAGCTGTGGGTTTAAGACACCTGTGATTCACAAAAGTAACTTTTATGTTCTCTGAGCTTGGCCTGCATTTCTTTGTGCTTCTAAAGATATAAATGTTGTCCCTGGGTGATGGCCTGTTGATTTAATAAGAAAAAAAGAAACATTAGAATACTATAAAAACATGTCTCAATCATATTCCCCCTTAGGCACCTTTTTTCCAGACTAAAGAGCCTCAAATGCTGTAGCCTTTCCTCACAAGGGAGGTCCCCCAGCCCAGTAATCATTTTAGTTGCTCTCTTCTGCACCTTTTCCAGTCCCACTATGTCTTTTTTGAGATGCGGTGACCAGAATTGTACACAATACTCCAGGTGTTGCCTTTCTATCATTTTGTACAATGGCATTATAATGTTGGCTGTTTTATTTTCAATCCCCTTTTTGATATCCCTATCATGGAAAAGGCCTTCTTCACCGCTGCCACACACTGGGTAGACAACTTCATGGAGCTGTCCTCCAGCAAACCAAGATCTCTTTCCTGATCTGTCACGGATAGCTCAGAGCACATGAGTGGAAAGATAAAGTTTTGATTCCACCCCCCCCCCATATTCATTACTTTAGATTTTCCTATATTGAAACACATTTGCCATTTCACAGCCCATTCTGCCAGTTTGGAGAGAGCCTTCTGGAGTTCTTCACAATCTTCTTTGGTTTTTATCACTCAGAAAATTTCATGTCATCCACAAACTTGACCACCTCACTGCTTATCCCTGTCTCCAGGTCATTTATGAACAGATTGAAAAGCACCGGACCCAGGACAGATCTCTGGGGCACACCACTTTTCACCTCCCTCCATTGTGAAAATTTCCCATTGACACCTACTCTTTGTTTCCTGGATCTCAACCAATTCTCAATCCACAAGAGGACCTGCCCTCTTATCCCCTGACTGTGCAATTTTCTCAGCAGCCTTTGGTGAGGGACTGCGTCAAAAGCCTTCTGAAAACCAAGATAAACAATATCCACCGGTTCACCCAAATCCACGTGCCTGTTGACCTTTTCAAAGAATTCTAAAAGGTTTGCCAGCCTGGTTCCTTTTGGCACTTTGCAGAATCCCACCCTCCCTTCCTGGTGGTTATGGGAGTGAGATTAGCTGGTCACTTTGGGGCCAAATGAGAATTTTTGGCTGTTACCCTGATTGGCATTTGGGTAACAGTGTATTTCTCATATCCAGGTAGGCAGGTCACATTCAGTCACAACAGCAGTTAGTGCAAAGGGTATTTAATTTCAGTGACGTCATGCAACTGTTACCCTTCAGGGTAGAAGGCAGCTGTATAGCAAAAGTTAAAAATCATAGGTTAAGGTTAACACAGAGTTAATAAGAATACTGTATATAGGTTTTAAAGTTAAAATGTGTATGGCTGCCTAGGGAAAAAGTAGCCCCAGGAGAAGGAAGAGTGCTGATCATTAGGAACAACACTTTCCTTTGGGGAGGGGGTTGAATCTGAAGCTGACATCATGGCTTGAGACTAACAAATTAACTCTATACAACTCTAAATTGCACTACAGGAGGCCCATCCGCTTATCCGAAGTTGGTTTTCTAATTCAGAATAATTGGAATTAATAAAGTAGTGTCTAAGTGTTTGTACTCTGAAGAAGAAACAGGCAGCTGAATTGGGGTTGCCGCTATGCACCATGGGAAGGGTAGTTCTGTGAAAGGCAGCCTCTAGGGACTGTAGTGTGTAGGGAGATGGGAAATATTCAAAGAGATAACGAAACACTCTGAAGACTAAAGAGAACTTTGGTTTTTCTGTTTTTCTTCCTGCTGGGATGGGTAGATCAAGACACAGCTGTTGTTGTTAAATATAATAAATTAGTGTGATCCACACTAATGGGAAACTAAAATCTCACATATATAAAGGTGTGATGGAAAAAAGATAGCCAGATGAGTTACCATTTCGCACAAAGACAACATAGGTTTACAAATCTTCTCCAACAGTCATCCCCAGCTTTGGATACTAAGATGTTCATCAACTAAAACTCCCAGAAGCCCTTGCCACTAGCTGTCCTGGCTAGGATTTCTGGGAGCTGTAGTCCAAGGACATCTCTAGACCCAAGACTAGGAACCATGAGTCTAGAAACTTTTGGTAGGCAGGTCCATCTTTCACTTGTGGTAACCTCCATCCCAGCTTCCACCTGCTCTTCACTCTCCGTCATTTCCTAGTGACACCCTTTGGGATGTGAAAGCTGTTGGTCTTCCTTCCTAGCCCAGATGTGCCCCCAAATCTCATTACTCAGGCTTTTTCAAAGACAGCAAGTAGAACAGGGCCAGAGAGATGCAAAGCCCTGTAAGCCTCCCGATCTCATTCCCTCCATCAGCACACAACCTCTGAACAAGAAAGGGCAAAAGTCAAGATAATAATAGTCCAGGTACAAATAACCCAGGTGTTCTTAAACTGAAACTCCCCCACCAGCACAGGTGGAAGTGAAGGCTTCTGAGAACTGCAGTCCTAGGACACCTAGGTTTTTTGTACATGGACTCTTGCTACCCATAGTTGGGGACCACTGGTGTAGTGGATAGAGTCACGAAGATTCAGAGGACCTGTGCTCCAAGCCTTACTCAGCTGCGGAAACATGGACAGGGGGAGGGGCTGGAGCAGATAAAAGGTAAAGTAAAGGTAACCCCCCCCCGTACACATGTGCCAGTCATGTCTGACTCTAGGGGCAGTGCTCATCTCTGTTTTTAAGCCAAAGAGCCAGTGATGAGCAAGTCTGTGGCCATGTGGCCGGCATTTCTGCACACAGAACACTGTTTACCTTCCCGCTTTTTATGGTTGTACCTATATATCTGCTTGTATTTGCATGATTTTGAACTGCTAGGTTGCCAGGAGCTTGGGTTAACAGCGGGAGCTCACTCCACTGCATGGCACCTGGGATTTGAACCACGGAGCTGCCGACTTTGCAGCTAGCAGTTTCGGCGCTCTAGACCAGTGAGCCATCACACCCCTTGGAGCAGGTAAAACCGGTTGGTAAATATCTGTCTTGCTTTGAAAATCAAAGTGGGTATGGGTTGGTACCACCTTGATGGTATGTGCCACAAGTTCTAATAATATTAACCTTCAGCAGCAAATCGTCTTTCCTGGCCACCCACTCGGCAAAGAATGTTATTTTCAGAACAAATGTTGTATAATATCTTCAAGCTTGAGAAGAACACGAGACCCTAGTGGTTTGGAAAACAATTTTCATTACCATCAATTGCACTGATTGGGAACAGTTCGGGGAGAAATAAAGCCTTTTATAGTGTAACAAAAAGAGAAATTATTGGGAACCAATCTTAGCGGCGAATCAGTCCAGCTTTCGGTGATAAAGGTTAGCCAATTTAGCATGGTGGTTCTCTGACAGAGCTTTCTGCAATAAGTCTTTCATTGCTTTAGGACTAAATGTTTCACTCGGATTTGGGAAATTAAAGGGGGGAAAATAGAGTGTGTATGATTTAGTTTGCTTTTTGATTAAAAGGACAGGATTCAGACCTAAGAATCCAATCAGAAAGTGGCATGGAAGGTGTTGCCAGTAGTTCTGGAGGCCAAGGAATGGGGGGATTTAGAGACAGATGGGGAATGAAATGACATCAGATATCATGAGATCCAGACACAACTTCCAATTCATGGGTGGATGGATGGATTGATTAACTTACTTGCAATCAATCAAATGATTAATAAAAAATATAATTCACACTAGGGATGGGCACTTTAGGAAAAATCACACAATGTTTTTTAAGGTTTTGAAACATTTTGAAATAAAGCAAAACGGCAGACAAGGTGTTGTCACAAACCAAACTGAAATGATGCTTTCAGTTCAGAGGAACCAAACCAGGAAGCCACCACCAGATCACCCTTCAGGCAAGGGGTTGTGATCTTGCAGTTATTTCCCTGCCCAGTTCTCGCCGCCGCCACCCAGCTGATTTTGACAGCTCAAGCTGTCAAAAAAAGCCAGGTGGGAGGCGGGGCAGCTCTGGAGAACAGAGCAGGCAATGGTAAATTCAAATGAGCCCTGTTTGAACTTACCAGTGGGGAATCCCACAGCAGGAGCCTGAGAAGGCAGCACTCCCCTCTCAGACCCCTGCTGTTTCGAGGAAGATGAGGGGAATCCCTACTGCTATGAGCTCAGCATCTGCAGCAGCAGGGAAACGGACCCTGTTTATCAATGAGTCCCACCCCTGTCAAGGAGGCAGTGGGGAATCGAACTCCCAAACTCTGACTCTGCAAGTAGAGACCTAAACCATTGTCTACAACAAATAATGATCATCTTAGAATTTCAGAGCTGGAAGGAACACTGTGGGCCATCAAGTTCAGCTTCTGTCAAGAAGGCACGGCGGGGAACTGAACTCCCAAACTTTGGCTCCACTGTTACATGCGTAAATCACAGAACAATCCAACTTGAATATTGTTTTTCGTATATGGAAGGGAAGTCTATACAATCTATGCACCCACGTATTTCCATGACCAGTTCCGTCCATGCCATAATGTGTCAATCCAAAGTAAGAAGGATATAAAGGGAAAGTTTAGAAGGATGGTTTAAGTATACAGGATAGTTTAAAGGAGAACACAAATAGAACTGGAAGGACCATCAAGTCCGACTCCTTGCCAGATTAGGAAACCTATAACTGAAGCATCCTTGAGGATGGCTATCCAAATCCCATTCAAAACCTCCAATAAAAGTCCACCACCTTTTGAGGTGGGCCATTTCACCATCCAGTAGGCATGAGAAGGTTTGCCCAAATTGGCTTTTTTCCTATTTAAATCTGTTTGCTCAAACCAAGTTATAAGAACATAAGAAGAGCCCTGCTGGATCAGGCCAAAGGCCCATCTAGTCCAGCTTCCTGTATCTCACAGTGGCCCCACCAAAATGCCTATGGGAGCGCATGAGACTAGATATCTGTCTCCTGATACCACTCCCCTGCATCTGGCCCTTGAAGTACCCCAGTTTTAAGTGTGGAGATTACACATCTCCATCATGGTTCGTAAACTCCTTTGGAGACAAGGAAATTAAGCTTCTTCAGTCTTTTCTATGATAGTCCTTTGACCACATCACCTCCAAGTTTTCTATTCTCTAGGATATATTGCATTCATTTCATTTATATTGTATTAAAGAGCTGGAATCGGACAGGAAAACTCAATGGTTTAGGCATCTGGCTGTGGATCCAGATGTTGGGAGATCTTGGGGAAGCTACACAGTCCCAAGGTGCTCCTAGAAGACTGCCTAGTGTTGGTAGACCACTCAGAGAGCTTTAAACTTGGAAAACTCAGAGAAAAATCAGCCTGAATTAGGACTGACTTGATGACAAGAAAAGTGTTCTGCTTATATACCACCCCATAGTGCTTGCAGCACTCTCTGGCCAGTTTACAATTTATTTAAGCAGGCTACACATCCCCCACAGCAATCTGGGCACTCATTTTACCAACCTCAGAAGGATGGAGGGCTGAGCGAACCTTGAGCCTGAGTGAACCTTGAGCCACTACCAGGGATTGAACCCCAGGTCATGAACACTGTTATAGCTGCAGTACAGCAGTTTAACCACTGTGCCACGAGGCGATGATGGAAGTTATTTAGTACTAAGTGGACTGGAATTTGGTTGACCTGGCACAGTGGTTCTCAACCACTGCTCTAGATGTTGTTGGACTGCAACATGTGCAGAAATCCCTTCAGTAATCACAACAAGTGGTGGATGAATGCATGGGAGTTGCAGTCAAAACACCCTGGGGACCCACAGGTTGAGAACCACTGCTGACAGGAAGGGGTTTCAAGCAAGGCTTCAACATGGGGGAGGAGGCCTGTGTGAAGTGTATCCTTAAGCAGGGAAGCAAAACTGGCCTGAAATCCAGAATATTCTCCTTCACTTTACTAAAGAAGAGGCACAGATATTTTAGAAGATGATATGCAGAGCAGCTACACTCTTTGATGCCTTCATGGTCAGGTCTCCAGCCCATAAACCTGGGCAGCTGCAATGGCATTAAAAAAATAAAGCAGCCATCTGTCCATCACACATATATCATTAGAATGAGTTGATCTTGACTGGTTTCGGAAGTGAAGCAAGGTCGGCCCTGGCTAGTACTTGGAAGGGAGACCACCAGGAATACCAGGTGCTGTAGGCACCTGGAGCAGGAACTGGCAAACCACTCCAGTATTCCTGCCAAGAAAACCTCCATGGACATGGGGTCACAGAGAGTCAGTCACAACTGTAACGACACCACACACACACACACACACACACACACGCGCGCGCACACACACACACGCACACACAAGAGCATGCAAATGGTACATTACATTGGGAAGCAATCCAGGAGGTTGGCCATAAAGTCTGGCAATAATGATCCAAAGACTCATTTTCCAGTTTCTTTTCTTTTTCTTTTTTAATGTATCAGAGGCAGCAGCTGCTCCATTGTTGTGATGATGATAATAATAATAATGGCACACCACTCAAATGTTAAACATTATACACGATTTGAACATGTTTAAAAGGGTTAAATTGAAAGCATGGTCAAGGAGTGTCACAATCCTTAGATGAGGACAGTCTGAAGAGGGAACAGCCTCCTACATATGGAGCTTTTTCCCATGATCAGGAACCCCTCTTTTTTCAGTATAACCATGCAGAATAACCCCATGTTTGGAGGAAATCTTCCCCTTCCAACCGCTTTTCTCCTTGTGCAAACATCAACAGGCAGAGAGGAGGCATAGAACTCTCTCGGTTCATGCCTGTGAATTCCTCCCCTCCTTTTAAAATGTGAATAGGCCTTGTGATGTCCCAAATGTAGGCCTGTTGCCATTAAAAAAATAGAGAAGAACCAAGAGGGTCACAACCAAAAGCTTGTGTCTGGATACCTATGAGAGGCGCACAGAGGGGGCATGGTGTTAAAAGCACTGTAATCCTTAAATTCCCAACTGTGCTGGCTTGAAGATTCTCAGAGCCATAGTCTCAAAAAGTAGCTTTTCCAAGCTCTAGGTATCACGTCATGACTAGAGATGGGCACAAAATGGGGGAAATAGTGTTTTGCTTCATTTTGTTTTGTTTCTGTAGTAGTTTCATTTTGTTTCATTTGTAACAAATTTTTAAAATAGTTTTGCTACAAAATGAAATTAAATGAAACAAAATGGTACGCTAACCTGGCTCTTAAAGGACCAAAATGGCAGGGGAGCTTCCTCATGCGCTTCTAGGTGAACCCTCCAAAATTTGGAGAGGTTTGGGTTTCAGGAATCTGAGTTATTAAGGTCCTAAGGGGGTCTGGGTGGTTAACTGAAGGAGTGTATTCGGTGTGCAATCCCAATATAGGAGCTAATTAACCAGCTTAAATTTGAAGGGAATATCTAAAATCGCTTGAGGAAACTACCGCTGCGATTCCCATGCCGAAACATGGCTGTGATCCATATTTTCTAAAATTGGAATCCAAACTCAAGCTGTGTTGGTGCTAATGCTCACCCAATCAGCTTTCAACTCAATTAGAAAGATTTTTTTCCTAGGGGTACCCCCTTTAAAATTTATTCACTCAGATCCCTAACCTCCAGACCTTTCCAAATTTGGGGGGCTTTCAGGGAAGTGCTTGATCTCCCTTGCCATTGATTCCTATAGGACAAATCATTTTGTTCTAGAGAGGAAAAAATGGCATTTCATGATGAAACAAAATGAAACAAAACACCTCCTACCATTTTGTTAAGTAACAAAGTAATTTGTTTCCTAACGAAATGATGAAACAGCATTTTGTTTTTCATTTCGTGCCCATCTCTAGTCGTCACTCTTTGCCATTGTAGCGAACCTGAATTTTTGAAACCCCTGCCACTCATTATAACTGTGATGTGACCTGATTTCCTTTTCCGCTGCCACCATTTTCAAAGCAATTATGACGTATCTACTAAATAAATAGGGAATGACACTTACTTTAATGTTTCAAAAAAATAATCTGTAGTTCATTTAAGTTACAACATAAAGAATAATCAAATCATAGTCTACACTTGAGGTTTATATTGCTCTTTAACTTTAAACACAAAACCGGCCATATGTTCATTTTATTGTTCAGTTGAATCTTAACCAATCCCTATCCAGAACCTATCCAGTCCCTATCAAACTGACATTATAATCATTTGTGTATAACACCACCGTGCCCACAAGCTCAGCAACTGTTTAAACAAATTACATATAATAAATATTCATGCCCTCACTTTTCATTCCATTACAGTCATGGGTAGCCTTTCGCACTATCCATGTCCTCAATTTTCTTTTATACCATTAGCATGGATGAAGGCAACCCAACATAGGCAGGGAGCTGAGAACCATAATGTTTGGCCTCTCCTGTAACACCTCCCTCCTCAATTTACGGTTAAGAACTTGAGAAAGAAGACTTGATGCTGTAATTCTGTACAGCTCAACAGAAATCCTTTTATATGATGGATTGGATAACTCCCATTTCAATCAAAATTTGACAAAACACATGAAAGGCAATGGGCTTCTCTTTAAGCAAGAGCTCGTGCTTCCGTGATTTGACTGGCGTTTATTGAATTTGCAGCATCACATTTTACCCACGGGATCGGAAAGGGAATCAAGAAAGAAATAATCAAGGCCAGCCAGAAGTGTTGACGGGGAGTGCTGAATTTCCAGGCCGCTGGCACCTTCCGGGAATGTGCATTGATCAGCAAGCAGCCTTTATGAATCTGGTCTCCCAAAGGTTCATCATGTACAACATGTGAATCGCAGAGCAGAATAAATCCATGCCTTACTTCCAACCTATGGCAGGGTATTCCATGTATTTTATTTTTCTACCAGCAGCCTATGAAGATATCACTCATAGTCTAGTTCATGTATAGACTGAGACACATGCTGAACTAGTGCTCTTGCACCCACGTTAAGGAATGTTAGACATTTTCAGATTTTACTTCTGCATATGGTAGAATGTAAGTCTCTTCCATTTTGTTTTTTGTTGGTCAGAATAAAATATACAGATGTGTGTGTGTGCAATGCCTCAATTCAGAACTGCTAGAGAACTCAGTGGTTAAAGTTTGTGTCTGTAGATCCAGAGGTTGGGAGTTCAATTCACCTGTTGAGCCTCCTTGAGAGAAGTTGGACTTGATCATCCCTTCCAGCACTGCAGTTCTAAGTTTATTATGTTTTGGATAGCTCCCTGTGAAGACCCGCCAATCTGTTCACTTTCCTTTCCACCTCTGAATGACGGGAAGTAGCCACCCATATTATGTTGCTTGCTTAGTGTAGCAAATTGCACTAGATTAGCCCCCTTAAAGCCCTGGGGGTTTGGAGAAGCAACTTCTCTAGATGTTCCACTGATGCACATGGCCCTACTGTAGCATATGGTCCTTCCTGTTTGAATCAACAGGACATACAGAGGAATGAACTCATTGAATCCCCAGTAATCCCCTACTGTGGTTTATTATGCTAAGTGACAGGATGGTACCCAATCTTGTCACCTGTGTTCACCTCCAAAATGGTTTGATTTGTGCGGCAGAAGAACCAAAGACCCCCTCTCTCTGCTTAGAAGTCAACCCAAGGGCAATATTTTAGGTTAGTATATTGTTATGAGATCCTTATCAGATTTCAGTGGACAGAGCTGTTTCGGTGGACAGAGTGAGCCCCAGGCAACATCTGGTCAAATGGTTAATCTTGATAGATGACTGCCTTTAGCCTGGTGGTACGTTTCCATGGGAACAAAATTATTATATTGTTTCCTTACCTTTTTTTTTTTTAAAGAAAAGCCAGTTCCTGAACGATCTTATGCCAGGAACAAAACATAGATGAAGGATAAATTGGGCTTCTGGATGAAATCTCACCATCCCCTCTTGCTTCTATATGGGATGGGATTTTTTTGAAAATGAGACCTTTTGATCTATGCAAAACTAAGCATACGTACAGCGAGTGTGTGAAGATGGGATGACTGATCATAAGGACATAAGCAAAACTCACACACAACTGCTAGAGTAACCTCCCATCTATTGCGGGGGTTAGGGACCCACCCAACCCATGATCATTGAAAACCCCCTTGGGCTTTTAAAACCTTTCCCCCCCTTCCCCATGCCCCGGGATCCAGCTCATTGGCAATGGGGTGAGGGAGAAAATCATTTTGTTTCCTCACCCCAGCACCAATCAGCTGGAGCCCAGGGCTTGCCTCCCTAGAGGAATCGTGCACCACTCCCCTGCACCTGGGCAGTTTGGGAGAAGTGGCGCACAATGTTTAAAATGCCTTTCGGTTTCCACTGTACTGTGGTCCTGCAATATAGTGGGACCACAGTATATGAACCATGAAAGGGTGGGGGACCACTGTACATTTCTCACTTCATGCAACAAGGCAACCATTAAGGGCAAAGCACATGATTTGCAGACATCTGCAAGGGCGACTCACGTAATGCACATTTCCCCCCTGATATCAACTGGTTTCCCACAATCATGCTGCGCACAAAATTCTGCACACATCTCAAGCTTTAAATAATAAGCCAGGAGTAGCTAGACTAAAACCATGGAGAACAAAAATGACACACCTTCCCAAATGGATAAATACTGAAGAGTGTCTCCCTACAGCACAAGACTGAAGATGGACCATCTGGAAGTCACTTAATAGACTTTCAAGTGAAGTGGGAAGATCAAAGAAGAATGAAATAACACAGGGATGAGAGTAAACCCAATCCTGTGTCTGCATATGTACTTACTACCCTAAATTTATTATGGCAATAGAGTCACATTTAATGTATGTCAACCCTAATCAGGTTTTCAAGAGATTGAGGTATTTAAGGAATGGATTACATGTATCTGTCACCCTGGGAGATTGTAACTGGACAAGGATTTGAACCCAGGTCTTCTTGAAACCCAGGGTAGTGTGGTGGACCAATGTCAACCCAGGGCCCAGGAGATCTGGACTCAAATCCATGCATTGTCCTAGGAACTCACTGGGGCACTGCAACTATTAAAACCATCATTTAAGTATTTCTCATACATCTGAAACTCTATTAGGGTTGGCACAAGTGAGAATTGGCTTGATGCCACATCATCTACACATATTTATTGCGGGCTCTCCCATAAATGTTGACTACAAGATGGACGGCATACCTATGTGATCAATTAAAGGGTTCCTGGTCTCTTGACATGCATGTAAATTTATGAGAATAAGCCAATAACTCTGCTTCTGGGTGGCAGTGCAGACTTTCAGAAAAGGCACCTGTTGAAACCGTACCTGTATAACTTAGCCAGTGAGAGACGGTAGGGATGAGCACAAAATGGAAAAATTGAGTTTCATTTTGTTCTGTTTCGTCCCCCCTGCATTTTGTTTCATATCATAAGTAACAAAATTGTTCCAAAAGAATTTTGTTACTTACCAATAACAAAACAAAATGAGGTAAGGGAATCCCCTGGCAGGGTACTAAGAGGGGATAGCTGACATCAGTGTGAGGGTTCAGACTTAGCCCAGGCGTCCCATGCTTCGAACTTTAAAGAAGGCATCTCTCGCAACAAACAAACAGAACTTTTATTGGGTTCATCAACAATAAACGAGGTTTTCCTTCTAACAACAGTTTCAACGTCTTTAACATCAGACAGGAATGGGTTCTTTCCTCCATAAATTGGGGTTTCTAGAATGTGATCAAATTCCCCACCACCACTTGTGGGTATTCTGCTCCACCACTGCTCTCCTCCTCCCTCTCCGAAAGCCTCAGCCCCTCCACCTGTATCCCAATTTCCTTCATGGAGGGTTGGGGTCTTCCCACTTGTATCCCAACTTCTGAAGTGGAGCTGGGACCAGGGGGTCTCCGCTGGGGTGTACGCAAAGGATAGTCAGGTCTCCTGGTCAAGTCCTCCCGGGGGTCCAACGTCCCGGCCTCGACTTCCATCCGGATCTTTGCCAGCCATTCTTCTAGCTCAATCTCCTTGCGAATCTCTTTGCGTTTCCGGTTGTACTCTCTGTACTCCCTCTCTCCCCAATAAGAACACTTCTGTCGGTGTGCCCTACATCTGTAGCTCTCAGCCTCTTTGTGGGGCATCATCATTTGTTCCCAGTTCCCCATCCAGGGATCCTCCATCCACACCCACTCCCATCCTTCTGGAAGCTCCCGTTTTGCTCCCTTTTTACAAGTCCCAAATCCCACCTCCACTGGAGCGGATTGGTCCGCTTTTCCCGCCAAGTCCTTCTTTTTACTTCCGGTCTGCCCCGGGTCCTCTTCCTTCTCTCTTTCCTTATCTTGCTCAATTATTTTGAGGGCATCATAGTATCCCTTCAGTATCATAAACCTTTCCACAGGTATCACTGTCAGTTGTTTCTCCGGTTCCCCTTTCTCCCCTGGCTTCTCCATCCTCTCAGCTGGACGTGCAGGGGTCCCTCTCTTCCCATCTGAGAAGTTTCCCTCACAATCAGTGCTCCCCTCTGAGTCCATTGCCACGGGATACCCCACCGCCTCCCAGCTGGAAGGCAGCTGCACTGGATCCTCTTTGGCGGTGGACCTCTTACCAGCGGAACAAAACAGATTGTTTTAAATGAAAGCAAACACCATTTCATTTAGTTTGTAATGAAACACTGCTTCTTTGTTTGTTTCGTTTCATTTTGTTTTATTGTGTAACAAACCGACAAATCAGCATTTCGTTTTTCATTGGGTGCCCATCCCTAGATGTCATACAAAAATATATCCTTTTGAGAGTCTCCCCTCTGGGAAATGTGCCCAACAATACATGCAGCTTTCTGTGAAGAAAAGGAAAACACATTGAAGTCCAGTATGGATTCATGCTGCAAAAATGGCAACCCCAATGGAATTTTGGATCTCTTTGCATGTTCCTAATATACAGGGTGTGGTTCTTGGTTGGGAATAGTGATGGGCTAGCTAGGGCTATGATTCGGTGAGCTCGGATTCGAATCTCCACCTGGCCACTCAAACTCCTGGAGAAGTCGAACTAGCAAAGGCATTTCTTCAAAATCTCACTTTCCTTGAGAGCAAGTGGCCCGATTAGTCAGTTCCGACTTGATGACCCATTAAGTGTACAATGTACCTTGATTTAGTAGGATGCACCTTCTGCCTTGCTTTGTCTGCAGAGATAAGGATGAGGGACCATAACATTATTTTCTTGCTCCACAAGAGGGTGGGAGGTAGTTGGCACTCTCAAAAAAAAAAAAAAAAAAGAGGAAGAATGAATGCTGGCAACAATTAAACAAAACTGTACAAATCGTCCAAATATTGTGTTGGTGCTACTAATGTGAAATGGCACCAATTTGATGTGTGAGTCTTTGAGGAGTAGTAGTGCATGGGATCTCACTTGTATCTTTCTTAACCTGCGGTCAATTTTTCTGTGCTTTCTCTCTCTCTCTTTCTCTCCCTCCCTCCTCTCTCTCTCTCTCTCTCTCCCCACATGCATGTCCATGCTTTGCAAGAAGGACTAAATTTTGCACAGAATTTGCAGACACGTTTTGCACAAATTCTGAAGGCCTTGTTTCCACTCCAAAAGTGGTTCCTCATCTCACTTTTGCCTGGTTCTCTTTATCTCATTCAGACTTCAAAGCAAGGGACCTTGTAGAACTATACAGTTTCTCACTATCCCCATTTATCGCAACAGCTTAAATCAAAGAGAATTAATGTAGCAAGTCATTTAGCAAGTATTACATCCTTCTTATGTGTGCATGACCAGCATAATTAGGTGATGAACAAAACATTTTCACAGGGCTAAAAGGCAACTCGCACACCCTATGTTTCTCCCCATATGCAAAACTGGAGAACAACATGCAGTGAGAGGGGTTAAATTTTCCTTTTCATGTCCTCCAGCTGAAATCGAGTTGTTGATTTTGTTATCCCTGTTCTCTGGAGAAACCAGGATTTTGCATGAGCAACAACTTGGAAAGAAATCTGTGCCAGCCTGTGGAAAACTGGCAACTGTTTTAGAGATTAGGCCTCCCCTGGTCCACCATTATGTATCTGTTTAGGATTAGTTTTGACTCTTCGTTAATTGGTTCTCTTATGCCGAACAAGAACTAGCTAGCACTTAGCGGGACTTGGAAGATTGTGTTGTGTCCATAAAGGTTCTGTAAGAAGGCAATGCTTTCATTGCTAATATGTTCACTTGCAATTGTCAGTCAATTTCTTCTTAGCCTAATATAACACGTTATATATCCTGCAATGAAACCCCACCACCTAGATAAGGTGGGAAGAATCCTCTGAACAGCTGTTGGGATCTGTGAACAGATGCTGCCGATATGAGATCTAGAAGCCACAAAACTGCAAGTAGGAGCTTCTCAGTTACTAGACCTCAGCTTGCCTTCACAGGCTCACTATTGGGTCCTTAATAGAGACGGGCACGAATTGAAAAAATGACATTTTGTTTTTTTTCGTTGCTGGTCCATTTCAGTTGGTTTTTTTTTGTGATTTTTTTGGAAAAAAATTGTTTTGTTTTTTCGTTTTTCATTTTTCATATTTACACGCTTTTTGCAAGACTTAAAGCATTTCCGCGCACAGATGTCCCCCAATACCCCAGACCAGAGGGAAAACACTAAAAAAATGATGCTGGCAGAGACACAGTATAGACTAGGTAAGCAGGGAGGCTGCAAAGGCAGTGGTGGGCGTTGCCCAGGGCATAAGGCAGCCACAGAGTGACTGCACTGCGGGGCAGGGGAGGGTATTCACCAAGAGGTACGCATGCACACAGGGAGGTTGCAAAAGAAATCTCTTCTTTCTCTCCCCTAAAAGCCAGGCTGCAGCCAGCAGGAACACAGAGACACACACCTGCCTGGCTGGCCTAAAGTAATGAGTCGCAGAGACAGCAATCCCATCCTAACTCCCACTGCAGACTGCAAGGAGGACGGGGGCTGCCAAAGCTTTTTATGCCCTCTGTGGCTGCCACACCTACCCAGTCTGCAACCTGGCCATGCTATTGGTTGAAATTGCCCAAGGATTTACATGCATCCATCTTGTGGCTGGAATCCATTTTGTGTCATCCTTAAAGGGAAAAGAAAAAGTACATTGTGATGGGAGAAAGACAAAAACAAACGTTTTAAGGACCGCAACCCCCTGGTAGGTAATAATTTCAAATAATTATCACTGCATTTTTTTGGATGTCCAGGGCATTTTAATACCCAAGAAATCAATATTAGGCATCTGGGAGCCATTTTGGGTCGATGTTCCCTAACTCCCCTTAAAGAAAAAAAAATACAGCAATCTGAGAAAAGACATAAATGCACATTTTAAGGACCCCAACCCCCCTTGTAGTTATTATCAGGCAGAATAAATAATTATCGCTGGGTTGTTACAGATATTCAGGATGTAATTTTAACATTTAATAACAGCTCTTTTCATTGTGTGTCACCATTAATGAAAATGAAACGTAACAAACCTAATTTTCGTTGTTCTGTTCTGTTCGTTCCAATTTCATCACAATTTTCATTATTCATTTTGTTACACAATGAGACAAATAACGAATAACGGAATGAATTTTTTTTCATTTCGTGCCCATCTCTAGTCCTTAAGGATAAGAAAGCTTATGTGAGAGGTTCCAGCAGAGCTTGTTTATCACTCTTTGCCTGCTTGAGGAGGTACAATAAAGAGGGAGCTCACTTGACTTCTTGTGGGGGGGAGTTCCAAAGACTGGTGATGGAAATGAGAAGGCCATCTCCCATCTCTCACACCAAACCCCACTTGTGAGAGTGGTGGGACTGAGAGAAAGGCGCTCCTGATTACCTTAACACTTAAGTAGACTCACAATGGGAGACACAGTCTTTGATGTAGCTTGGACCCAGGCTCTTTAGGGCTTTATAGGTCAACGTCCGTCAGCTCTTTCCATTGACCCCAGAAACAGATTGGCAGCCAGAGGAGCTTCTGTAAAAGGGGGTTCCCACACAGAGCTGGGCTCCCACTCTGAGCTTTGCAAACCTTTCTCAGCTTCTACACACTCCACTAAAGATCTGACGCTCCCTTGGACTTGGCCTCACTGCTCACCCTTGTTCTTCTTCGTACTGGTTCCTGCCTCACTCCTTCATTTTGCTTCCTTGTTTATCCTCAATCCTTCTAACTCTCTTTTTATTTCTAACTTCTGGTTTTGCTGCTTCATTTTACTCTGTTGCCTTGTTAGGGGGAACAAAATCTCTTTCTTCACAAATCTCTCCTTGGCTTCTTGCCTGGAAAGCAGAGTCTGATCTTTCTAATCCTAAATGTGTTTGAATCCAAACCTTTAATTCTGGATTTGGGACAAGGCATCAAGATCTAGATCTGATTGTTAGTCTAAATGAGAATAGCATAGATAAATGGAATGTGTGCATCAATATTAACCGGTCATGGCCTCATAGGCGCCACCAATGAAACCCAGCAGCCAGTCACAAATAGAGGAAGCCCATGGATTCAGTTAAATATAAATAGGTTTTGAGCCACCAAACCTCAACTGATTCAATGACCCTATTCATCTTGCTGGATGTATTTCAGCCATTGGTTCTTCTCTAGTTGGGTTGAGTTGGGATTAATGCCAGTGATCAACACATTTTTCATAAGCATCTGGTGTTTTGGCTCCTTTCTTTTTGCAACAGAAGATTTCCCACACAGCTGACTCCCAACTGTTCCTAGTTTGGTGTGCTTATGTGAGCATCTTTGGGGTTGCCAAAAATTATGTGAGCATTTAGCAATGGTTTCGCCTCCTTTGGGGAAATGCTCTTTTGTTTCACTGCCTTTGAACCCATCCATGCTTGCTCAGTCCTAGGCACCTTTCATCTCATCCCTGCTGGAGGAGACTCCCTGGAAAAGGCAGGAGTAGGTGGTTTCCTGGAAGGGAAGCCCCCTCCCCATGGAGAGCCATGGGCCAAACCTTGCCACTGAGGTCTTCTTGCAGGTGGCCCAATAGCTGAGAGCTATGGGGAGGTCCAGAACTTTGGCACAGACTGCAGATTTCATGTGTGGCACCACAGCATTCCCCCCTTACCCAGCAGACCCACTCCCCATCATTGACCTCCTTCCCTGCTCTTCCCTGCCTCTGCAGCCAGCCAGCTGATCTGGCAAGGAGGTGGGATGGGGAAAATCATGCCCCTCTCAAGCTCAGCTATTTAAAAAGCCTCCAGATGGGGTTTTCAACTACGAGAGACAGTGTCTGTTCCCTTTGTACCCTGACTTGGCTGCTGATTCCTGCAGGGTTTGACGGTACCTTTGAAGTGGCTTGACTTAGACCAGTGGTGGCAAAGCTTTGACACACCAGGTGTTTCAAACCACAACTCCAAGAATTCCAAGCCTAGATTGCCAACAACAAAGTACTGTGGAAGTTGTGGTCCAGAACATCTGGAATGCTGAAGGTTTGCCACCAATGTCTTAGACCAGGCATGTCCAAACTTCAGCCCTCCTGATATTTTGGATCACAACTCCCAGAATTCAAAGCCCAGATTACCAATGGCAAAGGACTGTGGGAGTTGCAGTCCAAAACATCTGGAGGGCTGAAGTTTGGACATGCCTGTCTTAGACTGTTTTGGACTGGATCTTCTGCGCCTTGTCTTCTTTACACTTCTGTTTGCTGGCCTTGGAACTAACTTCACGTTGGGAACAGGAAACCTTAAACCATATCATTGTGCGGTGAAGTGTGATGGTACCTCCACAGATGGACAGAGAGCCAGGACAGTTGCCTGTTTGCCCACCTCAATGAAGAAGGCAGGCAAACAGAAAGAGCAATGCCAAGGAATAATTATGTTGACAAGAACAGGGGAAATCAAAGCACCTGTAGGGAAAGCTCAGTTTGCTTTAACCTTCCTATGGAATAGATCAGAGAGGTATTCTCGAAGGCTTTCACATCCGGGATCTGATAGTTGTTGTGAGTTTTTGGGGCTGTTTGGCCGTGTTCTGGAAGTTTTTCTTCCTGACGTTTCGCCAGACTCTGTGGCTGGCATTTTCAGAGGGCAAGGAGCTCAGGGAACTAGTCGTTCTCTCTGTGCTCTGAGTTATAAAGTCTCACTCCCTTTATAAACCAGAGCACAGAGAGAACTCTTAGTTCCCTGAGCTCCTTGTCCTCTGAAGATGCCAGCCACACAGTCTGGTGAAACGTCAGGAAGAAAGGATTTTGGGAGTTTGAGTCTGAGACCACCTGGGGACCCAAGTTTGGGAGCCACTGTACTAGACTCTTTCACAAGCAAGCAATGTCTTGGTGCAACTCTTGCATGAAGCAGAAGGGGGAGGAAAATGGATGGGATATCAACCAGTCACTGCCAATGCTGTCATCATGACCATCGCCACTCACGACAGATTTTCCCACGACTACTCCCTTCCCTCCATTGTAAGAACAGCTATTTTGCTAGGCAAGACACAAAATGCCCATGTATGAAATCAGGAGCACGACAGCAGCCATTTTCAAATAAAATGGCAATTTCCTGCAAGACAGCAGTGGACAAGCAGAAGACTATGATATTCTGTTTTTATTCTTCAAATACATTCTCCTCGTTCTCCTTGGAGAATTTCAGCCTGGGAGAAAATGCTTCATCACATATGTTGTGGAAAGGTTCTTCCACGCTGTGCTGTTTATTAATGATGCCTTGGGAAAAATGGTCCAAGGAAAACTCAGCCAGGACTTAGGAGGACAAGCATCTCCTGGGCTCGTTACCCATTTGTTTTTGCTAATGAGACATTCATAAATTGATAGGCCCAGGTGAGCCACACACAACGGCAGGGTGCGACCTGTTTGTCGAACCTTCCTGGAGGCGTTGTTTCACACCAACAAGGCTCCGGTTTATATTTAGAAAAGGTCATCCTGACAAAAGGGGAGCCAAGATTGGAGAAGGGGAAATCAACTCACTTATTCCTCCACTTCAGAGAGCAGGAAGGGGGGAGAGAGGGAGAAAGAGATAGGAAAAACAAAACACCATTTCCCAAGCCAGATTCTCCTGGCTTCTCGGGCTATAAATAATTTACTGGGGAAGGAATTAAACTACATGTTCTTCTCCAGCGCCCACTGGAACCTGGCACGAGTCTTGCCATCTCTTTCAAAGACAGCAGCGCCAGAAAACCTTAAAGCAACTTTCAAGGGGGGGGGTCAGGAAGGCGCTCTATTTTTGAGAGATGAAATTTGGATCCTCTGCTCCCTCGTTTGCTTGTTCGGGTGACTGGGGAAGGTTCAGAGGGGGTAACCGTGTTAGTCTTTCCAAGAATTACAGGCAAAAATCAAAGAAAAACAAAGCAAAACAAAAGACACTAAACATGTGGCACCTTAAAGACTAAGTTTTGTATTTTAATATAACATTTCGTGGACACGTCCACTTCTTCAAACATATAGCAGCAGAATGAGGTGTATAATATATGTGGTGAGATATACATTTCATACTAGATGTTCATTCGTGGATAGGGGAAGGGGAAGAGGAGGGAGAGATGATTAGTTGTAGAAGGGGTGGGAGGGTTTGGCCAGGCGTCATAGATGTGTTAACCAATGTTAATGGGTCTCTGGAGGAGGGAGAGATGATTAGTTGTACAAATGGTGGGAATGAAGATTTGGCTGGGGGGTCATAGATATGTTAAGTATTGCTACCGATTTGCCCCTCGCGAGAATGGCGAGGGGCGAGACAGGAGCTGGGAGTCCTGAGAGGGAGGGGGGAGGAGCGCCCTTGAAAGGGCGGCTCCTCCCCCAAACACCAGTCAGTCTTCTTCTGGCGTTCGGGGAAGGAAGACCCCCGAACGCCGGCTACACAGTGGGTGCCGCGTGGCGGGCGCCATCTTGAGGGCCGCATAGGCGGCCGAACCCACAGCATGGCTCCGCTCTGCAGTCGGGCCTAGCCGGAGCAGTTCCCCACCCACTCTCCGCGTTAGGACTAGTGTGAGTCTGACTGGTCGCCAAGTTTTGGGGCCGGATAGGAATTTTTGACCCGCACTCTGGATTGGCTGTTGAGGGCGGGGATTTTTCGCCTATCCCACACTGGTGCCTTGGAGTTGACAGGTTTGGGGCATTTCCACACTGGTCACACTATGGCGGCTAAAAGCTGATGGAGGGCAGCGGTGAGCATAAAATTAACAGCTGGACACAAACCTCCTCATCCACAGCACTGCGGGCCAGGAGGTCTCAGTGCTGGTGTGGGGGAGAGGAAACGCCTCCCTGCCCTGGGAATCTCCCAGATGGGTGACAGAAGGGGCACGGAGGATTAAATAAATCGACTGCCCTGGTGGGTGCTGTCGGACGACTGCACCACCTGGGGGTTCAGGGCTCGCCCGATGCTGCCCGGTTGGAGGGGTCCCGGGAGACCCCGGGGGTTCCAACCAAGTTATGGATGCCTGGCCCCTCCTGTTGTCGTTGGTGATGTTTGGTTATATGTGTAAATAAAGTGTGGCCCATTTACCCCCAACACACTGTCTCGCCTGGTCATTTCGAGTGGGGGGGCAATGGCTCTGTGGCCAGGGTCTGTAGAAATGTTAAGTGTGGTTTTAAGGTAAATTCCTCAAGACTCAGAATCCAGAACCAGATAGAATGTGGTGGGGTGTGTGTGGAAGAGAGGGGTGAGAGAGTGAGAGTTTTTACCATAGAGTCCAGGTGGGAGATAAAGTTCCATGAAAAAAGTGGCAATATAGTAATATTAAATTTGATAAGATTCAAAGCTTCTTGTAGGTTTTGCAAAAGTGAAGTGTTAGGATGCCCTGATCCAGGTAGTCTCCTGCTTCACTTTGATGCCAATTTGTCTCACTGAACCACTGGTTTGACAGTTTCTGCCACTTCTACCAATGGCTGAACGACTAACGCAAATTTTGGTGTCCCACCACCTCTGATGGGTATCCTCTCACAAGGCTCCAGCTACCCTGCCCCGCCTCCTCTGGGTGCTGCTTCCAAGTGGGCGCCTATCGGAGAAAGTGAGGAGCTGACCCAAGGATCAGCTGTGCATCTCCAAGAACCCCAAACTTCTCTATTTCAATGAAAAAGGCTACCCAAGATCCACGTTCCTCCCACTGGGAATATAAACTCCTAGACTTTGTAACCTCCCTCTGCATTATGACTAGGGATGGGATTTTTTTGGAAATTGCATGGACTACAAAGCCTCTAATTCTTCATTCTGGGCGTTCTGCCTGATGACTAAATATGGATTGCCAGTGTGAAAGGCCTCAGCTGGAAGGCGTTGAGCCTTTTCTAGGCTAAGCTTCAGCCAAATTACCTGTTCCAGACCCATTGCTAATTGGGAGCTCTTTCTTCTGCACAGGAAACTACAGTAAGTAGAGATAGCCCCTTCCAAGCCTTTCTCCCAAGTTTGCCACAGGAATTGCTTGTCTGACACATAAAAAATTCTCTTTATTCTTCTCAGAATGAGGATTTATAGGATTTGTCATCCAAAAAAAATCAAAAATCCCATCCCTAATTATGATCAGAACCCACTTTCCTCCATGGTGTCCTTCTTAACTCAGATCCAATAAAGCAATTGTCATGAGTTGGAACTGACTTGGCATATATGTGTGTGCATACATGCATGCATGCATGCATGCACACACACACACACACACACACACACACACACACACACACACACACACACACACACACACAGAGAGAGAGAGAGAGAGAGAGAGAGAGAGAGAGAGAGAGAGAGACAAAGAGAGAGAGAGAGAGAGAGTGAGTGAGAGAGAGAGAGAGAGAGAGAGAGAGAGAGAGAGAGATGACTACACCATGTACTCATGTTTTATTGGAAATTCTCATTTCTTATGGTCTCTCATAGTTGGGGTGCTGCTGTTGCTGTCTTCGGGGTGGATATTTGTTTGTTTCTTTATTTCACTTGCATAATCTACTGATTTGCAGTAAACATGACTAATCAAGGCGGTTTACATCCAAACTGACCCAAACATAACATAAACCTTAAATAATATGCTAAAAACTAGAGATGGGCATGAAATGAACAACTTTTTTTGTTTTGATTTTCATTTTGTCATTTTGTCATGCAATGAAATGACAAACAAATTTTGTCTCCAAAATGAAACGAAACAAACAGAAATGCCGGAAATTTTGTCATGCGTTTTGTTTCCATTACTGCAATACAGTGAACTGCTTTAAATGCTAAAAAAGCACAAATAATTGAAATAAATGGTAACAAAATGGTAAAGAAATGAATGAAAATGAAAATGAATTTTTGCAAAAATTCGCGAAAAATGGAAACGAACCAAAACGGACCCTCCAAACGACAAACGACAAATGAAACATCATTTTTTTAAAATTCGTGCCCATCTCTACTAAAAACAAACACTGCATATAGGCAGATATGACAACCTTCAACCGATAAATTAGAGTAAGGCAAAACAAGAAGGTGAATGGGCAACATAAACATGGTTATACTAAGAGAGGATGCTTTCAAAGGCTCTCAAAGGCATCCTCTCAAAAGCTGTGGGGAAGGAGGCCAGGTCATGGCCTAGAAGGCCTTGCTATAATAGGCATGGATCTGACCACTCCAGTATAAGCCAATCCCCTCTTCTCACCCTAACTTCAGAGGTTTATTTTGAGATTCAACAGGGAGTGATGTTCTACCTGAGCACTTAGACCAGTAGTTCTCAACCTGTGGGTCCCCAGATGTTCCTGGATTGTAACTCCCAGAAATCCTGATCAGCTAAGCTGGTGATGAAGACTTCTGGGAGTTGCAGTCCAGGAACATCTGGGGACCTGCAGGTTGAGAACCTCTGACTTAGACCAATGATTCCAGCCTTGAGTTTCGAGATGTTCTTGGACTAAAACTCCTGGAAGCCTCCACCACCAGCTGTGCTAGCCAAGGTTTCTGGGAGATGTAGTCCAAGAACTACTGGGGATTCAAGGCTGGGAACCACTATGGGTTAGAGGAAGGGTAGAATGGAGAAGGAAGCAGATGAAGCTTGTCCTTCCACCTTCCTGTTTTTGGAAACATTATTCAGCAGTACTTCTCTTTGGACATTTTTTGTCCTTTGCTTTCTATTGCCCAAGCACTTTCTTTAACCTTTTCTGTTTGAAAGCATAACTTAACTAACAGTGATTAATTACATAGCATGGCCCACATTCCACATGATACATGTTCCCGAAAGTTAAGGGTTATCCATGGGTTAATGACTCCCTGAAGAAATAATCAAAAGAAAAGCATGGCACGAAAGTAGCTGGAGATGGGGCAAATGAAGTTAAGATCTGTGTTCTTCAACCACCTAAGGCAATAACAGAAGTATATTACTTTCACATCTATAGTTTGAGAAGGAGTATTAAATCTTTCTTATGCTGGATGATGAGGAATACATGTGTCTTGAAGATAAGCCTGGAAGGAGAGGAGAAATTATAAAATGATTGACAGCTTCAAGAATTTCTGAAGGAAACATCATAGCATGGATCCTAAGGACTGCAACCAAAGGTCTACTCAAATAGGAAGTTCTTCCACTCCTGATCAGGGATGGGTAGCTTACAAAAATGACACACTGTTTCATTGTTTTGTATGAAAACTTACACAACAAAACAGCAAAGAGTGTATTGTCAAGAAATGAAACGAAACACCATTTTTTTGTTTCAGAAATGAAACAATTTGCCCTAGCCTCTTGATCCAGCCATCTTGAGAACAGGAGGTTTATTTTTTAAAAACTGATTTTTTTTTTGTTTTCCTTTCTTCCTGTGTCTCAGCTGTTGAGATAGCTTATCTCCGATCTTGATATGACTAAAGTTAGCCAACCCAGGAGATGCTGGCTGTGTCTGCAAGTTGACTTAAACTGATTGTTTTTCTTTCCTTTTTAAGTAGGACTGTGGAGGTCATATTCATAAATATTTTCTTTCCTTCCCTCACTGTGCCAATCAGCTGTTGAGTTTATCTTCCTGATATCTCTGTGCAGCAGCTAGCTATTACATTTCTAGGTTGTTTACAGAGGGTTCTTTGTTTGAAAGCAAATTCATTGGAAGATTTGAGGGTCTTTGATTTAGGGCAGTGGGCTCCCTGTTAATACAAAAAGGAAAGTTCCCCATTATTTATAGCCTTAAAAAGTGTTTCATTTCATTTAAAAAAAAATCTGTTATTAATGAAACAAAATGAAATGAAGACTGAAATGAAACAAAATGAAACCCTATATTTCTGTTTCGGGCCCATATCTAGTCCTGATACCCCCAAAAAGTTGTTTGCAAGAATTCTGGATCCTTCTGGAAGTTTGCTTGATGGAGCTGAGGACATGGAGGAGGAGGAAGTGAAGCAGCACAAATCAAAAGTTCATCTGCACCTATCCTGACTCCAGTTCCTCCTGGGGCCGGAACAAACTATAATCAGGAATATTGTTTTATGTCAAGATACTCTGTTTTCTAAATTGAAAGTGAGAAAATGAAATAAAGTGATCCCCCCACCCAATATGTGATTTTAACAAGTTATGTATATGTTTAGAGATGGCTTTGGAGTAAGTGTGAAAGGAAAAAAGGAAGGTCTTTTAAAGGGTCTTTTTGAAAGAGAGCCTCTAAACACAGATTTATATCAACCAAAGTGGTATTTGTAAACACTTAATGTGTCCCCCCCCCGTTTGTGTAACCTTACTTTCCTCCTTTGCATGTCAAATCACCTAATAAATTTTCATCCAAAACTGTCAGAAAGGCTATTGTAAAATATGGTGGTTTGGCCAATGAAGGTTGTCAGAGTTCAAATCAAACATCTAAGGGAGCAGGAATCTTTAGAGAGACTTGGAACCCAATGAGGGATGGGTTCAGTCCTTGGGATCATTTCTTTGATTCCCTCTTTCTTTGATGTTTTTTTTTTTTTTTATTTTGGCCCTTCATTTTTTTGATTCTATTTGCAGCCTGGGTCAGGCTTCAGTGGCCTGCCTGCTGTTGCCAGCTCATCTGCACTCAAAGAAGAGAAAACATCTAGTTTTGGTTTCAGAGAGAGGGTTGATTCGATTTCCCCTCTTTTATTTGCTTTATTTATTTTATTTATTTATTTGATTTTTATACCGCCCATCTAGACCAAGGGCTACTCTGGGCAGTTTACAACATGTGACAACAAACAAAGGAATACATTTTAAAAACCAAAATACAAGGTACATAATAAAATAAAATACACATAAATCAACAACAAAAACTAAAATGAAGCTAAAATGAAGCTAAAATGGCAAGAGATTTGATAAAATAGTTTAAAAATAGTGCCTTACTAAATGTTTAAAGAATCAGGGAATGCCATTCTATAGAACCAGGTCTTCAATAGTTTTTTAAAAGTTTTAAGCGAGGGTGCCAGCTGAATTTCAGGGGGTAGATGGTTCCATAATTGGGCAGCAACCACCGAGAAGGCCCTACTCCTTGTGACAGCTTTCCGGGCCTCCCTCGGGGTTGGGACACCCAGGTGTCCTGCCTGGCTGGCACGGGTGATCCTGGCAGCTCTTCTTGGGAGGAGCTGCTCTGTCAGATCCTGAGGTCTCAAACCATTTAGGGATTTGTATGTTAACATCAAAACCTTGAAGTCAATGCGGTAGCGTACCGGCAGCCAGTGCAGGGCTGCCAACACGGGGGTAATATGTTGGTGCCTTCTCTGCCCCGTTAGAAGTCTGGCAGCTGTATTCTGCACTAGCTGCAATCTCCGCATCAACCTCAAGGGCAGCCCCACGTAGAGAGCACTACAGTAGTCTATTCTCGAGATTACAAGTGCATGAACCAGCGTAGTTAACGTCCTGATGTCAAGGAGGGCCCGCAGCTGGGCAATCCTCCGCAGTTGGCAATGAGCGGAACAGACCACTGACGCCACCTGGGTTTCCATGGTGAGTGCCGAGTTCAGTAGGACACCCAAACTGCGGACCCCATCCTTCGCGGAGAGAGTCACCCCCCAAAAGAGAGGGAGTTCCCCAACCCGTAGACACCAGGGGGCCCCACATGCAGGATCTCCGTCTTCCTCCTTGTTCTTCATCATTTTGGGAAGGGGGTTGTTTATACTTTTTAGTTTGCTTTTCTATTTTCCCTGTGTAACTGTGGAACAGGCTTTCCCTGTTTGATTGATTTTTTTTAATATATGGGGAGAGGGTTGTTGATATGATCATGTCCACAGTCATTTCAATGAAATGCCTTGGGGACATAAGATCTTGTGCCAATGCACTAGATCAGTGCTTCTCAACCTGTGGGTCCCCAGATATTCCTGGACTGCAACTCTCAGAAACCCCTTCCAGCACAGCGAGTGGTGGAGGCTTCTGGGAGTTGCAGTCCAAGAACATCTGGGGACCCACAGGTTGAGAACCACTGCACTAGATAATCCCCATGCTCAGTCAAACATCCAGTCCTTCTTGGAGCTGATTACTGTAGTCATCAGGTGGAAAGAGTTTATTAATGAATGCACATGAAACTGATACACATTATTTATTTCTCTCACTTAGAGGTCACCTTTCTCTTGAATTGGGGGCAGGGGAGAGACACATTAGACTGCCATTAGACTGATGCATTCATCTCTGCCATTGTTTGCTCCTCAGCTGCTTCCTACTTATGGTGTTCCCTAACAGGGTTTTTCAAGACGGCAAGATATTCAAGAAGAGGTTTCACCAGTGCCATTCCCCTGAGGGCATTTGAACCCAAGTCTCTTGAGTCCATGTCCAGCACCCCATCCACCACACTACACCCACACTACACTTGTTTCCTCATTCCTAGGCAGTCTAGAAACAAGAGACAGAATGAGTGTGCGTGGTCAGCTGTACTTGAGAATTGCAATTCCATTCTTCAGATTTTAGGAACTTGAGTTAAAATCCACACAAAGATCATTCTGGGAGCGTCCTTACAATGGAGATTAGAAGAAGGTGGAGAGGACAATGATGAGGAAAACAAGGAAGCACTTCCGCTACAGCACTACAACAGATTCTGGAATGTGTGTGAACCAGAAAGCAAAATAGCATTTGTTTTATTTCTCCATACGAGGATGACTTTCTTCTAGCCATAATAATGACAGATTGTGTGATGAAAAGTGGTGCATACCATTCCAAGGCTTGGCAGGAGAACTGCCAAAGCTGGTCAGGCTCACAGACGTTGGATCCCTGCCACAAACTATATAACCAGAGATGTGCTTCTTTTGGAACAATTCGCCTTCCAGATTTCCCAGGAATTGATTTGCATTACTTCACCCTGCTCGATCCAAACAGGACCCATTATTTCATGCTAAATGATCTCCTGTCTCTTAAGCTTGTGGAAAAAGGCATCTCTCTCTCTCTCTCTCTCTCTCTCTCTCTCTCTCTCTCTCTCTCTCTCTCTGTGTGTGTGTGTGTGTGTGTGTGTGTGTGTGTGTGTGAGAGAGAGAGAGAGAGAGAGAGAGAGCCTTTTTACACGACCCCTAAGATCCGCTGGCCACTTAAATTTGGACCAGAGATCTTAGGGGCTTTTCACTCTTCCTGTGTCCCCACACTGGCTGCTGGCTGCGTGAGGGGAGGGAGAAAAAAAGGAAGAAAAGATCATGGCTCACCTCCGTTCTGCCTCTGTTCTTGCCGCAGCAACATTCCTGTCTCTGTAAGAGCTACTGTAAAATAGCTCTTAAAGGGGCGGGAGCCAAAAAAACAACAAACAGAAGGGAGGAGAGCCCCGCACTCACTATCGTTACACCGCATCAAGCAATTTTCACCCCGGAAGAGCAGGTACTTGAAAGGTGCTCTGGGACGCGCTAAAGTGAGCGTGGCTGCACTTAATTTCCTTTAACTCCGGAGCTGGTGGAGAAACATTTTTAAGCTCCGGAGCTGGGAGCCATTTGCCCCGGAGTTTAGGGGTCGTGTATAAATGCCCAGAGAGAGAGATGACTACACAGTGTACTCATGTTTTATTGGAGACATCCATTCGGAGTATGACACACATTGCTACATTGGGGATCTCCAAGAATAAGAAAATAATTGATTTTCCTTCCTCCATTTTGGCCACAGGGAACACGGGAAGGAACTGTGGAGGATCTAGAAGCCTCTGAGAGTGCTCTTCATGATGGAACATGGGTGCCCCTTTCTTCCTGCTGCCATAGAATAAGGCTATGCTGGTGCTAGAGGCTGCTGGGAAACCTCCAGTCCATGATAGAGTGCAACCCTCCAAGGCTTCCTCCCCCTCCTCTCCTTCTGTCGTTTTGGGCTCTAGGTCTAAAAACACAATTCTTTACTAGAGATGGGCATGAATAGAAAAAAATGGCATTTCGGTTTTTCATTTTTTGTTGAGGGGTCCGTTTTGGTTCGTTTTTGAAAACGTTCATTTTTGTTTATTCGTTTTTCATTTTTACCCACTTTTTGCATGATTTTTAAAGCATTTCCGTGCGCGGGCATCCCCCAACGCCCCAGACCAGAGGGAAAACACTAAAAAAATTGATGCTGGCAGAGACATAGTATAGACTAGGTATGCAGGGAGGCTGCAAAGGCAGTGGCGGGCCTTGCCCAGGGTGCAAGGCAGCCACAGAGTGACTGCACTGCGGGGCTAGGGGAGGGTAGTCACCAAGAGGTACACACGCAAGCACACAGGGAGGCTGCAGGACTGAAGCTAGAGAGAAATTTCTTCTTTCTCTCCCCTAAGAGCCAGGCTGCAGCCAGCAGAAACACAGAGACACACACCTGCCTGGCTGGCCTAAAGTGAAAATAACAAGTTGCAGAGACAGCAATCCCACCCTAACTCCCACCGGAGACTGCAAGGAGGACGGGGGCTGCCAGACCTTTTTATGCCCTCTGTGGCTGCGAGTCCTGCCCAGTCTGCAACATGGGCATGCTATTGGTTGAAGTTGTCCAAGAATTTACATGATCCCATCACATGGCTTGCCTCCATTTTGTGGCTGGTGACATCCATTTTGTCATCCTTAAAGGAAAAAGAAAAATACATTGTGATGGGAGAAGACAAAAACAAATGTTTTAAGGAACCCCCCCCCGGTAGGTATTATCAGACAGTATAAATAATTATTGCTGCATTTTTATGGATGTCCAGGTCATTTTTTAACATTTAAAACAGCTCATTTCATTGTGAAAAATGAAACGTAACGAACCTAATTTTCGTGGTTCTGTTCCAATTTCATCACAACATTCGTTATTCGTTTCATTACATAACAAAATGAATCACAAATAGCAGAAACAAAAAAGTTCATTTCATGCCCATCTCTACTCTCTACCTCTGGCAGGTGGAGACTGAACACTTACTAGGCTCACAACATTCTAAATAATGTACCTGTGGACTTCAAGTGTGGCAGTTAACCGGGGGGGACAACTTAGCGGCCATGGTTTCTGTCGTCATTCATTCAGGGTGCCGTCCACTCTCCCGATGTGCCCCATACTGTCCTTATCATCTGGCAGGTTGGAGTGATTAATAAAATATATGATTCAAGCTCTACTCTGTCATAGGCACAATCCTCTGAAGTCAGGATTAGGCTTGTATTTATAATTCAAACAGTAATGGAAAAGGAAATTAAGATCCTTACAATTTATCAAAAGAATGAAAACGGCTGTTGAGAAAGGGAGAGAGAGAGAAAAAAATAAGAAATCAGTCCAATGGGAATTGAGAAAATTACTTTGCAAGTGTTCTCTCTCATATACACACTGACATATTCTCTCTTCCCCTTCCAGGAAAGGAACTATTAGTTAATAATGCTAACACATTCCTTTTGTCCTTTCCACCTTCATATTGTTAATTCATGAATGTTATAAACATGCAACATACCTCTTATACTGGTGTAGAATTTATTTCAGCAGATTTTATTATTTTTTTTCTCAGCAGGAAAACCTCAAGTCCCTTAAATGTCAATTTAAAAATTAGTGTTATCCTAAGAAACAGGAGGAGAACTAATAACTCCCCAATGCAAATAATCTCTGCACATTTTATTAGGTTTAAATCCATTGTATGGGAAGCATTTTAATATGGATTATTAAGCCTGATTTTCAATATTCGTTGCTGCATAGATGTGAAAACATAAAAAAAAACTGAAAACAGTTGACAATCATTAAGTCCATGCCACTGCTTTCACACTAAAGTTTAAAATATGTTGCAGTCCTTTCAGTTATATCAATAAACTAAAATAAAAATAAAATAAAATAAAATAAAAAGCAAAATAGAACCAGCCAGTTGATCCCTGAAGCTACCTCCTCTTATTCCAGATGGATATAGTTCAAGATTTTAAAAAATAAAGTAATGGTAACAGAAGATCACAGATTCTTCAGTCTTTGCCCAAGATTTCAAACGTTAACTGTCTTCATTTAGATCTCTGGCTATTGACCCATGTACCTGGTGATTTAAAATTGTGCACTTTGTGAGGCCCAGAGAGCCTGTTATTAGCAACGTAGCTATCTGAAGTCAGAAAAGCTGTCAGATTATTTTATGGCAAACATGGCTGGAGCTGCATTTGACAAACTGACTTGCCTTTGTTTTGTTGTTGGTCACCAGGAAATAAACACAAACTTCGTTTACGAGTCTGATTATGCTTTGAACTGATCAGGTCCCCGGAGGGAAAATGCCACAATAGTAGGAAATATTATTGACCTGAATCTCTCCAAACCTTATTTTCTTTAAGATCTTAAAGGCAGGCAAAACAGCATGGTACTCTGTGCTGAGGAGAGCAGTACCTATTGAATTTGGGCAGTCCGGATAGGGAAGAATTTTGGAAGAATTTACCCAAATTATAATGTCCAGGTTGGAAAGAGTCAGTGATTTTAAGTTCTTGAGGAAAGAGAAAGGAAAATGAATAAAATGTCCCATCTCTAGATATAAAACACACTCTGGGCAGTTTATATGTAATTATGCAGACTACACATTGCACAAACACACAAAACACCCAGCAAGCTGGGTAGTCATTTTACGGACCTCAGAAGGATGGAAGGCTGAGTGAACCTTGCGCCTGCTACATGGGATTGAACCCCAGGTCCTGAGTACTATTACACCTGCAGTTTGCATGTCTGTGAAGATTCTCAGTCATCTAGGTGTGGTTATCTAGAAGCTGAGTCATGGCAACTGGACTTCTCCTGTGAGACTGAGTGCAGTATAACAGTTTAACCACTGATCTGCAGGGATCTCTCTCATACACAGAAACATACTTGATCTCTTTTCCATTGGTCATGGTTAGAGATGGGCATGAAATGAATTTTTAATTTGTTTTGTTATTCATTATTCATTTTGTTACAGAAAGAAAAATGAAACAAAAAGGACATTTCCATTTAGTTCATTTTTTTCATTTTCCCATAAGATTCCCAGCATTCCCTCCCCCCAAATGCAGGGGAAACTGTAGGCTTTTTTCCCTACCGAAGCCACTGCCAGGGTGAAATTAAAAGGTTTAAAAATCCCGCCCTTTCCCCCATGTGATCGGGCGTGATCAGGTGGGGGATAAAAAAAATTAAACATTAAAATTAAAAAAGCGCCAACCCAGCCTGTGGGCCAGCTGGTTGATGCATGAATAAATTAACAAAAATGCACCAACCTGGCCTGTGGGCCGGCTGGTTGGCACATGAAAAGAAAATTTAAAAATATCAAAAATATCAAAACATGCCGACCCGGACTGCGGGCCAACTTTTTGGTGCATGAATAAATAATGAAAAATAAAAACATTAAAAAATGCACCAACCCGGCCCATGGACCAGCTGGTCAGCATGTGAATAAATAAATAAATAAACAAACATGCCAACCCAGCCCCCAGGCCAGCTTGTTGATGCGAGTTAAAAAATTAAAAATGTAAAATAAAAATGAAAAGTGAAACATACAAAAATGAAACAAATATTTTTAAAAATTAATTTCATTTTAAACAAAGCCAAAATCAATTTTAAAAAAAGAAAAGCATGTCCATCACTAATCATGGTTTGATGTTGCAAATCTTGGCTTTTAGCCTATTGCTGCCGTGACATTATCAAATTATCATTTTCCCCCAAGTAACTGTCAAAGTTACTTTGGTTCACCAAGGCACTCCAGATGTTTCAAACTTTGGAACTCCAGATGTTTTGGACCAAAATTACCAGAATTCTGAGCCTAGATTGCCAGTGACAAAGGACTGTGGGAGTTGTGGTCCAAAACATCTGGAGTGCCGAAGGTCACCACCACTGCTGTTGTCAAGTATTTTGCAATTTGTTCTGCCAAAGGAAACAAAAACTTATTGAATAATTACATAGACAGAAGCAGAATCAGACAAAGTCAGAGCTTACTTAAAACAAACAGCTATATTGATATACAGATATGTTACATGGAGACAAATCAACAGCCTAACATCATTTCATCATACATAGCATACATCATTAGCACATGGCATAGACAAACAAAGAATGGTGGGTGCCTTACTCACAAAGGCCTGTTGAACACTGATGAACAGACCACTTATATACATGTATCTGTCCAATCAGGTAACACATTGCATCATGGCTATTGCAGCACCTTGCATCAGCCAAACCCATTTAAGCCCATTCATTCCCCTGCAGTCTAATAGAAAAAAAAAAACCTTTAGACTGAAACACTGTGACTTTGCACATTGGCAGACTCCATCTTAGAAAATCAATTAAATACATACCATTTATTTATACACCTGTCTAATACATAGTTTCACTAGCTAATATCTGACAGCCCTAGGCTATAGGTGATATCTTTAGAGAGGCTTCTAATAAAAAAGGTAATAGAAGAAATCACTGCAAGCTTTTGTGGACAGTTATCCACTTCTTCAAAGCAAGTACCAAAAGTGCAAACACAGCAAAAGTTGTGAGCAACAACAACAGCAGCAGCAGCAGCAGCAGCAGCAATGCAGTACGAACCCCCACCCCTACCTGTGAGATTTTTTGGAAGCTTTGATTCCAAAATTCAAGCAGAAAATGGGATGGGGTGTGATTTTGTTCTTCAGGCAGCGACACTGCTCAGATGCCCCGTTGTGTGTATCAATAGTCACAGTTGAGTTAGTCATCTATCTGTTGGCTTGCAGACAACCAGGCCAGTTGAAATCCAAACAGATAAAATAAAACCTACTTACAGTTTTGCCTCTCGCTGAAATATAAGGCATCCCCCTGAAAATAAGGCCTCCCCGATAATAAGATAACAATAAATGTGTACCATATTCTTCTTCATGGAAAAATAAGACATCCCCTGAAAATAAGACCTAGCGCATCTTTGGGAGCAAATATTAATATACGACACTGTCTTATTTTCGGGGAAACACCGTATGTGGAATATGCACTTGTGGTACAGGGTTATGCCCAAGTGGGTATGAAGGAAGTAAAATCAAATTGAAGTCCTCAACTGGTTCCTGATCAGGAAAATCTCCCCACTTTCTTTGGGTCTTCATATATTTTGACTCCTTTCCATAACAGGTCCTCTTCGTGTTATGAGGTATCATTGAATACAGATGGGAAGGATGAGATTTAAAGACATGCTGAACCCCAGATTATTTTGAAGGCTAATTCATGACATGGGAAAGCATTCTGATTTGGTCCAGAGGAATTTAAAGCCTCATCAGATTGCACCTATGCCCTAAAGCAGAACATTATCTGTACATTTCTAAAAGGAGGATGCATTAGATTGCGTTGGAAAACGAAAATGGCTCTAGAGTTTTTAGCGTTGCATTGGTATACATGAAATTTGAAAAGAGGGTAGACCCTAATGACAGACATGAATGTCCCAAATTTCAGATATCTACCTTCAAGGGGTTGCATCATAGGCCCCTCAAACTGTGCTTTTAAAAACCCACAAAAACCTAATTGATACCCATATGATTTCATTTGTGCCTTGGACTAGAACTGATTTGTAAATTAATTTTGCTTGGCAGCCAAATCTGGTCAGTCTGATCTCATACAAATCAGTCTGAATCAGGCCTATTCAGCAGGAGATTTGGGAATTGACTGAAGCCCTTGCAGGACTTTGCTTAATTCTTAAATGTTCTGATTAGAAAGATACTAAAGGCTGTTATGTAATTGATTCCCGTCCTTGAGAGGGCAAAGACACCAGCTTTATCAACATTGCAGTAAGGGAAAAATAAAACCTAAGATAACTTCCCAGATGCCTTACAAAGAAACAACAGATTCTGAGTAAGATAAGGAGGCACTTAGGAACATATGTGTACAGTAGGCTAATGATATATGTGATGGCTATTGTGTTCTGGCTTTATGCTGTTGCTTGTTCTATTTTTATCAGATTTCATGTTGGTATCTCCCCCACCCCCAGGTTAAATACTTTTCTAACCCTAGCCCTAACCCTTTCATTCTTTGGGGATATTTAAATAAAAGAGATGGGCATGAACCAAACCAGGAACCAGAAAAACCAAAGCATCAGGCTGGTTTGTGGTTTCGTTTGCGACCCAATTAGGGGTTGGGGGAGATCTGGTTTCATTGAAGCAGCATGAAGCTCCCAGCTTTTGGTTTATTTTACTTCAGCAAAATAGATGCCTGCCTGCCGCATTGTCACTACCCCCATCGCCTCTGTCTACCTGTTCCTGCCACCCTCTGCTCCTCTTCCTCTCCTGCTATGATCACCACTCTCAAATCCTTAATTGCAAATCATTCCTTCCTTCCTTCCTTCCTTCCTTCCTTCCTTCCTTCCTTCCTTCCTTCCATCCATCCATCCATCCATCTATTCATCCACCAATTCACTCATCTGTCCTTCCTTCCTTCCTTCCTTCCTTCCTTCCTTCCTTCCTTCCTTCCTTCCTTCCTTCCTTCCATCTATTTATCCACCAATCCACTCATCTGTCCTTCCTTCCTTCCTTCCTTCCTTCCTTCCTTCCACCCCCACCCACCCACCCACCCACCCACCAGTGATCTGTTCCTGCAGACAAGCAGTTTTGAAACCAGGTATATATGTCCGGCTGTTGGTTTTTCCAGGGTGGCTTCCTGCCCCAGAAGAACAACCAGAATGTGGAATTCAGATTCCCTGGTACCTGTACAGTCATCTTCTGGAGCTTTCCATGTTATTCACACTCAAATACATAATCTTATGCCATGATAATATTGTTTATTTTTATGGCACTGGGGAAATTTCTGTGCTTCATTTTCCCAGTGTGGGCCATTTTTAGAGCAAAGCTCCATTTCCCCCCTCATTTTGCCTTCTTCACAGAGCATGAAATGTTTTCACATGACCGTACACCAGTCCTTAGTCTTCCTATAAACATCTTTGGTCCAAACTAACAGCCTGCCTGGATATTAAGATCCTGGGGGGGGGGTGTCCCTCTCACAATCCCCCCACCCTGACAGGAGCATTTGGTGGGGATATGGGAGAGGGCCTTCTCTGTCACTGCTGCCAGACTCTGGAACTCCCTTCCACAGGAACTGGAGACTATACTTCTCTTAATGTATTCTAAAATAGCATTTGCCTTCCTTCCTTCCTTCCTTCCTTCCTTCCTTCCTTCCTTCCTTTCTTTCTTTCTTTCTTTCTTTCTTTCTTTCTTTCTTTCTTTCTTTCTTTCTTTCTTTCTTTCTTTCTTTCTTTCTTTCTTTCTTTCTTTCTTTCTTTCTTTCTTTCCTTTGTTTGTTTGTTTGTTTGTTTGTTTGTTTGTTTGTTTGTTTGTTCATCCGTTCATTCATTTGTTCCTTCCTTCCTTCCTTCCTTCCTTCCTTCCTTCCTTCCTTTTCCTTCATTTGCTCGTTCCTTCATTCATTCGTTCATTTGTTCCTTCCTTCCTTCCTTTGCTGATTTTAATTTTTGGATCCTTGTTTGGGTTTGCTTCCCCTATCCTCCAAAGAGTGTGGCATTTGCACACAGAAAAGGAAATGATTTTCTTCCCTCTAATGAGAACAAGGATGAATGTGGGAGAAAAACAGTAGAGTATTACTTCATTCAAGGTGTTTTATAAGGCTGCTTCCAGCAATGTAGACATCTCTCTTACTCTACCAGAACCTTTTGTTGGGTTTATATATCCAAGTGAACTGGCCTAACTGAGTTCCAACTTTAATATGTGGTTTAGAACAGAACATTGGATCCAGATTTAGCTGTATTTCTTTAGAAAAAATCCACTGAAATTTGTGGGACATCTCTGACTTAAATCAGAGAGCTGTTCTACTCTCTGTATCACAAGTCTACATCCGTGGTTCCCAAATTGGACTAACCCAAGTGTTCTTGGACTGCAGCTCCCAGAAGCATTCACCACCAGCTGTGCTTGCTAGGATTTCTGGGAACTGTAGTCCAACAACACTTGGGTTAATCAGGTGGTCTGGACCCAGCCTGTGGGGCAGGAGAGGTGGGAGAAGCACCACAGAGGAGAGTGCCACCCACACCTGCTGTAAAAGAAAGGGAAGAGTGGCTGGCGAAGCAGAAACAGAGGGAGGGAGACAGGTTTGATAAAATAAGAAAGCAAGAGGAAAAGGAGATGCTGTGCAAGAGGTTCAGGGAGTCCATAAAAATAATAGAAAAAGAGACAGCCCGACGGGCCCAGGAGAAACAGGAGGCGGGAAAGAAGGCAAAAATGGGTAAACCTGAGCAAGCCCTTGGACTGGAGGAGAAGGAAAAGGCGGGAGGATCCATCTGACCCACGGCTGTGGAGGTGGGGTTTGGAGAAGTTAAAAGGGGAAAACCGAGAGTCCTACCCCCAGGTTGGGAATGGGTGTGGATGGAGGATCCCTACACCAAACAATGGGAGCAGATGATGATGCCCCATGCTGAGGTGGAGAGCTATCGTGGGCGGGGCACACAAGAAGGGGTGCTCATACTGGGGTGAGCGAGAGGCTCAGGAATACAACCGCAAGTTAAAACAAATTAGAAAGGACTTGAACTTCGAGAGATGGGTGAGAAGATCAAGGAGGAGGATCGGCGTACCAGGAAACACACCACATGGAGGGGGTTAGCCTTATGGGACGACTTCCCGGGGAAGAACTGGCGAGCGAGGAGAACTGGATGCAGAATTACCTCAGAGGCTGAGAACTGGATGCAGAATTACCTCAGAGGCTGGGGTACAGGTAGAGATGCCGACGCAGGACTCGGAACCTCTGAGAGCGTGTGGTGGAAACCCCCTCCCTCCAGAGCAGAAGGGGGATTGAGCTTTGTGGACTTGACACCATCCAGAGACTCCAAAAATAATCCGTTTGCAGTTGCTGTTGATAACATTGGAACTGTTGTTAAAGGGAGTGCCTCCAGGGACCTGGATGAAGTAAATAAATCTTTGGTTTGTTCTAAAAGAGAAGCGTCTTCTTATTTGGGTTCTGCAGGGCGGGTAGACTGGTCAAACCCAGAATCCTCACACAGCCCATATATATTCTTTTGGTCACACCTTTGTCAACATTTTGCAACTGAGTATCAGCTGCAAAAAAAAAAATGAGTACCATAAAGTCAGTGTGCAGGGAAAGCATCCGTAAGCATGCGTGCATCATAGAAAGCTGAGGGGGAAAATGAGAATTCTTGAGTGTTGCTTTTAACTAATTTGCAGTCCAAATTGGGCATGACAGGGAACACACATATGACTGAATGAATGGGAAAGAATGGAAGGGTTGGATTTAGAGTCCTTTGATGCACCCCACCTCCCTGAATATTTAGTTCTGTAGTGCAGAAAATAACTAATTTATCCATCTGTAGCCTAAACTTTCATGCCACTTCTAGGATTTCAAGTTCCATGGTCCAACATGCCTCCACTGGGTGAAGATCTTCCTGGCTGCCCTTCGTTACCTCTGCTCTCGCTTCCCGTTCCTTCACTTGCCCTCTTGAGCGAAATTCGGTCCACCCAACTGTGCAGAGAGAAAACAGCAAATATATTGTCTTGGTTCCCAAAATGCCCTTCTCTTCTTCTGTCTCTCACACACACTTTTTTAAAGTTGCACTTAAAATTAAAAGGCAGAGCATGACTGCCGGGCTGCATTTCACATGCAAATGGGCCAGGATACCTCATGGGAGCACTACTTTCAGTTTTAAAACAGAAGAGGGAGACAGGGGGGAAATAAAGCAAAGGAAGCCCCCACCCCCCCACCCCACTTCAGAAGCATTTTTTTAATGTGGGTAATCTTAAGATGTTCATCTTCCTTCCTCAAACTCAGCTCCCTCCACTAATGTTTAGGATTTTTTTTGCTCCTTACTTCCATCAAAACCCTGACACAGGAGACATTAAGTCATCCCAAATCTTCCGTTGTTGTAATGTGAAGTAAAGTTGCTTCTGATGTGGCAGCCTCATAAATTAAATGCAAGAAAAACATTCACTCTGTAACATCTCTGTTTAGGTTGTACAATCCTGTTCTGGTTTCATCCTCCTCTACCTCCTCAACCCATCTTGTACTGGATGGTAGTTTTCCTAAAATTATTGTCTTCACCAGTGAACCTTGACTCATCCTGATATGTCTAGAACACAATAGCTTCAATTTACTGCAGGCATTTTGACTTCTTCGTGAGATGTGGAATTTGAATTGCTAGTGTAGAATGTTGCACTCTGTTTTATCTGGTTGTCTGTGGCTCCTGTAAAGCGCTTTTCAGACACTACATTTTGTAGTGCATGAAACTCATTCCCCCCTTCTTTTAGCTTCTGTCCATCTTTTGTGTGTAGTGTCGTTACAGTCATAAAATCATAGAATCATAGAATCATAGAGTTGGAAGAGACCTCAAGGGCCATCTAGTCCAACCCCCTGCCATGCAGTAACCCCATTACAATATTTCTGACAGATGGCCATCCAGCCTCTGCTTAAAAACCTCCAAAGAAGGAGACTCCACCACCCTCTGTGGCAGCATATTCCACTGCTGAACAGCTCTAACCACCAGGAAGTTCTTCCTAATGTTCAAATGGAATCTCTTTTCCTGTAGTTTGAAACTACAGGAAAGTAGTTTCCTGTAGTCCTAGTCTCTGAAGTCATGGAAAACAAACCTGTTCCCTCTTCATGACCAACTGTATTTTTGGTCCCAAAGCCTTGGGCTTCAATTGAGTCTAAGATTCCTCCAAAAGACTGCTCTTCTTTCTAAAAGGATACCACCTCCTGTAGAGTCCAACACTGTGTGGGTAATCCGTTGTATTTTATGTTAGATTTAACTACCATTTATTTCCTAGAGCAAAGCTATCATCAGCTCATCTCCGGACACTGATTGTGAGACCCTTCTGTGCTCATTATCTGCTGCTGAAAATGACTTCTGGAGAAAAGGCATTATCTTGTCTATCATTACGGTATCATTGGAAGGCAGTCCACGAGGCAGATGTGAGACTCGGTTCCACAAACTGAAAACACACAAGGAATCCACTGGTAGGGACCTGGGTGGGATTTCCCCCACAATTCTCCATTCTAAGAGTTTTACCAATCTCACAGGCACCATGCAAAGACTTAAATGTGGGTCACTTTGGGGGGGAAGGCCTAAATTAGAAGGATCTGGAGGATTAGCTAGACCCAGCTCTACCCAAACTGCCTGTGGCTCCCCCAGTGCCAGATAAGAGCTTGTTTTCTGAGTAGGACAAGTGGAGCATGGACGTTAAGCCTCACAATGTTCTAATTTAGACCTTGCTCCCAGGTGCATCACATTGGGGTGTTTGCAAGATGGCTTTAAGATAGGGGAAACTTCCTGCAATGACTGTTATGGCATTGATTGTTAGAGAATTTAAAATCCCACCCTTATTAGTGATGCTAGAGAGTTTTATGAGAAATCCAATGAGGAAGCATGCTGCAACATCATCTGTGCTAGATCTGTGATGCTGGCCAATCAGGAGCTGTGCAGGGACAGACATCATCCGGCCTCCCTCCTTGAGTAGCAAGTTAGCTTTCTAACCACTAACGTACAAAATAATGCAGGGCATGAGTCAAGTGGATAGAGGGACACTCTTCTCCTTCTCACAAAATATCAAAACTAGGGGACATCCACTCAAACTGTGGTTTGAAAGAGTGAGAAGAGACAAAAGAATTTTTTTTTTTTTACCCAGCGTGTTGTTAGTCTGTGGAACTCCCTGCCACAAAGAGGTGGTGATAGCATTTAGCCTGGATGCCTTCAAAAGAGGATTGGACAGATTCCTGGAGGAAAAGTCCATCACAGGTTACAAACCATGATGGAGACGTGTCATCTCCAGGCTTAAAACCGGGGTACGTCAAGGGCCAGATGCAGGGGAGTGGTTGCAGGAGACAGAGATCTAGTCTCATGCACTCCCATAGGCATTTGGTGGGGCCACTGTGAGATACAGGAAGCTGGACTAGATGGGCCTTTGGCCTGATCCAGCCTGGCTCTTCTTATGTTCTTATGTTCTTATGTTATGTCCTTCTAACCTTTACCCCCATCAGCCTTCTAGCTGTGTGTTTGGGAAGGGTAGATGTGACCTACAAGCAGTCAGGCGTGGACCCAAGAGGCTCTATAGAGAAGCCCTACAAGAGTGTGGCCCTTATCTGTGGCTCAGCCATGCTGACCCCAGAACTCAGTCATGGTGGCGATGACAGAAACAACAAAAAAATATCATCTTCATTTTCATTTTCTTCTGTTTTTCTCCATGTTTAGTCTGAAGAGCTTATCAGAACATGGGGAGGGGGAGAGAGAAGAAAATTGGATGCTTCCTGATCCATTTGGCTAATGTCTCCCCCCTCCACAAAACCCCAAATGCCAATCACTTACAAGATTGCTTTGGAAGCTTTCAGCGGCTTTAGAAAAAGGTCACTCACATTTCAGGCAAAAAGAGAGAGAGAGAGAGAGAGAGAGAGAGAGAGAGAGAGAGAGAGAGAGAGAGAGAGAGAGAGAGAGAGAGAGAGAGAGAGAGATTCTTGTGCATTTAATCCTAGTGGATTCTACACACACACCCTTCACCACCTGCTTTTTATTTTAACTTCTTTGCATCAATATCCCCCTTCCATGTGGTTTACACAGCAGTGCCTTCTTGGACTCACAATTTAAATGTAAGGATTTGCAATCCTTGAACTATAAGTTGAAAACTCCCCTTGCTCTACTGGCCTTAGAAATCTGCAACCCTGTAAAACTGACTATCAACTCTGACTATTTGGAAAAACCCAGGTGGCGGAGAGAGAAAAGAAAGGAATTCCACATATCTTCTAAGAAATGGGTTCCTGTTCTTCTTCCTTGCTTCAGTCCATGCCAAGAAGACACAGAAAAAAGAAATTGACCCAAGATTTCCTTCTTGTTCTCTGATGAGCAGACCTTGAGATACAAAAATATGTCTAGGGGAGCAACTCTATCTCTTAGGAGCCTGTCTTTGGTGGTTACTTCACATCCTTCCTTTAGCCGAGCTGAACTTGCCTCTGTGTTGAAATCAGTTTTCAACACAGATTGAGAAGCGGATTGAAAAGATTCCCGAGCACCAGGATAGGAATCTCTCACCCCGCTTGGAGTGCAGTTCAGGGGGCGTGGTCAGGGTGAACTCGGATTGACCCCATAAGGACGCGAGGTTCCGTTCTTTCAAACTCAGATTGACTCCACAAGGATGTGAGGTTTCGTTCCTTCGAACTCGGATTGACCCCACAAGGACGTGAGGTTCTGTTCCTTCGAACCGGTCTCCAGCAGGGCTGCGAACTGCAGCGAGAGGGACGTGAAGTATTGATATTTGAAGCCTTAGGTATTCCATCCCATGTGCAATGCTGAATTATTGTTGTTTCCTCTACTTGTTTTCCTGTTGAGATCCTTACCTTCAACAGCCACAGGTACATCAGAGACTGGAAACCCAATGAATCTGGCTAGTGTGGATGAGTGAAGGGATTGATCATCCCATATTACAGAACAGATAATAATAGTCTCAAGTGACAGGTAGCTGCATTTGAGTTGAATATCAGGATAAGTCTCCTACCTGTTAGAGTAGCATGATGATGGAACCAATTGCCTCAGGAGGTGGTGAGTGCTCCAACACTGGAGACATTCAAAGGAAATTTAGACAATAATCTGTCCGATAATTTGGTTTGGTTTACTGTCCTCTGCTGGAGGTAGAACTCAATGGCTTTGTAGACACCTTCCACCTCTATTATTCTATGATTCTAAGGAGCTGTCCACCCCACTAGTGCTGAAGAGGAGTCAGGGAAGCCATTCATGTGAGTATTGAAACCCCCTCCCTCAACAGAGGTTGAGGTCTCAGGTATAGTCTATATGCTACTTTCACCGTCTTGTACCATGCAAAAGCATGCAACCCAAATTCAAATCATGGCCTTCTGATTTCCAAACCCTTGGATTTTCCAAAAGAATCCATCCCAGTACACAAGATTTATAGCACAATTCCCAATCTGGAACTCCCAATCCTGCTCTGCTTACTTCATCTTGTAATGCCTTCTTCCCAATCCTTGCTTTCTTTCCTTGCCAAATAAACTTCAAAGCCAATTTTTCCATTTCCATAAAATAATGATCTTTTCAGTATCACCGGTATCATCTGCGCTGACGAGCAAATGAGGCCGGGCAAATGGCGCCACCCCGCTTTATAGGTGGGGTGTTCTCGCGTGCCATCCCAGCCTCGCGAGATCTGTAGTTCCCGTCTCGCGATGCTCTCTGGCCCGGGGGGGGGCAAAGATGCCCCGCCGCGCATGCGCGCCGCGGATCAGAGCCTTTTATTGACTGGAATTCTCCCCATTAAAGAGAAATGCATCCTATTCCATTTTTCTAAATCCAATTGTACATCCGTCATAATTTCCAAATAGTTATCTTGCTATAATGTGCTTGCTTTTTTATTTATTTTAATACCTAAATATGTTATGGTTTTCTGTTCTTCAAAATTAGACCTTTCCAACAATATTCTCCTCTTCCCTGTTCCCATATTTTTAGTTTGTTCTTCATTTATTTTAAGACTCATTTTTTCTCCATATTCGACTACTGTTTTTTTCCATATCTCTACTGAGTTAATTGGATCCTCCAATATAAAAACTTCATCATCTGCATAAGCCTGTAATTTGTACTCTTAGAATCATAGAATCATAGAATCATAGAGTTGGAAGAGACCTCAAGGGTCATCTAGTCCAACCCCCTGCCATGCAGGAACTCCCCATCACAGGACTCCTGACAGATGGCCATCCAGCCTTTGCTTAAAAACCTCCAAAGAAGGAGACTCCACCACCCTCCTTTGTGGCAGCATTTTCCACTGCCGAACAGATCTAACTGTCATGAAGCTCTTCCTAATGTTCAAATGGAATCTCTTTTCCTGTTCTGTAGTTTGAAACCATTGCCCCGAGTCCTGGTCTCTGAAGCCATGGAAAACAAACCAGTCCCTTCTTCAAATTGACATCCTTTCAGATATTTAAACATAGCTATCATATCCCTTCTCAGTCTTCTTTTTGTAAGGCTAAACATTCCCAGCTCCCTAAGCCGCTCCTCATAAGACATTTCCTCTCTTCACTTTGAAAAATGTTTTATAGTATGTCTGAGTAGCAGAAGCCAACCTCAGCTCAGCTCAATATGCACCTGGTACCCAAAGACAGGTACACCATTTTTGAAACCTACTTGCTCACTTGCATCTGTATAGATTTATGGATTACTGTGAGTCACATGCTCTGCTGTTGGAATCATTTGCTTCTGTAGAGGTAAAAATAAACTCTAACATGCATCGCTGATTTGAACAGTTTCCTACATAAGAACATAAGAAGAGCCATGCTGGATCAGGCCAACGGCCCATCCATTCCAGCTTCCTGTATCTCACAGTGGCCCCATCAGACGCGTCCGGGAGCGCACCAGACTAGATATCTGTCTCCTGATACCACTCCCTTGCCTCTGGCCCTTGAAGTACCCCGGTTTTAAGCCTGGAGATTACACATCTCCCTCATGGTTTGTAACTTGTGATGGACTTTTCCACCAGGAATTTGTCCAATCCCTATTTGAAGGCATCCAGGCTAGATGCAATCAACACCTCCTGTGGCAGGAAGTTCCACAGACTAACAACGCGCTGGGTGAAAAAAATTTCCTGTCTGTTCTCACTCTCCCAGCCCTCAACCTGAGTGGATGTCCCCCAGTTCTGGTATTTTGTGAGAGGGAGAGAGCTTCCCTCTATCCACTTTACTCAGGCCCTGCATTATTTTGTATGACTCAGTCATATCCCCCCTCAGGCACTTTTTCTCCAGACTAAAGAGCCCCAAATGTTTTAGCCTTTCCCTCATAAGGGAGGTGCCCCAGCACCTTCTTGTCCCTTAGAAGTTGTCTCTGCCTCAGAATCCCATCTGCCAAGGGGCACGAGGTAAGGGTAGCGTGTGTCTCTGGGCTTGTGCACTCTGCATGTGCCCAGAGGCACCCGTGGAATTGCATACGAGGCTGAACCTCGGGCACAAAAGCAAGCATGACTGGAGAAATGAGGGAAATCTATTTTCTTTTCTTTCACAAAGTCTTAAGGACTAACCCTGTTCTTCTATTGAATTGAACCTCCCACCCAAGGCACGGGCTTTTTGAGGCCTTAACCAGGCTTGTTTCCAGCACGAAGGATGATGGCCATGTAGACCAAGATTGTCACATCGGCGCTGATGATGTTTGATCAGCAAACACTAATGGTTCCCTACACCACCAAATAACAAGGCACTTCAGTGAATCAAAGGGATGACAGATTATTGCTTTCAGGGCCCAAACGTTTCTTCGCCAGCTGAAACACATTCTGAACACTCTTCAAGGGCAGCCCTACATGCAGTGCCTTGGTAGCAATCTAGGCAACTGATTCCTCAAGTGAGAACATGCAAAACCCAGCACCTGCTCTTTCTCCAGGAGCTGCTCTTAGAGATGTACAATCTTCACTAACTTATTTCTTTCAAGTGAAAATGAATACATAGATAGATAGATAGATAGATAGATAGATAGATAGATAGATAGATAGATAGATAGATAGATAGATAGATAGATAGATAGATAGATAGATAGATATAGATCTAGGGAATTCTCCATGTAAACCATGTGCTCTACACTCAACTGTAATGGATCCTGGGACTTGAATGATGGATTATTTATGGTGTCCCTGTTTTGTAATGCTCACTTTGATTTGTTCTTTGATTTGGTTTGTTACTGTTTGATTTACGGTCATTTCTGTTTGATTTCACTCATTGTAATTTGCCCAGAATAGTGCCTCACACTAATGGGGTTGTAGAAAAGCCTAACAAACAAAGAAACACAACAGACAGAGGGCCAGAGAAAGAGAGAAAGAGAAAAGCAGGCAGGCAGGCAGGCAGATAGATAGATAGATAGATAGATAGATAGATAGATAGATAGATAGATAGATAGATAGATAGATAGATAGATAGATAGATAGATTAGATAAAAATGAAGAGTAGCTCTATGGTCCATATAAATTAAATGCAAATGCAAGAAAATATGATACCTTTACAGACCATTGTATGATTATTTTTAAAGGTACTGCCTTAATAAAATATTTGTATCTGCATAGTTGCAGCTGTATTTGTGTCTGTAAATGTGTTTAACTCTTTTTATCTGTATATAATTGAAATGGGTGAAACAGGTCTGTTTGTAAAAGCAGTTCCTAATGACTGCAAATAGGACCTGTTCCTCCTGTTCCGCATCCAGCTCTTTCCTCCCCCTCCTTGACTGCTGATGTGCTTTATAATGAAAGCTGTGTGTTGCCTTGTAAAGGGGCTTCATTAAAACAAAATCTCTCAAATCACCTCCCTCTCTCTCCCCCCTTTTTTAAAAAATAACTTTGCTCGATATATTGGAACAAGGCCACAGCGAGATGAGAACTAATGATGGGCGGTTCGGCTGCACGTATTTCTGGTTTCTGGGGACCTAGCACATTTTTTTTAACTGAGCCCATTCCAAGAATACAGTAACTTGTGGTCCTCCTTCAGAAGAATGGAATGCGTTTGGCTGTGATGCATGGCTTTTCAGAGACAGGCGTTCAGGCAAGCACGCTGCCTTTGACTGCGCAACCCGCTCCTCGGAGTGGTTTAACGCATGACGGGGCAAGCAATCTCAGTGAAAACAGTGGAATCACTCAAGCGCCTTGCGATGTCACAAGAGAGACGTTGTTGAATCCTGCAGATGGGCTCTCTCCACCCTTTGCCCTGGGATGTGGGCCATGAGCTTTTCACAGACCTGTCTCTGCAAAGGCCTGGCCTGCGCAAGATTCCTGTGTTTCCAGGAACAAAGCCAATTGGATCAGGATTGTGGATTTGGGAGCCTGGAAGGGGTGTGGGATGATGTTTCAGCCACACCAGCTGCTGGGGCCTGGAGGCCAAACATCGGACGGCTGCCCTGTTGCCATGATGGGGATCATTTCATTTGCCTGCTGGATTTTGAGCAAACTGCTAGATTTCCGGGGGGTTAGGCATTCTGTTAAAACTCTGGTTGTTATTGTGTGTCTGTGAGGCTTCCCAGGCAGGTGTGATATGTGCCACCAGGGTATTATACAATAGTGCCATTTAACTCTTAATACAAAACCTATCTTGGGAGTCTAAGAAATGAATCTATCCACTCAAATTTATTTCTGGACTAAAATTTGAGCAGCCTGGCCTTCTTGGTCAAGATGCAGTCAAGTATTTGAAAAGTTCCTTTCGATAAGAATGAATATAACAACAGCTACAACAGTGATGTAGTACCTTCAGATTTCCTATGTCTGCAAGGGGATGGACTAGATGGCCACTAGCAGCCATTCTAACTAAAACCGTATGCTTCCAAGCTATTTAGAGCCTCCAACATCATCTTTACTTTTCCCTGGCACTGGCCAATCAGACAGGGAGGTGGGATGGTGCATTTCCCTGCACAGCTCCTGATTGGCCAGCACCAGGGTGAAGGAAAGATGACATCGGAGGCCTCTTCCTCATTGGAGTTTAGCCCCGTGTGGGGGTTCGCTTTCTGACTCTTGACTGTTTGTAGAAGAATTACAAGTAGACTTAGGAATTTCTTGAAAAATAAACGAACTTTTTATTCAACATTTCCAACTTCAATCTTTCTTTGTCTTTTTTGTTATAACAATCTTCAACCGGGGTTAAAACAGGTATGCCAAAAGTTGGATCAAAAGAGTTATCTAACAATATATTCTTATTCTTTAACGATTCCTCCTTCATTTGGGAGGAGTTCTCTGTTGGGACATCAAAGGACCTTCGCAATGACTCCTGCAACAATGGTGTTGCACATTTTGAGGGATATTCCAACCCCACCCGGGGATCCATCCTATTGGGTTAGGATCAGGACTCCCTTTTCTTTCTCTCACCACTGGATTATTGACAGGTTTTGGGTAAAGAGGTGCATATTCAGGTGTTGGAAGTGGAAGCCCCGTCTCCACCTTCCGCAATATCTCCGTCTTCCTCGGCACCCCCTCTCTAAAGTCCCTAACGGTCCCGCCTCCCCGCGTGAACCACCCTTCTTTGCTGAGTTCTTTCCCCTGTCTTGTGCTTCTCGGTTTGCACGCTCGCTTCTTTGAATAGCACTCTACTTATTCTACTCTCTGTCTGCACTCCAACCCTTCTAACTTCCTTCTCCAAATCCTGGTTACATTGCACCGCGGTATGCCAATACATCCTCATAGGCATATCCCCAAATCTCCCTCCCACTTGTATCTTTTTATCTCTTCCCATACATTTCCAAACATCTGTTTGGACTTGTCTTTCTCTCATTACTTTCTTATTTACCTCTTCTTTCTCTGTTTGTGTTTCAGTATCTTTAGTTTCGAGGTCTAGCCCCTTCTATCTCTTCCTTCACTAAATCCCAAGTCACCACTCTATTAATGACTGCTAAGAATCCATCAGTTATCCTTGAAGGGCTCCATCCCCTTCTTGGAACATCCTTGAGTTCATCGTCTATAATTATATTTCCACCGCTTATCTCTTTCTCTTTTAATTCTTTCTCATGATCTTTATTCAGATATTCCTTCTCCTCATGTATCTCTGGTTCTTGTGCGGACGACCCCACGCTCGTGGCATCTTTCTCCCTCTCACACCCCGCGTGACCCCAGAGCAAGGTAAAAGATTGGCTGTTTTCATTCCGGAGGGTTGGTCTGGTTCCCAATGCCAGCTGGGCTTCCACATTTCATTCTGGAACTGGACAACTTCTGAATCAAAACACCCCTCTCTAATCACCAGCATTTCTATCCTGGTAGCTGTAGGAAGACTCCTGGCTGTTGCCCAAATGGACAAAACTGAACTGAACAAACTAATGATGTATGGAATCTTCCGGGATGTCTAGCAAACCTGCATGAGCAATAAGAACCCGGAATGACACACAAGGTTTTGTTTATAGATTTCTGGTGGTACAAGCAGACAAGATGTATTGACTACAGGGGTCATAAACAGTAAAAATAAGATAAGAAGGGCAATTAGGTAGAACGGAGTGGATGGGCTGTTGGTTGGAAAGATGGCTAAGAAGGTCTTCAATCAGTAAAGAAATTAGGACAATATTAATAGCAGATTCTGGCAAATTTAATTTAGTAAATGCATGCAGCATCCTCGAGGTTCGCTTTAATTCCTCCTCCCCTTCCCCATAAAACTGCTAAATTATTTAGGCTTGGAATTTTAAAATTAGAGCATGTGGCATATAGCCCTATAAATATTTGATAGTTGTTTCTGGGATTACAGGATAGTGAAAAAATAAAATAAAATAAAAATGTTTGCATGCTTTTAGCTCCCAAGGATGTCTCATGTGTCTAGATGTTTGGGTTCTAAGAAGGCCCTGATGATTTTTCCTTTAAAAAAAAACTGCTTTCATCATACTTCTTAAAATATTTCAAAACTGCTCCTTCATCCATACTGTCACCAGGGTGGTGCACAAAGAGAATTAAAAGAAGAAAATTGAATTAAAAATAATTGTTTTGTTGTTGTTGTTGTTGTTGTTGAAGAAGAAGAAGAAGAAGAAGAAGAAGAAGAAGAAGAAGAAGAAGAAGAAGAAGAAGAAGAAGAAGAAGAAGAAGAAGAAGAAGAAGAAGAAGAAGAAGAAGAAGTTGGCATTACAAGAGTGGAGCTGGCCCAAACCTCCATAGAAATAGTAGTTCGTAGACAGGCTGCAACAATGAAGAAGGTTGTGGTACCGCTTTCGTCAAAGAAATCTATCACTCTTGTTTTTTCCATTTTTTCTCTCCCAATCTGAAGTTCTTTTAAATGAATATACTTTCACTCTTAGGACTAGAATGGAACTCTGGAATCAGTGCAGCTATGCTTACTTCAGTAATTACATCATATTCATTGATTCAAGAGCTCTTGTCTAGTTGGAGAGGGGTTACCTGCATGATGTAATGCAAAGGTTCCCAAACTTGGGTCCCCAATTGTTCTTGGGTGACAGTTCCCAGAAATCCTGGCCAGCACGATTAGTGGTGAAAATGGTTAAAAATCTTGAGTAATGGAAATGGGAATTTTAGTCCAAGAACATCTGGGGACCCAAGTTTGAATATCACTGGTGCAAAGGACTGAGTGATGGACTAAGACTCAGAAGACCTGGGTTTGAATCCCAAATTGGTCAGGGAATCTCACTGGGGTAGTAAAACTGGTAAAACCACTCCAATAGTTTGATTACCTTGAAAGCCTTGCTAGGGTCACTATGAACTGATTCCAACTTGAGGGCACATAGCATACTCTCAATCAATCTAATAATTGGATTTAGATCCCAGTGACTAAATTTTCTGTTACATTTACTATGGACCTATACATGGGGGATTCCAGGAAGCTACTCATTTAGAAACTCACAAGACCTAGAAGGTTTGCTGTGCTTGGTGAAGTTGCCTCCTTCATGGGGCTTCAGAAGACACCCAGGAAAGAGGTCTATGGCAAGTACACTCACAAGTAGCTTCATACCAGATCAAAAAAATATTTATAAAAATTGGGTGGTGGGAAAAAACAAACAAGTCAGGACCTTGGACAGAGAACAGCAGGGGCAATGGCTAAAAGTATTGTATTTCTTTTTGAGAAAAACCTCTTGTCCCAGTAAGGAACAAGAAAGGTGGGACTGTCCTAAGCAGCAGTCCAAGACATGCAGTTTTAATAAGTTCTGATTTTCATAGACTCATAGAATCCTAGAGTTGGAAGAGACCTCAAGGTCCATCCACTCCAGCCCCCTGCCATGCAGGAACTGCCATCACAGGACACCCAACCAATGGTCATCCAGCCTCTGCTTCAAAACCTCCAAAGAAGGAGACTCCACCACCCTCCTTGGTGGCAGGCGTCATGCTTTCATGTAGTCGAGGGACAATGGAAGCTCCAGGAAAGGCCTCCTTGGATGTGAGGTTGAGGGTTAGAAACTTATGCAAGGAACCATGAAGTGGTTCTGAAATGGGGCAACCAAAACACTAAGGCTGTGATCTAGAGATGGGCACGAATAAAAAAAATGGTGTTTCGTTTGTCATTTGTCTTTGGGGGGGTCCGTTTCGGTTCGTTTCCATTTTTGTGAACTTTTGCAAAAACTTCATTTTCATTTTTGTTCGTTTTGTTACCGTTTCGTTACCATTTATTTCAATTTTTGTGATTTTTTTAGCATTTAAAGCAATTCAATGTATTGCCGTAATGAAAACGAAACGGCCGACAAAATTTCTGGCATTTCTGTTCATTTCGTTTCATTTTAGAGACAAAAATCGTTTGTCATTTCGTTGCATAACAAAATGGAAAAATGAAAACGGAAATGAAAAATTGTTCATTTCGTGCCCATCTCTACTGTGATCAGACAGGCATTTGTCCCACAGATTGGTCTGGGTTGAGGATGGGCTAATTCATTTCTTACATACATGTCATTTGCACTAGGCTGCCCCAATAGATGTCTACCTGCATCATTCTGGGGCTCCGTCAGGAGCTACGTTTTTGCGTGTGTAGGTATGAGTGAGTAGATTTTCCCTCCTCTCCATTTTGGTTCAGTTCCAGTGTATGTGATCTCTGGAAATGAACCCAAGTGGCAGGTTGCCCTTTTCCTGAAATTTAAAAATCTTGAGTAATGGAAAGCTTCCCGGCTGCTTGCCTGCAGACAGGAAGAGAGAAGTTTTGCTTATCTTTTTAAATTGTTCCTAATGCATCGCTGATGCACTTTGTCAGTTAGCAAAAATTAAAACAAAATGGAATGGGATGAGTAGAAGGAGCTTCCCATTTCCGAAGGCCATTAAGTGACTTCAACAAAGCACAGAGGAGAAAGGGGGTGGGATGTTTACTTTTTCCTTTGAAAAGAAAGATAATTATTTTAGAGCATGAATCTGGTCATTTGAAGCACAGACGCAAGGTTCACCCCAAATGAAATACAAGACCTCAAAGTGTGCTCCAAGAACACTGCAGACCCATAGTTGAGAAACATCTGCCTAGATCAGTGCTGGCAAACCTTTGGTACTCCAGATGTTTTGGACCACAGCTCCCACAGTCCTTTGTCAATGACAATCTAGGTGCAGAATTCTGGGAGTTGTGGTCCAAAACATCAGGAGTGCCAATGGTTTGCCACCACTGGCCTACAGCAATCTTTGCTGGGACAGCTGAGTCATCTAGCTATACCCCACGTCTTCCTTAGATTGAGGATCAGCTCATGATTGTGGCAGTGATTCAGGAGAAAAAACATATTTTATATATGTGCCTATGTGAAAAGTGTGAATGGTGGAGGACTAGTGGGCTTTCCCCTCCCTTTGACAGGTTGCCACTCAGGTTGCTGACTTAGGACATTTGCATTGGCAAATATCGCTAGAAGCAGCCTCTTACCACCCTTGTCAAAAAGAGGGGATGGAAGTTCCAGGCTTTCGTCAGCCAATTTCACGACGAAATTAAAGTTGTCAGTCATCAGGTGGCCTGCTCAATAGAAAAGTGGTATCAGGAGGATTCTTAACTTAACGTTTTCCCCCTTGGTCAGGATTAGGAAGAGCGCGGGTGGGTGCATCATCCAAGCATCAAAATATTGAATTATTCTTGCAAGTCCTTTTTAATTTAACTCATCAAAAATAATGTATCTATTTCTTTTTGGGGGTTGTGCTTTTCTGTTTGTGTTTTTGTTTTTAAGAAAAAAGAGCTTGATTTCCCAATATGCTCATTCCAGGGGCTGTAGAAAGCCTTTCATCAGCTCCACCCAGGAGGCCATCAGTGCTGGGGCATCGCATAATCGAATACAGTGGTACCTTGTATAAAGGAATTAATTCGTTCCAAATGAAATTATGTTAAGCAAATTTTCCTTTATACAAATTCCCATAGGAATGCATTGAAAATGGAGTAATTCCATTTTTATGTTGTATGGATTCTCCCCATAGGCGATTATGTTAAGCAAATTTCCCCTATCTCCGGAATTTTTATGTTGTACAAATTTTACGTTCTACAAGCTGTTTGTTATACAAGGGTCCACTGTACTGCTGAATGATATTTTAACCCCAAATTCAATCCCTCTCCAGCAAATCTCTCTCTCTCTCTCTCTCTCTCTCTCTCTCTCTCTCTCTCTCTCTCTTAAAATGAACACCTCCATGTGCCGTCATTATCTTTGGTCAGAAGTTATGATTCTGTCCCCACCAAACCATCTCTGCCCTGTCAGGATTGTTCTAATTTTGGGTGTATTGGACCTGGTTTTCGGAAACAAGTTTGCCTGTTGATAAAAATGGCATTCTTTCCTTTGTTGTGAATGAGTCTTGTGGGATTCCTTTCCGTTGGCAGAACTTTTTATTTTATTTTCTCAAGCCACTAAAGTGGTGGACAACATTTACTGACAGCCTTCGGTCTCTCCACTTCCGACCCACATTCTTTCCATCTCATTTATCTATCAGAACGGGAGAGGCATGGGAATTCCCACCTTAGTTGTTGTTGCTGTTGTACATTGTCTTTTCTAAATGTATGCTTTTTCTCTCTCTCTTGATAGTCTTCTAATTTATGCATTACCAGTGTTTCAATTTCAATTCCTCTCTTGAGATGAGAGAAATAAGAGCTCGTTAACAGCTCTTATTTTCGGCCGAAGCTGCTTCGATCGCTTCGGCGAGGCTTTGAAAGCACAGGGCGATGGGCTCCCAATGTGTATTTTTTTAGTTTATGATTGATTGGTTGGTTTTGTGGAACTCTCCATGCTCTGAACGAAAGATCAAGATGCCTTTGCCACAGGCTTTCATGAGCTCTTTGACTCAACCCCCTCCAATGTTTGAGGACATGATTCATCCAAGCCCTGGTGCTTTGTCAACCTTTAACAATACTAACTGCCTAATTATCGGCTCTGCTGCAGTGGTAAGAAGATTGAACAACTTTATTTATTTATTTATTTTTATTTATTTATTTATTTATTTATTTATTTATTTATTTATTTATTTAATGGGGGTACTGCTTCCTTCCCCTAAGGAACATCTATCCCCATTTCTCAGAATGATATTTCGAATTTTTGTCTTTCACATGTCCTCCTCCCCTTTGTCCTAACTCCTTAAGAGTGCTTCAGCAGAAGAGAGGAAGCTAGCCTCACAGGAGTATGAGCAGGCAGACAATTCGTTGCCATTTCTCTGCACCCCAACTGATCCAACATGTGCCAATCTAAAGAGATATGTCTCAGGATAAGGGAGCATTTTCTTCATTCATCCTCTGAGCCCTTGGGGTGTAACACAATTCCACAGATTTACCAGCCCATTGAACATGGAAAATACTTTTTAAAATGAATTTTATTTAGTTCCAATGATACAAATAAAAAGCAGGAAAAAAGAAAGAGAAGAAAGAGTAAAAGGGAAGGAAAAAAGAAAAAAAGAAAAAAGGAAGGAAGGAAGGAAGGAAGGAAGGAAGGAAGGAAGGAAGGAAGGAAGGAAGGAAGGAAGGAAGGAAGGAAGGAAGGAAAGTTGAGGTACAGCGTTAACCTGACACTGTATTCACTACTATTACATTCTATTAGAGGTGGGCATGAAACAGAAAACCCATGGTACAGGTTCGTCTGTTTCGGGCCCACCCTTGGTTTGGTTTGGGTTTGGGTTTGGGTTTGTATGGATTTTTTAAAAAATGTACGAACCCAAACTGATCCGAACCAGTTCAGGTCTTTACCGGGCAGCGGCAGCTGATCCTGGCCCCAGAGACAGGGGCTTTTTGAGATGCTGGCTTGGGGCCAGCACCTAGAGTTTTTTTTTTTTCTTGAAGCACTGACCACGCTGCCCCTGGTGCTGGGTCAGCACTTCTTTTGTTATTATTTTTTCTTTATTTTAGAGCACCGACCTGGCCACCCCTGGGGCCTGGTTGGCACTCCTTTTTTATTATTTGATTTGGTTTTTTTTGGGGGGGGAGGTTAAAAGTCCCCAGCAGACCGCAGGCCAGTTTGGCGACCCGCAGGTCAGGTCCGGTGATTGCGGGCTGGTACCAGGGCCCGCACGCCGGATTGGTTTTTTTAAAAAAAAAATATTTTTATTTTATTTTTATTTTTTTACTGCCGACCATGTGGCCCACCAACCAGCTGTACCGTGGGCCATCGGCTTTTTAATTTAATTTTTTTTTCTGGAGCCCAGCGGGAGGACCGGACCAGACCACCACCAGTCCAGGTAGGAGACACCGGCGGTACAAAAGACAAACCATACCAAAACAGAAATTTCAGTTTTATTTCATTTCATTTTTCTTAGAGGGGTCAGTTCATTATTCGTTTCGTTAGGTAACAAAATGAATAACGAATAATGAAATGAAGCAAAAATACATTTCGTGCCAATCTCTACATTCTACTTCTTTTTATCAATTCATTCTTATTGGTTTATGTATCAACATAGATGCATAGGTATTACATTTCTTTGTTACTTTTACAGAACATTTTGAATATTCTAGATTTTTTGTATTTGTTTGGTGCCACACATAAAATAGTTTCCATTTCTCATTTTGTGTTTGTTTTGTCTTTTCTTCTAATGAATATGAGAGTTTATCTATTTCTACTATATTCCTTATTTTTTTCTGTCAATTCAGCACATGGGAAGTCCTGATCCTGCTTTGCTAAAAGGGTTATTTCCTCTGCAATAAAGCCAAAGGAATGCATACTGTTTATATATCACCCCATAGTGCTACAGAACTCTGTAGCAGTATGGCAGTGTTCAATTTAATTATACAGGCTACACATTGCCCCTCTGCAGTGACTTGGCTACTCTGTTTAACAACCTCAGAAGGACGGAAAGCTGAGACAACCTCAAGCAGGCTGCCTGAACCCATCATGATTGGACTCTGGTCATGAGCAGAGGTTTGACTGCAGTACTGCTGTTGAACCACTGAGCTCCAAGACTCCCTGTCCTTGGAGAAATGTAGTTTTAAAAGTGTCATGAAACAAACGGGATTGACTGCCAGGCTTCTTCTCCATCCTTGTAGTTTTAGAAGAGGAAGCCCCATTCACCTGCTCATATATCAGGTCAAAAGAAAAATTAAGGAAGAAAGAAAGAAGACAAAAATGTTGCAGTGCCTTAAAGACTAACTGCTTCATTTTGATGTGAGCTTTTGTGAAGAGGTCTTGAAGAGTTATAATGGAAAACCAAATTTCATAAATAATTGGAGCGGCTCCGAGACCCATCGGAACCGCCCAAATGCGCCCCACACTGTCACAAGCACGACACTCTTTTCCCCATCCAAAAACTCCAAACCGTTCCCAAGATATCGGGAGAAGTACAAACCACCACTTTTTTTCCGGCTGAGAGGCCTTGCGAGCCGAGATTCGGCAAGTGGAAACCTCCAATTTGCACTCAGTTTGTAAGTTTACACAGTATCAAGTCTCCTGCAGCAGTCTATTTCCACGGAGACTCCATAAAACAGCAGGAGGGCGAAGATAAGCCCTTCTGCGCGCTTTGACCAATCAGCGCCCCCAGCCATCCATCAATGTCTTGTTAATCATGGCCGGATGGGGGAGCAGAGCGAGGAACCCTATTCCATTGAATTGGCTGAGTAGACCGCCTCCACTAAAAAGAACCATAATGCTTCCCGGGCAAATTCAAAAACTCTAGCCGCTTCGAGTTCCAGAGAGGCAGCTAACCTTCCGGCAGCGCCAGCAGTAAGAATTCACCCTCTCTACCCGGCTGACAGTTCTGCAGACTCGGGGAAAGGCAGCCAAGGGGAGCAACTCCTCTCACCGTCCTCTACCCGAGTTTCCATGAAATTCATGCCTTCTCCTGGTCATACATCTCTATGGAGATAGACTGATCCTCTTTACCTTTTTCTCCTTGCGCCTATGTTTCTCTATGGTGGTAGACTGTCCCCCACTCCCGAATTGACCAAACAGGGTTCTCCCTCTTGCGGAAACCCCTGGAAAACTGACTTTCTCAGTTCCAGGGGTTCCAGCCAAGGAATAAGGAATGTCCCTTACTAGAGTATTGATTAACCCTTTCCTGCCCCTTTCCCTTTATTCCCTCAACCCTGGAATCCCAGCCAGAGATGCAGTTCAGGCAGAATCCCTCCTGAACTGATGGATTATTCCTTCCATCCTCTGGCTTGCAAAGGAATGATTCTAAGCAATCATTTTCAGGAATCAGGGACTTTCTTACCATCTGAGACCTGGTTCTCCTGCCCCTGCCTGAAACAGACCCCAGACTCCTGACCCAAAGGGTGCCCTGCTTCTCTCTCTCTCTCTCTCTCTCTCTTTCTCTCTTTCCCTCCCTCCTCCCTCCCTCCCTCCCCTCTCTCTCTGTCCCCTTCTTTCTCCTTTTCTCTATCCTTCCTTCTCCTCCCACCCCTCCTTCCCTGGGTGTGCTTAAACATGTTCCTGCCCTATCCTATGGCTTCTGCAACTATAATCTCAGGCAAAGGGGGTTATGGCACAAGGAGAAAGACATTATGGTGGCATCACGAGGCAAGCTGCATCTTCTGGAAGGAATCCATCTTCTTCAAAGTTCCTGGCACGTACACCACAGATGTTTACTGGAGTTCCTGGCATGTACACAACAGATGTTACTGGATTATACCACAGCCTGGGGGTTCTTCATTATCACATCCCTGCATCCACAAAAGGACTGTCCAGACACCTCGGGATGATCTCATCAACTTTCCGGCTCCCCGTTGACTTTTTGTATTGACCTTCCCCGACTGTCTATGGACTTTTCAATTTCCCCAGTTTACCCAGACCTGAGGACAATACCCTGTTTCCCCCTTTCCATTGTCATATCCTGATGGCCTAATCAAACTATTGGGGTGGTTTTACCTGGGTTTTATCTGATTCCAGCCTGCCAGAGACCTTGGCCAATTTGGGATTCAAACCCATGGTCTTCTTGATTGGACTATCTGAAGAGCCATCACTCAGTCCTTTGCACGCCAGGGATAGGAGAACTAAACAAATTGGGGTTCTCTTTGTTCTGGGGTCGGATATCTTTGCTCTGTTCTGGCTTGTTACTCCAAGATTTTTAAGGCCTAATTTCACAGTATTTTCTCCTGATGGCTCCTGCTGGAGTTTCATTGGGAATTGTCATCCAGCAGAACAATTGCAGGACTAGCCTGTTTGAAATTTGATTTTAAATCTATTTTGAATAACAGTCTACTTTATCAAGACAAGATCTCTTCTGAATCAATGAATATGATGTAATTACAGTTGTGACCACTAGCTGTGACCCCATGTCCATGGAGTTTTCTTGGCAGGAATACTGGAGTGGCTTCATTTCTAAGAACCTCAGACCTGGGAGAGAAAAATGGAAAAATCCAAGACTGATAGATTTCTTTGCTTCTGAAATCAGGTGAGATTGCCTGTGCTTCATTGTGGCAGCCTGTTGGTCTGAGGAAGTGAACTTGTCCACAAAAGCTCACATAAAAATATGCAGTTAGTCTTCAAGGTGCCACAATATCATCATCATCAACTTCTTCTTCTTCTTCTTCTTCTTCTTCTTCTTCTTCTTCTTCTTCTTCTTCTTCTTCTTCTTCTTCTTCTTCTTCTTCTTCTTCTTCTTCTTCTTCTTCCTGTCCTGTCATTTCCCAACCTGTTGAACCACATCCTCTGAATTAATGTTGGTTTTAAACATGTTATCAATCCAGCAACCATTGAATACATTTGAACATTGCTTATCTGTCCTCTTTGGTCTCCTTGCAGAGATCCTACTAACATCAGTCCACAGGAAACATCATTCTGGGCCAGCCATTATAGACACTAGAAATCTTACGACTGTAGAGAGAGCCCTTTCACCGCTAGCCTGCCCATGAGCTGTGGAACAAACAGAGTAGGATTCTGCAAGTCATCCTACTCCTGGTGGGGACATTGATAAGGCAGCTGTATATAAGATTCAAATCTCAGTGTACAAGATGGCCCTTTTGGTGCAGCTGGGAATGCTATAGCAGGATCGCATGGAGTGAATTTGAATATAAATATATGCATACATGCTGTCTATGCCCAGAGCCAAGGAGGGTGTGGTAAAGATGCTGGGATAATTTGTTCTCAGCAGTAAAGTATTTTTTGGCAAATCTCAATATGCATTCTCCTAAACCAATGTTGGCAGTATAACATGTTAGTTAACACCGTCTGCACATTTCAGGCTTATTAACACAGTCCTTCATTTGACCGTCATGGGGGGGGGAGAGAAGAGAGATGATTGATGCATTTAAAAAGGAGTATTTTGAAAGACAATGTGTGACCCAATATGGACCAGGACTCAGGATGTGTGGGTTCAAATCCCTACTTAGCCTTGGAAACTCGTGGCAGGTGTGGAACTGCTAAAACCACCCTTTCAATATCTCAGCCCTGTCAGGGTCATGATAACTTGGTTCCAGCTTGATGGCACATGACAACGACATTCGGAGAGACACTGCCCAGAATCTGATTCGTTACTTTCACCAGCATAACTCCATGGGCCCAAATCTCAGGAATGAGTGGCTGTACCTTAAGAAGTCCATGAAGCCATTTGCTACTGCAGTCTGAGTCCCTGCGGCCATGCTGAAGAGCTGAGGCAATTGGACTGAAGGTGTTTTGTCATACCTAAGGAAGAAAGAAGACGCGGGGGGGGGGAGGCTGTGTGGTGACCTCATTCATCATAATAACTGGGGAATAGAAGGGTGTATCCATGTCCTGTAGGTTCAGAGTGAAGCACAGTACCTGATAGTGTATGGTTTGGATCAAAATTTAAGGGGTTCTCAGAGTTGCATATACAGTGGACCCTCATATGACAAATGGTTTGTACAATATAAAATCTGTACAACATAAAAAGATCTGGAGATTTGCTTACCATCTGGAAATTTGCTTAATAGAATAGTCTATGGGACAAATCCGTAAAACATAAAAATGGTCACAATTAGAGATTACTCTGTTTTCAATACATTCCTATGGGAAATTTGTATAAAGGAAAGTTCGCTTAACATAATTTTAATTGGAACGAATTAATTCCTTTATACAAGGTACCACTGTAGAGTGAAAAGACCCGACTGATATTTTTGTCTGTCTCATGCGAATGGCCCTTGAGCTGTGTGATCAGATCTGGGGAAGGAGTTTCCTAATAAAAGTAGTTTATCAGAACTAGGAAAAGGCAGTCCCAAATGGTGGGCAGGTAGCAGCAAACTCCAATGGGTCATGTTTTGCTGATTGTCAGGCCCTCACTCCAGAATATGCCATTATGAAATTCAATTGCCTGTCTGGGAAACCATCTTTGAGGGAGCCATTGCCAGTTTAAAGCCTCAAAGTTGGGGTCAAGAAACAGGTATGGGGAGGTCTCCCCAAATAAAGGCTGGCTGGGGTCCAGCTCTAAGTTACAGAAGGCCTTGGGGCCTGGGGAGTCCACTTTGCTCCCGATCAAGAGTCCACCTGACAGTCTGGCTTTCAGATATATATTTAATAATGGCCTTTTCATCCCATCTCCTGTGTCTCACCTCCTTATTTCCTCAGGTGTTGGTGGTGGTGGATGCCTGCACTGACTTCTTTATTTGTGACCATTCCCTGCTGAGATGGATGGTGACTGCATTCCACCATCCAAAAGCCCCATAGGATTTTGCTCAGTATGTTCAAAAATGAACAACTTTCTGTACAACCATCTTGTCCGATCTGCTTTTGAGTTGGATTCCTGTATGGAGCAGGGAGTTGGACATGATGGCCTTATAAGCCACTTCCAACCTCATTTCAGTGGTACCTCAGAGAACAAATGTAATTCGTTCTCTGAGGCAATTTGATATCCAAAAAAAATTATTATCCGAAACACTGTTTCCCATAGGAATGAATTGGAAACCAATTAATCCATTCCAGAACCTAGGAAAATGACACAGACAGTTTTTTTGCTCAAAACTCTTTATAAAGTACACTTTAAAGGTACAAATGCGATGCAGCCTGGGATAACTCTTTTTACCATGCATGCTGGAAATTCGTTATCTGAGGCAGCCCAAAGAGAAAATTTGTTATCCGAGGCAGACCTATACCTAGAAATTGTGATTCGTTATCTGAGGCAGCCCATAGGGAAAATTCGTTATCCAAGGCAGCCTTATACCTGAAAATTGTGGTTTGTTATCTGAAAAAAATGTTATCAATTGTTATCAGGTGCATTTGTAATCTGAGGTATTACTATAGTCTCTGATTCTATGAACTTGGGAAGAATCTATTTCTAAGTCCCTGCCAGAGCAGACCCCTTCAAATGGATGGGATTTGTCATGGAAGCACATAGCAAAGTCCCACTGAGAGCCAACAAAACCAAACTACGAAAAATCCGATCTAGCCACTCAATATACAACACATCTTTAAATCAGGAACAGAAGAAAGTTCTGGTTTTTGGACTAGAACTCCCATAATCCCTTTGGTTGAGTGGTCTGGGGGCTTCTAGTCACAAGCCACAACTTCTCAACTAGGCCAGATAATAAGTAAAGAGGATTTCACTTCCAAAAAGGTATTGCTGAGTAGGAGGGTTTTTTTTTAATGATAAAAACATCCTACAGCCAGCTGCAGACCAGACGCCAAAGTTGAAATGTTCTTAACAAAAGCACAGAGGGGTGTATAATTACCTGAAACTGAGCAAACAAAGCCCTCAGGAAGTCTCGCTGTTTATAATTAGAAGATGTCAGTTGTCTAAAAAAAGGAAAGGAACACGAAGTGAACGTCTGTCTGGTTGTTGAGGCAACCTAGCATTCGCAACAAAACTCTTCAGGGAAGGGGGCTTACTTTGGGGGAAATGGCACAGGAAGTGCAGCTTCCTGTTCTGTTCCCCACCCTCTGGAGCAGCAGCAGCAGCAGCATCCCAATCCAGATCATGCTCTCTCCTCACATTCAGCAGCAGTGCCCCAAGAATGTTGAAAGGAAAGTACATAAGAACATAAGAACATAAGAACATAAGAAAAGCCATGCTGGATCAGGCCAAAGGCCCATCTAGTCCAACTTCCTGTATCTCACAGTGGCCCCACCAAAAGCATCTGGGAGTGCACGAGATTATATATTTGTCTCCTGATACCACTCCCCTGCATTTGGCCCTTGAAATACTCTGGTTTGAAGCCTGGAGATGACATATCTCCATCATGGTTTATAACCTGTGATGGACTTTTTCTCCAGGTATGTGTCCAATCCCCTTTTGAAGGCATCCAGCCTAGATGCCATCACCACCTCCTGTGGCAGGGAGTTCTACAGACTAACACGCTGGGTGAAAAGAATTGCAGGAACCCCCATCACAGGACTCCTGACAGATGGCCATCCAGCCTTTGCTTAAAAACCTCCAAAGAAGGAGACTCCACCACCCTCCGTGGTAGCAGATTCCACTGCCGGACAGCTCTGTCATGAAATTCTTCCTAATGTTTAAATTGAATCTCTTTTCTTGTAGTTTCAAACCATTGCCCTGAGTCCTAGTCTCTGAAGCCCCGGAAAACAAACCAGTCCCTTCTGGAAAAGCGCTAGCCTGTCGACCTTGTGGGGAGCTGCACAGATTTAGGACGTCTCCACAAGAAGGGAAGGATAAACCACTCCTGGGTATTCTCCACCTAGAAAACCATGTAAAAGGTTACCATAAGTCCAAATTTGCTTGACATCACATGATTGTTATTATTTCCCTCAGAAAACCCTAAGAAAGATGGCAGGAGGTGAACATGCTGCCATTAACCTTGCTTTGCTTCTAATTCATCTCTTTCACAAAATCAGGGAATCGTGAAGTTGGAAGGGGCCTACAAGGACACTAATCCCAATCCCCCCAGCTCGATCAAGGAATACAAATCATAGAATAGTGGTTCTCAACCTGTGGGTCTCCAGATGTTCCTGGACTGCAACTCCCAGAAATCCTGGCCAGCTCAGCTAGTGGTGAAAACTTATGGGAGTTGCAGACAGTCCAGGAACATCTCGGGACCCACAGGTTGAGAACCACTGCATAGGATATCTGCCAGGTGGTTGTCCACATTACTCTTGAATGCTTCCAGCACTGGCACACTCACCGCTTCCTACAGTAATTACTTCCATTGCCATACTGCTCTAACAATTATGAAGTTTTTCCTAATATTCAGCTAAATGCTGGCTTCCTGTAACTTGAACCTATTGTTGGGGGGGGGGTCCTGCACTCTGGGATAATGGAGAACATATCCTCCCCCTTCTCTGTATGACAGCTCTATAAATACTTGAGAAGCGATCTCATATCTCAGGGGAGGCGTCCACCTCATAAGAACATAAGAACATAAGAACATAAGAAGAGCCATGCTGGATCAGGCCAAAGGCCCATCTAGTCCAGCTTCCTGTATCTCACAGCGGCCCCACCAGATGCGTTTGGGAGCGCTCTTCACAATCTTCTCTGGTTTTTACCACATGGAAAAGTTTTGTGTCATCTGCAAACTTGGCCACCTCACTGTTTATCCCTGTCTCCAGGTCATTTATGAACAGATTGAAAAGCACCGGTCCCAGGACCGAGCCCTGGGGCACACCGCTTTTCACTTCTCTCCATTGTGAAAATTTCCCATTGACACCTACTCTTTGTTTCCGGGATCTCAACCAGTTCTCAATCCATAAGAGGACCTGCCCTCTTATCCCCTGACTATGCAATTTTCTCAGCAGCCTTTGGTGAGGGACTGTGTCAAAAGCCTTTTGAAAATCCAGATAGACTATATCCACCGGTTCACCCAAATCCACGTGCCTGTTGACCTTTTCAAAAAATTCTAAAAGGTTTGTAAGACAAGATTTACCCTTACAGAAGCCATGCTGATTTTCTCTCAGCAAGGTTTGTTCTTTTATGTGTTTTAAGATTTTCTCTTGGATGATGCCTTCCACCATCCTCCCTGGGACAGATGTAAGGCTAACCGGCCTGTAGTTTCCTGGGTCCCCCCTCCTTCCTTTTTTAAAAATTGGTGTGACATCCGCTATCCTCCAGTCCTCCGGCACTGTGGCCGTTTGAAGAGACAAGTTGCATATTACCGCTAAGAGATCTGCAATTTCATTTCTCAGTTCTCTAATAACCCTTGGGTGGATGCCATCTGGGCCCGGTGACTTGTTAATCCTCAATTTATCAATTAGTCCTAAAACCTCCTCTCTTTTAACCTGTATTTGATTTAATTCTTTAGTCAAGAGGGGCGGCTAAGGCAGCCTCAACTGAGTTGTGTCATTCTTTTCATGTTCCCAGAAGCTCACATTTTGAATTTATTCCCTTTTGAGAGAAGGAAAGTGCTTGTGACACAACAGGTTGTATTGTGGTTTCATATTATAAGTAGCCAAGTTACTGCTAGGTGGTAAGGATGATGGAATTCTAGTTTTGTTATTGGAGAAGGGACGTCTGAATGGGCTATTTGCAAGTCGTAGCTAAAACATTTCTGAAAACATTCTGCCCTGCTTAAAAACAAGGAGAGTAATGGGAAGCTGATTTTTGGGTCAAGAAGGGGGACTTTTTTAACTGGGGGGAGGAGAGAAAGAGGAGGAGAAATGTCCAAATAATTTTAAACAACATAGGGAGTGAAAATGAGTGACAGGGAGAGAATGAACCCAAAGCAAATTAAATTATACATCTAACAAACATAAACAGAACCCAGCTTTCAGCAAACATAACCCAGTTGTTCAAAGCAACAAAAAGCAGGCATAATTATTTAAAGCTTTTATCTCGTCTGGATTGCACAGATCAGATAAACCTCCCTTCTGAATGCTTAACGTCTCTCCCCCTCCCCCAGACTGCAGCTCTGAGATTTTTGTGCTGCAATCCAGGGTACTTTAAAAAAAAAGAAATAAATTAAAAGCTGGTGGTTGCTGTTTAAACGAGCGGAGCCATGACAGCTGTGAGAATATAGAAGTCCCTTCACTCAGGCTTCAGAGTTGCTTGCTACTTCTGGTGGAAGTCAGCACCCACTCCATGAGCACAAGAAAACCTCTGTTATACAATGCAGTCATGGGCAGAGGCATGCTACATCCTCTTGTGTTGGGGAAAACTAGGAGCAACTCAGCTTTCATTGAAGAATTTGCATATATTTGCATGAGTATAAGTAAGCAGAAAGAGAAGACACTTTCTTCCTCAAATTCCTAGACTGCCTTGTGCCAGCTCTAACTTGTGCTGACCATCAACCTAGACCAGTGATGGTGAACCTTTAACACTCCTGATGTTTTGGACCACATCTCCCAGAATTCCAAGCCTGTATTGCCAATGGCAAAGGACTGTGGGAGTTGTGGTCCAAAACATCTGGAGTGCCAAAGGTTCACCATCACTGACCTAGACCAATGGTTCCCAACCTTGGGTCACCATTAGAGATGGGCACAAAATGCCAAAATAGTGTTTTGTTTCATTTTTGTTTCATTCCGTCCCCTTCTGTTTCGTTTTGGTTAAAATTAATTTTATTTAAATTGTTTTGTTTTTTTGTTTTGTTTCATTGTTCTTTTTTAAAACATGTGTATGTATGTGTACTCTCTCTGTGTGTGTGTGTGTGTGTGTGTGTTTGTGTGTGTAGAGCTGCTGCAACTTTTCCCCCTCCCCCAAGCCCCGCACTCCAGCTGATTGGTGCTTGGGCAGAGGGAAGGTGTTTTTTCCCCACCCCAGCTCTGATCAGCTGACACGCAAGGCTTGGGGATGGGAGAAAAGTTTTAAAAGCCAGGTGGGAAAAACCACGGGCTTTTAAAACTTTTTTCCCCGCCTGAGTGCCGATCAACTAGCACACAGGGCTTTGGGTGGGAAAATAGTGTAAAAAGCCTGCTGTTTCCTGTGCCCAATTGGTTTCCCATAGGAATGCATTGGGAAAACAAAAAAAAATGGAACAAAACAGTTTCATTTTTCATTTTTCATTTTGTTTCCTAACGAAATGAAAAACAAGGTGCCTTTTAAAAAAGAAACAAAACAAAATGGAAATTTTCATTCAGTTCTGTTTCATTCTTTGTTTTTTAAAAAAGATATATTATTTGATTTTATTTTTCTTGGTGCTTGTCAAAATAAATAATAAAAATAAGCACTGATCAGCTGGCATGCGGGGGTCACGTGCCAGCTGATCGGTGGCTGTAAAAAAAAATTGCTGCTCACCAACAGGAACCCGCACGACAGCTGGTCGGCAGTTGTGGGGGGGGGGACACTGATCGGCCAGCAGGACTCCAATGAGTATCAAAAAAGAAAATAGAAAACAAAAGAAAAAAATTACGCAAAATGAAAAAAGAAACAATTTTATTTAAAAAAATCATTTCAAACAAAATGAAATGAAATGGAAAGAAACAAAACCAAACAAAATGTGCCCATCTCTACTTCTGAGTATTTTCTTCATGGAAAAATCCAGAAAAGGTTTTCCTTTTCAGTCAGAACTGATTTGATGACACATGATGATGATGATGATTGATGATGATGATGACGACGACGACGACAACAACAACAACAATGACGATGACAATTTTTATTTATTTATTTATTTATTTATTATTAGATTTATACCCCGCCCATCTTCCCGAGGGAACTCTGGGCGGCTTACAAAGCTGATCAGTTCAGCACAGTTCACATTAAGAATAGTCAAACAGGTTAAAACATACAGTAAAAACAAACAGCAGTATAGGCACCCTTATGATTTTGTTATTATATTATTATATTATATTATATTATATTATATAACCTTATTATATAATCTCAATGACGATTATGATGATGATGAAGATGATGATGAAGACTATGATGATGACGACGACAACGATAATGATGATTATGATCTCCTGCCTACTTGGCTTTGTGGCCACTCATAAGATATTTACCAGTGATTATTTTTTTCCCCAAAAACTCACATTTATAATTACGCTAGCTTGTCTGTTTCAGTTTTGACTTCTATGACCTTCCATAAAACACTTGATAAACCTAACTCTGTGTATGCACTTAAATGTCCTAACAGGCACCCCGTCTTATGGTAAATGGATATTTTGGGTGTTATTGCGGCAACTGAACCTGCAGCATATCACTTGCACTTGTTTAAGGTACAAGAGACCATGCCTTGACAAGCAGCAAGCCGACTCTCAATTATTTAAGCTTTTCAATGTGCTGCGTGTCTTTTCATTTCATAAAACTTTTAAGGCAATCCATCAAGTTTTCCCAGTGAATCCATCTATAGCACTCTTAAATAAAAGAAAGAGAAGAAGTGAGCCTGGCATGACTGCCCGTGGTTAGACTGTTCAGTCTCAAATGGAAGAGAAATCCTTCTAAGGAACATTGTTCAGTCGTTCAGTCGTGTCCGACTCTTCGTGACCCCACGGACCAGAGTTCGCCAGGCCATCCTATCTTCCACTGTCTCCTGGAGTTTGGTCAAAGGAACATTGGTAAGGGCTTAAAAGAACCACCCATGAGGGACCACAGAAAATGGGTGAAAATTGTGTGTTTGGTGGAGGTAAGAGACAGCACTTTCTTAACTGCTGCTCTCAGACTCTGGAACTCCCTTCCACTGGAGGCCAGACTGGCCCCTCTTTGCTGTCCTTCCACAACCAGGCAAATACCTTTCTTTTCAGATGGCTTTTCCTTAGTGACAGCTGCCTACCTAACAATAAACAGGATGGTTTATATTTCGTTGCTCCTCAATCTCTTTTTTCGTAATGCTTATACCTATCATTTTAAAGATAATGTTATTAATTCTTCTTTAAGATTTAAACAATTTATTATTTTTTATTTTTTTAATATTGCTTTTTTGTTTTTGTTTTTGTTTTTGAAGATGCAAGCTGCCTCTTGGGTCCTTTCTTGGTGGATAGATGAGGTAAAATAGATAAATAAATAAATATTGCTATCCCTGGTGTCACACAATGTTTCTCAGCTCTTCCAATCGAGAAACAAATTTGCCACAACTAGTACACATTTCACTTTAGGTAAAGCTCAGCTATCGTGATGTGCCCAAAGTGAGGAAAGAGAAGGTTCCATTTGTTTGGTTTTTAAAGGTCTTGTGAGGTTTTCTTTCATCTTTGCTGCAGTTTTATACTGTTAATCAGAACATTTATGTCCTTCCAGTGACCTTTGCAGCTGGCTGCATAGTGATCTAGGATCTGCCTTCAGAGCCAGAGATTGGGAGTTCAATTCCCCACTAGGCATGCAGGGAGAAGAGGTTTTTTCCCCTTCTTATAATCAAGACTGAAATAGGGCCTTTTCACAAGGACCCCTAAACTCTGCAGCAAATGGCTCCCAGCTCCGGAGCTTAAAATTGTTTCCCCACCAGTTCCAGAGTTTACAGAAAATTAAGTGCAACCACGCCCACCTAAGCGCGTCCCAGTGCACTTTTCAGGTACCTGCTCTCCGGGGGTGAAAATCCCTGATGCGGATGTAACCTAGTGAGTGCCGGGCTCTCCTCGCTTCTGTTTGTTGTTGTTTTGCCCCCCACCCCGCCCCTTTAAGAGACAGGAATCAGGATGACAACGGGGCTTGGGGTGGCTTTGACCTGCAGACGGAGGTGAGCCTGCATTCTTTTCTCCCTTTTTTTCTCCCTCCCCTCACGCAGACAGCAGCTAGGAGTGCGGAGGTGGAGCACAGGAAGAGCAATGAACCCCCAAGATCTCTGTTCTGAATGTAAGTGGCCAGCAGATCTTAGGGGTTGTGTGACAAGGCTCATACTTGATGATGTGTACCCCTGCTTATCCAGAAAACCTTTGTTGAAGGCTAACCTTCAGTTTACTCAAAGTGGGAGAAAGAAGCAGCCTTAGAGTTTGTCTCAAGATATTATGATGCCTCAAAGAATCATAGAATCATAGAGCTGGAAGAGACCTCAAGAACCATCTAGTCCACCCCCCTGCCATGCAGGAACCCCCATCACAGGACTCCCGACAGATGGCCATCTAGACTGTGCTTCAAAACCTCCAAAGAAGGAGACTCCACCACCCTCCATGGCAGCATATTTGATTGCTGAACAGCTCTAATGGTCATAAAGTTCTTCCTAATGTTCAAGTGGAATCTCTTTTCCTGTAGTTTGAGACCATTGCCTTGCATCCTAGTCTCTGAAGCCATGGAAAATAAACTAGTCCCTTCTTCAACGTGCCATCCTTTCAAATACTTAAACATAGCTATCATATCCCATTTACATCTCAAACCAATGATGACTATGGAACAGGGTGCTCCATCACCACTGTGTGTTCAGGACCATCTTAAGCGATTAGGTACCTAGCTACTCTGTACTGCCTCCTAGGGGAAAGGGTCAACCTGTGTAGCATTGGGCATGTGATGTGATAGATTCCCAGGGTAACCCCCAGAAGAGGGGTTGGATAAACCACTTCTCCACCTAAGAAAACACTGACGAGTGTTACCATAAGTCTAAATTGATGTGCTGGCATATGATTATTATTATTTATAGTGGCCTCTGATGCTAAGCAACAATAACATTGTCCGTTTGTACAGATGCACGCACGAGTGCTTGGATTTAAATCAGAGTAGGGGAATGTGGCTGTGAAGTTTCTCAGTCATCCAGGTGAGGTTATCCCTGATGAAGCTCCTTGGATGAGTAGCAAAACGTTTTGATCTCACAAGAAAAGTTGAAGTTTCAGAGAGGGTAGCCATGTTAGTCTTTTCAAGAATTTCAGGCAAAAATCAAAGAAAAGCAAAACAAAACAAAAGAAAAGACATAAAGCATGTGGCACCATAAAGACTAACGTTCATATATTCATATTTCAAGAACAGTTGTCCAGTCTACTGAACAGTTGTCCAGTAGTCCTGACTCAACTTCCAGACAGAGTAGGGTAGGCATGTCCAAACTTCGGCCCTCCAGATGTTTTGGACCACAACTCCCAGAATTCTAAGCTTAGATTGCCAGTGACAAAGGACTGTGGGAGTTGTGGTCCAAAACATCTGGAGGGCCGAAGTTTGGACATGCCTGGAGTAGGGGGAAAGACTCTGCTTTTCAGGCATGAAAGATGGTGCCAACACAACCCGCACAATATGTACATAAATAAATGACACAACAACATGACGCAACCCTGATTTCAGGATTTTCAAACATTCAGCAAAACACACCCGGATGTCAAACGCTCTGTGGCTCATTTTGCATTGATCAAAACTGGAGACATTTCCGAAGGCTTGAGGTGACAAACAGGACATGACAGATTTCAGCTCAGGAACGGATTGCTTCAGTTGTGCATGTTTTTGAAAACGATGCGGCAGTCACTCCTGCCACCCCCTTCTCCTCCTCCCCTTGCCTATCGGAAGCAATGGGCAAGATGGAAGGCAACATGACCAGCTGCAGGTCATTCGCGGAAGCACACCGCATGGCATTCGCTGCCTCCGTGTGTTTTCCCGAGACAACCCGGTGACACATTCTTACTGAAATGTTTGATACTCCTGGCACTTCTCTCTTTCTACATGAATTAGATGCATGTTTTCCTGGAATGGGGAGGGGGGGACACTTATCATAGATTTCCCCGCATGCTGATCAAAGAGGGAGAATGGGTGCCAGTAATTTGGATCTCGGAAGCATTTTCCCAAAGCAATATCCACCCATCTGCTTCTTTATTCTTGTCTAGCATTTTGCAAACCATACATGCCTTTTTTATGAATAATTGGTGAGCACAGGCTGAAAAGCTACCAAAGCAGCAAAAGTGAGTGGCAGGGGGTGGTGGGTGGTGGGGGAGAGAATGAGTGCTTCTAAGATGTTCTTCATCTGAGTTACAACCCAACATTTGGGAATTCTCAATGAACTGGTCCTACTTCAGAACTAAAGTCGAAGCATTAGGAATGGTTGCCATGTGTCATAGAGTCACTTCTAACGCATGGCAACCCATGAATGAGTGGTCTCAAACATGTCTTCAGCTGCCGTGCTCAGCTCTTGCAAACTCAAATCTGTGGTTCTTTTAGGGGGTCCATCCATTGCCTGTGTGGACTTCCCTCCCTCCACCTTTCCCAGCGTTGGCCACTGTCATACCTGGGTTTTCTGTGTATTTAAATTTCCTGCGTATTTTTTTTCCGGATGGTCATGTGGTTTTTAATGAGCAGTTGGTGTCCTCTCCTCTGCGTCATACTTTCCTGTTCTGATTTGGTCCTAAGATGTATACTACGCATTTTGTCCTACTTTCCGGCTCCAGTTTCCAAGCCTCCATGGCAAAAACTGTTTTTACTGCGTATTTTCTGAGTCCTGTCCTGGCGAAAGAAGCAAATAAGTAAGCATTTTCAAGCGAAGTTTCTAAATCCAGCCCCTGGTGGTGTTTTAGGAAACTTCGCTGAAACTGCTGTTCGAGGGGCGTGGACGGCCAGGAGCAGAATTTGCTTCTCTTCCTGGTTAGCACCCGATCTCTTACTGTGTAGTTCGCTGACGGGAAACTACGCAGAAAACACAGGTATGACCGCAGTCATTGTTATCTTTTTAAAATGATGTGCCCCAAGTAGGACAAGCTCAGTTACATCTTTTTTGTGTACAGAGATATTTTAGGTTTGGTTTCATCCAGGACCTGCTTCATCTTTCTGGCAGATTGCAGTATCCACAAAGCTTTCCTCCAGCGGCACATTTCAATCGAATCAGAATTTCTATGTTCTCCTTCTTTACTGTCTAGCATTCACATATGGTGATCAGGAAAACCAGAGTGTGGCTGTCTTTGGTCTTGGTTTCTAGTGACGCATCTGTATGTTGGATGATCTTTTCTAGTGACTTCATTGCTGCCCTTCCAAATCTCAACCTTTCTTCTGAATAAGCATTAGGAATCGACATGGACCTCTACATGCTGACTGTAGGAACTTACTTATGAAAGATTGGAATGAATTTAAAAAATGGTAAAATTTATTCAGAAAACACTAATTTGTTGATTCCTATTCATACAAATTGATACCCCCAATTTATGAACATTTAGTGATTTTTGATTCATTGATTCATTTGGGCTATAAAATAGCCTCCTAGGGCACCTAGACACACCAAACTTTCAGGGTAGCTTCCTGACTCTTCTCTACAATCCTTCAAAGTTAGGGGAAGTTTGGGTTTCCCCAAACCAGTTGCTAAAGGGCAACGTCCTGATGGAGGTACTTTGTGGGTATAAAACGTAGATCTCTGAAACTCCATCTGCACCAAACATGCTTGTATAGGAGATTCATGGGAAGCATCCCTTAAACTATGATATCTCTAGATGCCTTCAGAGCCATTTTATAAAGTTTTAAAGTAAAACATGAATTTACAAATCAATTTGTCAATTCATCAGAAAAAGATCATAAATTTGTCTTTCGTGATTCATTCGCCTTGACAAATCACAAATCAATTGCCATTTTATTTCCGGATGTTTTCCCATTTCTATTCATGATAAGTTTGACTCACTGTCCTACTTGAGGTTCAGTAAGGCTTCCTCGTCATCACCCTTGAAGCCTGAAGTGTCACTTTCTCCACTTTAATTACATTAGGATTCTAATATGGTAATAGGTGGTTTCAACTGCTAGTTTTTATTTTATTATCATAAAACACTGTACTAGCATGATTTTAAGCAATATTCTCACGTGTTGTTTTGTGATCCTAAGAGTTCCTGTGCCCTCTCTTGGGAAATGTTGCTATAAAAAGCATCTAACCATAAACATTATGAAATAAACGCACATCAATCATTATTCCCCCAGGTAATAAGAAAGTAAGTTTTTTTAAACATCACCTGTGAAGATTCAATCTATGCCCCTTCTCACCTACATGCACTCATCCACAGATATTTTCACGTTCAATTTTATGTTCTGCATTCAAGTGATGTCAAGGTCTCCCACCCTTGAAGTGGACACCAAATTGAGTCCAATCATATTTCCCCCAAAAAAGAGTACTTCGAAGAAATTATGGCTAAAAGTGAGCTGTTTGAAAGGAAAAAGGCAGTGAGGTGAGAAATACCCATTTGCTTTTGTTCCTTCCTGTTTTATTTCCTTTAAAAAAAGATTAGGTGTATGTCAAACAGTATATTCTGGAGTCAATATGAACTTACCATTTTTAAAAGGGCCCGCCAAGACAGCCAAGTCTAGATGCTTAGTGTGTGTCCCCCCCCCTCCATTTCCCATCAGTCAATGGCAACTTTGATTTCTCTGAACTGTGGCTGTTCTGCAGCTGCCATATTGATTTGGAAACAGAGCATGGAAAAAAATTTGCAAAATTACTGAACCTGCCCCCACCCCCCATCAACCTTCTACTTTAGAAGGAAATGGCTGAAGGCTACTTCTGAAATCCTATGTTTCCAATGCCTTCTTAACATAACAAGAGTAATGTGCTGCAAAGCTCTTCTCCCTCTCACAAAATACCAGAACTAGGGGACATCCACTCAAACTGAGGGCTGGGAGAGTAAGAACAGACAAAAGAAAATATTTCTTTGACCCAGAGCATTGTTAGTCTGTGGAACTCCCTGCCACAGGATGTGATGATGGCATCTGGCCTGGATGCCTTCGATTGGACAGATTTCTGGAGGAAAAGTCCATCCCAGGTTACAATCCATGATGGAGATATGTCATCTCTAGGCTTAAAACTGGGGTACTTCAAGGGCCAGATGCAGGGGAGTGGTATCAGGAGACAGATATCTAGTCTCGTGTGCTCTCAGATGCATCTGGTGGAGTCCCTGTGAGATACAGGAAGCTGGACTAGATGGACCTTTGGCCTGATCCAGCATGGCTCTTCTTATGTTCTTATGTTCATGGCTTAAAGCAACCCTTTTCCAGGGTCTTCTGCTCAGAAGTAGTTTACCATTCCCTTCTTCCGGGGTCAACCTGGGACCGTGCAATGTGTCTACTCGCAGGAGGCACATTGAGAACGTGACCTCTTCTTCTGCCATCAGGTCCCTCTAGAAAAAGCTGGATCTTATCCCACCGATTCTGACTTGGCTTGATCCTGTTCCCCAACAGCCCCCTACATGGCACGCACTGGACTCACCTGGGTCCGGAAATGCAACAACATGGTGCCAAAGCACTGATTGATCCTGCCAGATCACCTGGCAGGCTGGATCCAGCCCAGATGGTGCACTCTTGAAAGGCGAAAACCATCACCTGGACAGCAGAGCCCCAAATGCCAAGGAGGCGGATAATGGGGGCAACGTGGTGTCTCCTTATGAGAACATGACAGATACCCGAAGGCGATGAAGGGACTCTGTCTTCCCATTCTTCAGCCTCTGCTCTCATGGAGCAAGGTGGAATATCATTGCCCCCCCACTCGGAATGACCAGGCGAGACAGGTGTTGGGGGTAACTGGGCCACACTTTATTAACCAATAACAACATCATAACAACAGGAGGGGCCAGGCATCCCTTCCTTGGTTGGAACCCGGGGTCTCCCGGGACCCTCCAACCGAGCAGCCTCAGGCTGAACCCCCAGGTGGTGCAAAGCACCCACCAGGCCATCAATTTGGTTATGCCCTTGACTCCAACCTGGGTAGATTCCAAAGGGATGCCACCCCAGCCCCGAGACCTCCTGGATGCTGTGGTGAGGGGGCATTTGGGTTTAGTTGTCAATCATGGCTGCCTGCTGCCCTCCCTCAGCTTATAGTGTGACCAAAGAACAATTCCGACAACCTCGAGATAGGCGAAAATCCCCGCTCTCACATGCCCAATCTAGAGTGCGAGTCAAAAATTCCTATCCGGCCCCAAAAAGGGACCAGTTAAACTCACACTGGCCCTCTTGGGGAACCCATTCTTCAGCCCCTGCCAGGGCACGTCCTCCCTGCCTCGCCCCTCTGTCCTCCTTGGGAGGGGCAAAAACGGCTCCGTGGAATATCATTAAAATGGTTTCCAAAGTGCCTTCTGAGGTCCAGTTGTCTGCAATCCTTCCACGGGAGTCAACAAGATTGAACACTGGGGCTGCCAGTGGATCTCTATCAGCAAGCTACAGCTCTTGCTCCTTGAGTGTTGGAAGCACCTATCAATCCCTGCCTCTCTCAGTGCCTCGTTTCTCCAATGTGAGGTTCACTGCAGCCTGTTTCCACAACTGTTGGCAATTTATTGATGTAATTTTAAACGCCCATCAGGACATCTGTATGCATTTCTCCTAACAGGTGCCTTTTGTCAGAACTTGGGAAGATTACTGTTTTGGACTAGTGCTCTCCAGACCCTTCGGAGGAGACCACCGGGTGGGGGGGATTTGGGGCATTGTAGTCCAAAGCACTGGCCAGAATCTGCTTGGATTTACTCATCAGAAGGACACAGTTGAACAAGTGAGGCTACTTGCACGGCTGGCTGGCTGTGGTCCTTTGATCCTCATCCTAACCTTTACCATCATCATTTCAGAAAGGCAAGATCAAGCCCTATCAGAGAGACACAGTGGGCAATCGAATTCCCATCTTCTGGCTCTGCAGTCAGATAGATAGACTCCTCTCCTCCTCAGTTCAGAGAAGCAGTAGTACATAAGAACATAAGAACATAAGAAGAGCCATGCTGGATCAGGCCACAGGCCCATCTAGTTTAGCTTCCTGTATCTCACAGGGGCCCCACCAAATGCGTATGGGAGCGCACAAGACTAGATATCTGTCTCCTGATACCACTCCCCTGCATCTGGTCCTTGAAGTGCCCCGGTTTTAAGCCTGGAGATGACACATCATCATGGTTTGTAACCTGGGATGGACTTTTCCTCCAGGAATCTGTCCAATCTCCTTTTGAAGGTGTCCAGGCTAGATGCCATCACCACATCCTGTGGCGGGGAGTTCCACAGACTAACAACATGCTGGGTGAAAAAATATTTTCTTTTGTTTGTACACTCCCAGCCCTCAATCTGAGTGTATATCCAACTGTGTGCTTGGTTCCACTACAGGCATCAAGCTGGAAGAGTAAACTTATAGTGCATTCATTGTTGTGTGCATGGTTTTTCCGGGTAGGCTTTTAGCTGCTAACATCTTGTATAGTATCATGATAGCTTTTGACTCATCGTCGCAATGGGACCTCTCTTCACTTTTATGCATGTTGAGTGGTGACAGGTGCCCGCTCCCATTGAACATTCTCAAGTACAGAAAGGCCTCAAAAATAAAATGTTGAGTCTCCCCAACTCTTTGGGTGGAGCCTGAAGAATGAAATTCCTGTATTCCACCACAGGGAGTTATATTATAAGCAACGTCACCTCAGCACTAGTTCTGAGACTTGAAAAGGCAGCCCTATCCATGTCTGTTCTGAAGGAACTGGATGGGTGTCTGGATACACATGCATAGGATGGCAGCCTGGTGCTCTCTTTTGACTCTTCAGTGGTTACTTCACGTCCTTCTTCGAGCCGAGGTGAACTTGCCTCCGTGTTGGAATCGGTTTTCAACACGGATCGAGAAGTGGATTGAAAAGATTCCCGAGCTCCAGGACGGGAATCTCTCACCCCGCTTGGAGCGCAGTTCAGGGGGCGTGGTCGGGGTGAACTCGGATTGACCCCACAAGGACGTGAGGTTCCTTTCCTTCGAACTCGGATTGACCCCACAAGGACGTGAGGTTACGGTCCTTTGAACCGGTCTCCAGCGGGGCCACGAACTGCAGCGAGAGGGATGTGAAGTATCATCCTTCCTGGCTTTTGGCTCTGCCAGATGTTGTTGACTTGGATTGCAAATGTTTGCATTACTGTTGTGATTTGGTGCATTATCTAAGACTCCCTGCCAGCTCCGGGGATGAGATGAGATCGGAATTTCCTCTTTGATCCTTCGCGTTTCGAGACGACTTGCGGCACCAGCTGCGAATGACTTGATTCTGTGCAAATGAATTGAATTAACACCATAGCAGCCGCTGCTGCCGACACAGCACTGGCAAGCTATGTTATGCTTCATTTTGTCCTCAAGGAAGAAGGAAGACTCCTGGAAGAAGCTCCGTTTTCACTTGGCAGGCCCCTCAATCAAAGGAGCAGTAGCAATATTTCTCGATAAAAGGGATTGTCTACCGCTGATGGATCCGTTGGTGCTTGTAAGATTTTCTGACCTTCATCCATTGCACAGTGACATTCATCCTTCATGCAGATCAATGGAGTGTCTGGAGAGCCACACTGGAGCACAGAAACGGAACTTGTGGCAGCACCTGGGGCAGAGTTTTCTGAAAGAAACTTCTTGCACTGCTCATTACTTCTGGAGAGGATAAATAAATACAGTTTTGATGCAGACACCCAACATCATTAACTAGGGTGGGGAAACTAGGGCTTTGACCCCGAATACAAAAATGATCAAGGGCAGATTTTGCTGCTGGACATATGAGAACCCACTTGATGCTATTTGCTGCTGGGGCATCACCTTACCCCACCCCCAATGCATGTACCAGGGATGGTGTGTTCAGATTTCTTGGGCTCCAAGTCCCATAATTCTCCATTTGGGGAGTTCTACCTGACAGACAGACATCATATATAAATGTGGATCACCTGGAAGGCTTTGAGGTTTTGCTAGTGGGCATAAGGGAATGTGAAACATTTGTATTTAATTCCTTGTTATCATGAATTTAGGCTGTCCTGGCATAGCTTGACAAGGAATTAACAAGCCCATTGAAGTACTATTTCTTCCCTACTTTCTGGATATCTCACTGGTTTAGGTACCTGGCTGCACAGCCAATGTTTGAGAGTTCAATTCCCCACTCTTTCTCCTGAGAGAAGAGCTAACCTGGGTGGCTTTGGGCAAGCTGCACAAACCCAGGATGTCTCAAAAAGAAGGGAAGAGTAAACCACTTCTGAGAATTTTCTACCTGGAAAATCCTGGAAAAGGTTACCCGTAAGTCAGAACTGACTTCCGAGCCCATTATTATCCTTTGGTTTGTATTCTTGTGTGGAGTGAGCGGTAGTGGTGGACTTCATGGTCCTACAGCCCCCTTCCAACTTCAATATTCTGTGATTCTTTGATTCTATGATTATTAAAGTTTTCACAATTGGTGGGAAAAACCACTGTTGTAAAGCCATCTAAAAGCTTTCCCTTTGGGAAACAAAGCACACACAGAGAAACAAGTAAAAGAACAACTGGGGGTGGGTTCTGGTGGAACTTCCAGAATTGATCATCTTTGAGCTATAGTTCCAAAAATCTGAAGGGCACATCCTTAACTACTGCTGTTTGTAATAATGGAGGCAGTAGTGATCTCTTATGGACCATCTAGGTGCACCCTGGGTTGTCAAAGGCTGAGCTCTGTAAAAGGCATGTCCTTTCTTGTCATCAAAGGACCTTCACCAAGGTTGCCTGGCTCTATCTTGGGATACTCACCGTGGGGTTTTCAGATAGGATATTTAGTTTTCTCCCTCTCCTTGGCATCATTTAAAGCATCTGAACAAGAATGGCAAACAGCCTGTATTTTATTCCTCCAGTAACCAGAGTTGGATTGAAAGTCGAAGACTACCATGGGGCTGTGTGAGCAAATCAGATCTGTGAACTTGATACAAACACTGTTACCCAGTCTTGGAGAGAAAATATCATCCTTGACTAGAGATGGACACGACTCAAAAAAATGGTGTTTCGTTTGTTGTTTGGTCGTTTAGGGGTCCATTTTGGTTCGTTTTCGTTTTCGTGACTTTTTTGCAAAAAAATTGTTTTTGTTTCATTAGGTAACGAAACAAAAAAACGAAAACAAAAACAAAAAATTGCTGTTTCGTTAGCATTCTTTTTGTTCAATGCATCTGCTTCAACGAAAACGAAAAACACGGCAAATTTGGTCGCTTCATTTTTGTTTTTGTTTTTTTAAATTTCGTTTCGTTTTCATTGCGTAACGAAATGAAAAAATGAAAACAAAAATGAAAAATCGCTCGTTTTGTGCCCATCTCTATCCTTGACGTTCGGTCACAGATATTTATGGAACAGATTTGCTAACAGCATTTCTTAACTGCATTTGGGAGGACCCTTTTCTATCCTTTTGTCTGCTTTCCTTTTAAGATCCCCAGCACTTTCTTTCCTGATATTCAATACTTGGTAATCTGCCCTGCCTGGTGACATTGTCAGTCTGAAATTTTCACGGCTAGAGATTCAAACCCTAGGAGAGCTCAGCAGCAGAGAGGGTAGCCAAGGAGACCAGACTCCCACCTGGTCTCCTCTGTAATGACTTGTTGTACCTAAATGATTAGATAGATGAGATTTGTTGTTGCTGCTGTATATGCTGTTAAGTAGGGATGGGCACAAAATGAAAAAAATTATGCTTTGTTTCATTTCATTTCCTCAATCCCACATTTTTTTGTTTATTTCATACAACTTTTTTCAAAAAAAAATCATACAAAATGAACCACTAACAAAATGGCCCAGGGCTTTTTAAAAACACTTTCCCCCCCCAACCCAAGCCCCGCCTGCCAGTTGATGGGCGCTGGGGTGGAACAAAATGGTTTGTTTCAATAAAAAAAATCATTTCACCTGTAACAAAATGCTGCTTCCTCCTGTCGTTTGGTTTGGTTTCATTTCATTACGTGACGACACAAAACAGCATTTTGTTTATTGTTTTGTGCACATCCGTAATGTTAAGTTGCCTCCAACTCATGGTGATCCTATGAATAAGCAATTTCCCAAAAGCCTTGATCTCAACTGCCCTGTTCAGCAATCTTAAACACAAGCCTGAGATTTTTATAGGGCAGTGGTGTCCAAACTTTGGCCCTCCAGATGTTTTGGACCACAACTCCCAGAACTCCAAGACTAGATTGCCAAGGACAAAGGACTAGACTAGGTTGCCATGGACAAAGGACTGTGGGAGTTATAGTCCAAAACATCTGGAGGGCCAAAGTTTGGACACCACTGTTATAGGGAGTCATCTCATATTTGGTCTTCCTCTTTTCTGGCTGCATTTTCCCCTTCCCAGCAGTATTGTCTTCTCCGAAACATCCCACCTTCTTGTGATGTGCCCAAAGTCGGACACCCTCGGTTTCTTCATTTTTGCCTCTTGAGATAGTTCAGGTGAAATTATTACTCCTCTATTAGAATCTTGTCTTTTAGAAGATAAAGCATTACACAAGGAAGGAAAGAGTGGAAGGTACATTGATGTTTCCAGAAGAAAGAAAGGAGGAAGGGAGGGAGGAATCAACCAACCAACTAACCAACCAACAGACGAACAAAGGATCCATTGATTCCTATTGTAGAGAAGAATCATCCTAATTCCAATTCCATGCATTATGGAAATTGATCAGACAATATTTGGTCATTGTGTATGTTCTATCTGCCTCAATGGATAGACTATAGGTTTAACTGATAGAAAAGACCTTTAACTGATAGAACTTACCTGGTTTTCCAAGGATTCTGTCTCTGCCAGTCTTTAGGACCTGTTTCTCACTGACCTTGATGTATTAGCTGATCTTCCCAGTTCCAGCGCTATCCACAATGTTTCCTTGAAGAACTCTCCTGCGCCGGAAATGAGGTTGCTCACAAGAACAATCCTGCCAGTTGCCATCAAATGCCTATCTAGACAAGCAATTTAAGCCAAAGAATGGTCAATCATTAGATGCTTCTGAAATATTTACAAGCAAAGCATAAAGACAAAGAGCTTTTTTTGCTCTTTGACAGCAGTTATTCAGACGTAAATTACGGCTCAGCATGGAGACTCAAACAGACAACAGAGGTGGCCAAAATGGATAATATAGTAGAAGGCTGCTTCAACAGAAATATATTGACCAGACAGAAAGAGATAATGATATGGCTACGAAAACTATTCTGTTTTAATCAAACCTCATCTAGAAATATGAGAGTATTGACAAAGTGTGGAAGTTTATTGTATTAAAACTTCAAATTATGCAGTGGATGAAAATTTAGGGGCCTGCAGAGCAGAATCCACTCCAACTTTCCCCTCAGTAGGCCATCCTTTATTACTTAGTTCTCCTCAACTGGCACTTCCTGTCTTAATAATTCACTCAGAGATACTGGTAAAAGAAAGAATCAGAAAGTGTCCATTGACTCATGGTTCAACAGATAAAGGCAAACAGCATACTGTAGAAAAAAAAACAATGACACGACTAACGGCTAACGGCTAACGGCTAACCAGCTTCATTACTGACTCATTTGAAAACTGCTGACCGAATGCATAGCCTGACTCTGACTGAAAAAAAGTGGGGTGGGGAGAGAATTCATGAGGGGAGAAGGGGGACTCTCTTCAAAATCTGAAGCAGAAAGGGAATGATTGGTGGCTACTGGATTGATTGACATTCACCCCAGCCCATCAAGGTCCCTCCCAAGTAAAAAATAGGCAACAGGAAAAGAGGAAGACCAAATACAAGAGAACAAATCCCTCAAGGAAGCCACAAGTTTGAGATAACAGGAAGAATTCTGGACAGGATACCTTGGAAATAGCTCATTGAGGGTCACCATTAGTTAGAGCAGGCATGTCCAAACTTTGGCCCTCCAGATGTTTTGGACCACAACTCCCACCATCCTTTGCCAGTGGCAATCTAAGCTAAGAATTCTGGGAGTTGTAGTCCAAAACATCAGGAGGGCCAAAGTTTGGACATACCTGAATTAGAGGCATCTTTTTGACAATGCATGATAATGCTCATGTGGGAAGTGATTGTTGCTACCTTCCACTGATAGAGAGTAGACCATGACTTTTACAGAGCCATAACCTTCTCTCTCTCTTTTTTTCTTTCCCAGAGGAAAATGCTCCAGGATCTGTGCAGAACTGCCCAGGACAATTTCTTTTTCCCACTCTCAGTATGAATGATCATATAAATCCAGTTTGTAAATTAAACTTGCAGCTGGATCAATAGCAGTCTCCGTGCTGCAGGTGAGAACTTAATAACAGAAAGATGTTCTCATCATTGTTAGGTGTCCAGGGAACCATTTTGCCTTGTGTAGGTGAAATGTTGTCGTCAAGTCCTTTTAACGATACAAGTTGGACTGGGAGGTTTTCCTGTAATTGCGCGCCCACGACAACATTCAGAGAGTCTTTTTCTATGGCGTTCTGCCATCTCTAAGCCAAGCAACCCTTGCAAAAAAAAATATTCCATGTGCTACAGGCCAGCAACTCCAATCTGCTGTTTGCTAATTTTAAGCGCCAACTCTTCCAAATCCAATTCCTGAACGAAATGGATTTTGCCCCTGGAGTGGAAAAGTCACCTGAAGAGCACTTGTTGCTGAGGAAACACAGAGACACAAATTTGCCTCTTTCTTGGCTTTGGTTTCACTCAAGATCACTCAACATTGGGAGGAGTTGTGGATGCACACCTAGCAGGCACTTACTGGGAGGACTTGCGCCAAAAATCTGCCGATCAAGTATCACAAAGTTTTCTCCTCCCAAAAGAGAGGTAAAGATGGGCACACCTGGACAGGTGGTTGGATGTTTTAACTGCAGTCACATTTTCCCCAAAATCTACATTCATTCTTTCTGACTTGTTCATCTCTCTGCCAGCTGCAGCTGACAATGACAGCAACATGTTTGTGCTTAGTTGATTATTTGCCTAGTGCTGTTGTTTATTCATGCTCGCTTGATCTTTAGATTTATGATGCCAACTTGGCCCACTGGGGGCTCCTGGGTTTTTAAATGTTTACTCTATGTTTTGTTGTTTTATATTTTATTGTATTTTTTTGTCTATCTGGTGCATGTTGCTCACTGTAAGCCGCTTAGAGTTCCGCAAGGAAGATAAGCGGGGTATAAATAAATAAATAAATAAATAAATAAATAAATAAATAAATAAATAAATAAACAAACAAACAAACAAACAAACAACTCATCTTCACTAACTACTCCCTCATTTGCTCTGATTTCACCTGATTTCATTAGCTCCAGTATAGCACTGGCCATTTCTGATTCTGCCACAAGGCGATGCCTGACTTTGTGATGTCAGGGATATAATAAAGCATAGTTTATTGCAGTGCTCCCCAACCTTTTTGTCTCCACGGACCTGTATTTGTTTGATTATTTTCCCGTGGCCCGGGGTGGGGGGACAAATGGGGGAGGGAGGGCAAGGAATTGGGCAAGGAAGGATTGGGCAAGGAAGAATGGATTGAAATTTTATCCAGAAAAGATGCAGAACATTTTTTCAGTGGTGGTGGGGAGGTCTTATTCCCATATGTAGAGTATTTCCCTAAACACTGGGGATTTTGCCTCCCCGTTAAGGCTCAGGTACGGGGGCTTGGCGTGTGTACCTTGGGGGCCACGGGAGCAGCGGCAGTGGCGGCGGCGGTGGCCGCTTGCCGGCTGGGGCGTTTGTGCGCATGGGCGGGGGGCCCGGGGCTCCTGGGCGGGCGGGCCCCTGCCTCCTCCTCCTCCTGTCGGTGGCCGGATTTCAACTAATGCCCCAACCGAGGCGGGCCGCGCCATCGGGTTCGGCCGTGGCTCCGCAGCCGGCGGCGGGGCGCCCGCGGCTCCGCCACCCGCCTCGGTGGGGCACCTCTGCGCCGCTCCTGCCTCCGGCTGCGGCCTTCGGGCGGGCGAGCGGGAGGGGGAGGGGAGGGAGGCTGGTGGGGGTGGCTCTCCGCCCGAGGGCGCCACCGGGACCGCCAAGCCGGCCGCGGAGTCGCCTGAACCCGGGCTTTGTGATGCCCGGCAGGGATATCCTCCGGCTGCCCAAGAAAAGAGGAGGAGGAGGAGGGCGGCGGAGGAAAAGGGGAGGAGCCTCCCGGCCTCCCAGGCGGCCCGGTGCCAAAGCACCGGGGTTGAGACCACTGGTTTATTGTATAGTTTCAACACCCATTGCTTAGGTTTTAGCCCAAATGGAGGTGGAACCATGGTGTTGAAACCTCTCCTCTGAATATACAGGATCAGAGAATCAGAGAATCATGATGTTGAAAGGGGCCTACCAGACCAATGAGTTCAACCCCAGGTCAAGGCAGGAGCACAAATCAGAGGATATCTGCCAGGTGATTGTCCAAATTTCCTTGAATGCCTCTAGCACTGCAGCATCACATCTCAAGGTAACTGGTTCCATTGCCATACTGCTCTAACCATTAGGAAGAGTGATGGGCACAAAATGATTTTTTTTGTTTAATTTTTAATTTTTAATTTTGTTTTGTAACATAATTAGAGATGGGCATGAAACAAATTTTTATTCATTTCATTATTTGCTATTTGTTTCATTATGAAATGAAATGAATAACGAACCTAGGAGTAAAATCCAAATGAAAATGAAATGAACTGGGAAAAAATTGGTTCGTTATGTTTCATTTCGTTAATGGCAGTGCGAAGAAATGAACTGTTTTTAAATGCTTTAAACGGATGAGAAACACTTCAAAAATATTGTAACTTTTTATGCCTGATTATAGTTATTAGGTTGATGCCAATGATTTAAAACAGCTAAAAATGTGTTTTTAAAGAGATCTTTTTTTTTTAAAGGGGGACAAAATGGCTGCCACGTACTTTTCTTAATGGCAGCAAATCTGTGCAGAATGGCATTTTTAAGGTATACTTAAAAACCCAGTGAATATTATTTTTGCTTCCTGATAATACCTAGCAGGTGGGTGAGGAGTGCTTAAACGTCTATTTATGTGTTTTCTTAGATCACTTTTTTTGGAGGCTTAAGTTTGTGCAGTTATCAAGTTTTATTTTTTAAAAAAATTTTAAAAATGTTTTCTGTCTGGTCTGGGGTTGTTGGGATGCCCATGTGCGATCAAATGCTTTAAATTGTGCAAAGTGGGAAAAAACGAATAATGAATTAATAAACCAACAAAATGATTTTTTTAAAAAATCATTAAAAACAAAATGAAATGAACCAAAGCCTTAAACAAAATGAAACAAAATAAATCACAATTTTTTTGATTGAGAACAGATCCTGTTACCTCCCCCAGTTGGAGAATGAGCCATTAATCATCACCCTCTGAGTACAATTCTGTAGCCAACTGTGTATCCACCTGACAATTCTTCCATCCATCCTACATCTAGTTGGCTTGCTATTCCAAATATCATAGGGCACTTTGTCAAAAGCTTTGCTGAAATCAAGATATATTATGTCTACAGCATGCCCTCTGTCCATCTGGGATCACTCCTTTGAATAGCTCCTTTACAGTTTAAATTAAAATCCTAGATTCAACATCCCCTGCAAAATTGGAATCACTCACCCCTGTTGAGATCAAACCTCTGTGTACAGTCATGGCTAACTCTGGCAAATCCAAGCCCAACTTAAACTACAGCTAGGCTGCTGGATTGTACAACCCATGATGCCTGCACAGTTGGAAATGCTTTTTTTTTAAAAAAACTGTGGCTGGCTCTTTTTCAACCACTGTTGGATAGCTCAGTGATTTCAGCATCTGGAATCAGACGCCGGGAGTTCAGTTCCCCCCACTGTGCCTTCTCGACAGGGTCTGGACTTCACGATCAATAGAGTCCCCTCCAGGTCTGCACTTCTAACATAACAATGATGATCCTCATCATTTGATGCAAATATACATTGGCTGCATAGCCAATGAAGACACATTCCTGTGGGGATTAATGAATGGATGTCCCTCTCACAAAGCACTCCAGGCCAAATAAATGAGTTCTGTTTATATTCACATAAAAGCTTCACTATCTAGAAGGCCACCGCTTGGCTTTACGCTTATCTTTGGGAGTGGTGCACTATTGCTTTTGAAGACGATGAGTGGAAAACCTTCGGGGCAGAGAGCGTTTGCCAACTAGGATGTTGCGACCTGACAATGGAACTGATAATGCCATCAAAAAAAAAAAATAAATTGCTGTCTAATGGGTGATGGGAGTTCAGTTTGTGTTAGAGCTGAGAGGAGCATAAGAGAGCTGAGAGTCAGTTAGATTGTCAGTTGGTCAGGTGGGAGATCTTGCCACTGAAATGGGTCTGGTTTATAAAGGAAACACATTATTATAAGATTTCATGCATGCAATACAATAACATTGGCTAAAGCTATCATAATACGGATCATCTAATTGTAAACTAATAAACGTTTCATGTTTTGTTTTAAAACTAAAAAAAAAAAAGTTGCTGCCAAAGTCACAAACAGGAGTGAAAACAGAACAAGGGATTTTCAAATTAAAGGCAGTCAGCTCCCCTACTTGATTATCTGGGGCAATGATCTCTTCTGAGCAGCTTTGTTTTGATTTGCATGGTAGCTGCCTTTGCACAGATTTCCCTCCTGAAGACCAGTTCACATAGTACCCCTACCAGAAAAAAAAAGAAAAACACCACATACATGTGCAGCCCATCAAGAGTGGCTGTCATCAAGCCTATGTCATAGAAATACAATGGCACCTTGTATACATGAATTAATTCGTTCCAAATGAAATCACGTTAAGCAAATTTTCCTTTATACAAATTCCCATAGGAATGCATTGAAAACGGAGTAATCCCATTTTTTTTTGCATTTAAGTAATTTTATTGGGGGTTTTTTTGGGGGACGAAGGGGGAGGGGGAGGGGGAGGGAATACACTATAAAAATTACATTAATCCCATTTTTATATTGTACGGATTCTCCCCTATCTCCGGAATTTTTTATGTTGTACAAATTTTATGCTATACAAGCTGTTTGCTATACAAGGGTCCACTGTAGCTTCTATCCCAAGATTCTATTCCACTTGGGTCGACAGAGCCACACCTGGACTTTCCTTAGGATCCCTTCAATTCTTTCCCCTTTCCTTCTTCCTGGAACCATCCGTGATGTCATATCCTTCATGCTCTCCATCCCTTCCTTCCTTGTCTGATCCAAAAGATAAATCCACCTCTCACAGGGCAGTATCAGTCTCACCTCTCTTGACACTCAACAGCAGCCAGTCCTTTGGTAGGATTCCAGGTGCTTCTCAATATGTGCGACAACAGAAGAGTGGAAGTCTGTGATGTCAGAGGGATTTGGCCTTATGTTGACATGAAGGTGGGCAAACAAAGGTTGGGAGGATGAGTTTGTTCCAATGGCAGTATCATTGCTTTTGAAACTGGAGGGCTCAAGACGAGTCACCATGCCAAGGCTCCACCTCCTCCTTTGTTCCAAAAGACATGATCGTCCTAACGTCAATGTGACTAAAAGTAAGAGTGACTGGGAAAAGAAGACTGGTAATAAATGGAATGGAATGGTGCTCGAATTGAACTGAATCGGAAAACCTTTTATTGGCATCAGACAAACAAACATGAATATAAATAAGCAGTTAATGATATGATTAAAAGGTATATATGTGCCCAATTACATTAGACAAGCTAAAACTGCAGGTGGTATAATAAAAGGTGATATACCAAATCACAAAATGACAAAACAAGGAGCTTTACATGGTATTTGATCATCCTCCATAGAATCTAACCACCTAGGGGTAAACACCCTCATGGGACTCATGATCACATCACATCCAGTTGGTTGAAGACTCTTTGCAGGGTTTTCTCAGTATAGTACAGTGGTATCTTGTATAAAGGAATTAATTCGTTCCAAATGAAATTCTGTTAAGCAAATTTTCCTTTGTACAAATTTCCCATAGGAATGCATTGAAAATGGAGTAATCCCTAATCGCGACCATTTTTATGTTGTATGGATTCGCCCCCGAGGCAATTCTGTTAAGCAATTTTCCCCTATCTCTGGAATGTTTTATGTTGTACAGATTTTATGTTATACAAGGATCCACTGAATACACAAAGATGGCTTTCTAGTTTCTTCTTCTAGGACTGCCTCAGGACAGTGCAGCTTCCCCAAGGCTATGCAGGCTGGCTCCTCTCCCAGGAGGAATAGTGGGGGATCAAAGTCCTGACCATGCTGAGCTATGGAAATTCACATGAGCACAGTTGTCTTAGAGAATGCTGTTGTGCAATCAGCTCACTTGGGTTCCCCCCATGGATCAAATCCTTCTACTAAGGGTCTTTTCACATGACCCCTAAGATCCGCTGGCCACTTAAATTCGGACCAGGGATCTTGGGGGTTCATTGCTCTTTCTGCGCCCCCACCCCTCCACACTTCCTTGCTCCTGTCTGCATGAGGGGAGGGAGGAAAAAAGAGAGGAAAAAATGCAGGCTCACCTCCAAAGCTGCCCAGAGCCCCGTCGTTGTCCTGATTCCTTCTCTTCTGTTTGTTTTTTTTGCCTCCCGCCCCTTCTCTTAAAGGGGCGGGAGGCAAAAAAAACAGAAGCGAGGAGAGCCCCACACTCACCTGATTAAATCCGGACCTGGGGATTTTGAGTGCGCTGGGACGCGCTTAGGTGGGCGTGGTCACACTTAATTTCCTGCAAACTCTGGAGCTGGTGGGGAAACAATTGTAAGCTCCAGAGCTGGCAGCCATTTGCTGCGGAGTTTAGGGGTCGTGTACAAATACCCTGTGTTTGAAAATATACAATTGCCAGTGAAAAGGGGCTTGCAATGTGGCACTGTTGGGTACAGGGCTAAATCCACAGGCTGTAACTCAAGGCCACTTAAGAATCAGATGACACATATTGTCATATTTCAGGAACATATACTGTCATTGGCAAGAGATTCTGCACTGACTCCTGGAGAGTGCTGGGTTTAATGAGGCCCTGAAGTGTATTTTGCAGTCTGCTGAAGGTGTTTTTCCTCTTTTCTTTGCAAATGGATGGTTGGATCATCATTTTAACATAGTTTCAAGAAGAACGATGCACAAGGATCCACCAATCTGATTTAGAGGCTAATTTGGAGCTTTGGAATGTACCCCAGTTGGGCCCAAAGTGATTTATTCTCCATCTGACTATACTTCTGCCCTGTACCTGAGATCGTTTATAATCCTTTGGTTGACTTCCATTGGTAAGCCAAGGCAGCAAAAATTTTCCATTGCTGCACTCATATACATGGACTTGTAGGGTACTGTATCTAGGCAGAAAAAATAAATTGCATTGATATAGCATGGGAGACACCTGGCTGAAGAACAGTACCTTTGAAAGGGATATGGGGAGACTGGGTGTCTGGATGGACCACAAACTGAACATGAGTCAACAGTGTGATGAAGTTGCCAAGAAAGCCAGTGCAATTCTTGGTTGCATCAACAGAAGCTTAGTGTCTAGATCAAGGGATGTGATAGCACCATTCTATTCTGCTCTGGTCAGACCCCACCTGGAGTACTGTGTCCAGTTTTGTGCACCTCAATTTAAAAAGGACATCGACAACTTCAAACAGATCCAGAGAAGGGCAACTAGGATGGTTAAAGGTCTGGAAGAAATGTCTTGCAAGGAATGGCATAGGGAGCTGGGAATGTTTAGACTTACAAAAAGAAGCTTGAGAGGGGATATGATAGCTGTGTTTAAATATTTGAAAGGATGTCATAATGAAGAGTGGACAGGTTTGTTTTCCATGGCTTCAGAGACTAGGATGTGGGGCAAAGGTTTCAAACTACAGGAAAAGAGATTCCATTGAATACTAGGAAGAACTTCCTGATGGTTAGAGCTGTCTGGCAATGGAATATGCTGCCATGGAGGGTGGTGGAGTCTCCTTAAGCAGAGGCTGGATGGCCATCTGTCGGGATTACTTTGAAGGGGGTTCCTGCATGGCAGGGGGTTGGACTGGATGGCCCTTGGGGTTTCTTCCAATTCTATGATTCTATGATTTTGGAAATACAATCAACCCCAAAGAGATGTGTAAGATTTCAGACAGCTTTGGGAGTTATTGGATTTACCCAATTTCTCTTGCCATCCCCCCACCACCCCAGTAAATAAGTGGTATCTCAGAGTGAAAATAACATTTTCATGCCATTCTAAAGATGCATCTCTTTATAAGTGGTATTGGAGAAAGTTCTGTAGTCATTTTGTTCAATAGATTTGATTTATGAAGTCCTGTATATTCAGGGCTGGCTACATACAGTATTGTTCCATGTATAAGACTATATTTTTGTCTAACGTTGTTAGACTAAAAATTGAGGGTCGTCTTATACACAGAAGTAAGCTGAGGAGAGAACGGCACGGTTGCAAAACTGTAATACTGGGTTGGAAAAGTAGGGGTTGTCTTATACATGGGGGGCGTCTTATAGAATGAAAAAAAAACAGTAGCTTAGATCAATGATTCCCAGCCTCAGGTAACCCAGATATTCTTGGACTGCAGAAACCTTAATCACTCACTGTTCTAGGTGGGGTTTCTGGGACATGCGTGGGGGTTACCCAAGGCTAGGAACCCCAGGCTTAGAGACTTTAGCACTTGACTGTGGAGCCAGGAATCAGGAGTTCGATTCCCCCTGGGACCTCTTTGGAGGGAAGCCAACCTGTGCAGCCTTAAGCAAGTGGCATCATCTTATAGCACCACCAGAAGAAAGGAATGGTCAGCCACTGCTGAGTACTCACTGTAAGTCAGAATCAGCTCGACAATCCGCAATTAATTGATGCTATTAAGAACCAGGCTGCGTTCACTTGAACAAACCGTGGAAGCCTTTCTATTTTGCTCACTGTACTATGGCCTAATGGGGCTCATTTGGTTGTGACGCACAAAACAGCCCCCTCTTTTGAGGTGCACACAGTGTGGAAAGATCTCCTTTTCGAAATTAAGCTGTGGGTGTTTTTTTGCCATCCATTAAAGGTTGCCACCGATTGTTCACTCAGGCGTTTCCCTGCTTGTTAATGCTCCCAGTTTCTCTTTAATGAATTATTGTTACAGATTTCACTGCATGTACTGTTTTTCCTGTTTGTTTCAATATACTGTTGAAAATTGCCATTCAGATGTTTTGTTTTTAAAGCCAACAAATATAAAAAACTCTCTAAGTACATAAATGAATGTCCTAATCCAGTGTTGGTGAGCCTATGGGCACGGGTGCCAAAGGTGGCACTCAGAGCCCTTTCTGTGGGCACCCGACATCGCCCCTTCACAGCCACCTGTATTCAGGTTAAATGGCTGTATCGGCACTTAGTGAAAAATTTGTGGGTTTTGAATTGCAGTTTGGGCACTCGGTCTCTAAAAGTTTTGCCATCACTGTTCTAATCCATGGCTTGCCTCATGCAAGGTGTTGGAAGCAAAGTTAGGGAAAGTCCAACTACTGAGAATAGCCTGAGTTTTGCAGTCATTCCTGGGAAGTTGGCATTCGCACCATGATCCACAAACGGGCAGTTTATAGAAAGCCATGTTGCCAATTTGTTTGCTAGATTTCCAGCTCCACATCTGGCTAGAAGGGCTGACAATTTGCAGTGTTTGCTTCCCTGCTTGACTACTTTGGCTTGGCAATTAGAGGGCAACAGAGTCTTCCCCGGAATGGTCACCACAAAAGCCGGGATAAAGTCAGGGGGCTGGTGTAATGTCACAACCTGCCCCTTCAGCAAGTCCAATGGCACTGTCAGTCCCAGTGTGAAGAGGCCTCAGAGGACAAAGGTGGGATTGGCTGCAGCTGCGGTAGAGGCTGGCAAAGGCGTCCGTGCGAAAAGAACAGCGCACAAGAAGGATGGATGACATCTGTTATGGAACATGGGGAAAAATGAAAAGCAACTTATTTCACATCAAGGACACCCAAGAAGGAGAGGGAGGGTGGTGGGAAAATGACAACCTAAAGAGCATGCAAGGAGCTTGGTTTTTGAATGAAAGGATTTAAAACAGCATTAAAAAGGGGTTGTAGCGCTTTGTTTTTAACTGCTGGAAATCCCTAATGGTTCACCAAGTACATCTGGTGGGGCTTGACAAAGTGATGAAGCCATTCATTGTGGAGGAGGACTAAGTTTCAAACATAATTCGAGTTCAAAGCCTTGCCTTCAGGCTATGAAGGCCAAGTCATAAGCTGCATTCAACGGAGGGTTTCCAGGACATGTTGTTACGCCCAAGGGTTGAGCAGAAAAGCATCCCCTCAGATTTGCTTCAGCAGCACAAGGCCTCTGGACATCTTCTTAGAAGCAACCATTGTGAGGGAGGGTCACATGAGGCAGGAGCGCAGAAACGTGCTTCAGGGAAACAATGGCTGAAGCACACAAGATGCATTGCCAAAGGCCTTTCTAGACTGGGGCCTGTTCCCACAAGGGCTAAATACAGGTCAATGGGACGCTTCCAGCTGGCCATAAGTGGAACATGGGCACAACAGCCTCTTTCAATTCACATTCCTTAGTAGTGGGAGAGGCATAAACCCTTCCATGCTGGATGCAGTATACAGCCATCAGGATTATTTATTTATTTTATTGGTTTTTGAATACTGTATATACTCGAATATTAGTCTAGTTTTTCAGGAAGGAAAAAGGGTCCTCGACTTATATTAGGGCCAAAACTTTTAGCCACTGAGGCAAGCGCTTGGGCTAAAAGTCATTTTAAACACCATGTGACGCTTCTCCTGACCCCCCCCCTTTGCATCACAGGGAAGTGGTGCATGATGTTTAAAATGACTTTTAGCCACCAAGGCAAGTGCTTGGGTTGGTAGCTAAAAGTCATTTTAAACATTGTACACCACTCCCCCAGCTCACAAAGGAGGAGCTGCCAGGTCCTGCTGCATTTCCCACCCTAGACTTATACTTGAGTCAATAAGTTTCCCCAGTTTTGGGGGATTAAATTAGGAGCCTCGATTTATACTTGGGTCGACTTATACTCAAGTATATATGGTATATATTGCCCTGCATTTGTCCTTGGAAAAGGACCCAAGGTGGCTTACAGTAAGAAGAGTACTGACTGGTAGCTTTATCCTTCGCATATTGAATTCAGGCAGAAAATTTTCTGTGGAGGTCTCTGTCTGCTGTTTGTCACTATTTATTTATTTATTTATTTATTTATTTATTTATTATTTATTTATTTATTTATTTAAAAAGGACCGAAGGCACCTTACATAATTAAAAAGACAATATTTACAATCTAAAAAACCCAGTAAGTATGTGAATATTTTAAAAAAAAGACCCTAACCGTTACCCTAACCCTAAACAGGTACTGTTTTAAAAATGGTACTAAAATCAACATTAAAACACATTTAAAACAATTTCTGCTCCAGCTTCAAATTCATCATTTGACCTGGTATTGTGAGGAGAAAATAATAACAACATCACAACTCAAAGAAGCACCAGCTATGGAGTTAGGCTTGGAAGATTCCAACAGGCCCACAGAAAGGCTGTAACCAGGGATAGGGCATCGTACACAGTTCTGGTCATCAGATTTTTAAGAACAATGCCAACACACTGGTGCAAGTGCAGAGGGAGGGCAACAGGGATAATTAAGGGGCTGGAAAGGAATCCCTACAAAACAAAGTGTTCTGCTTATATACCACTTAAGGCACTCTCGGGGTGATTTAGAACTTAATTATGCAGGCTATACATCCAGTCTTTTCCTAACAGGAAAGACTGAAAGAGATGGACATGTTTATCCCTGAGGGGAGATATAATAGCATTTTTAATAGCATGACATGCATCACCAAAGACCCTTCTAGACAGGGGTCTGTTCCCACAAGGGCTTAACTTGAAAGACCAGCACTGTCTACTAGAGATGGGCATGGAATGAACAAGTTTTCATTTTCGTTTTTTGGATTTTGTTTTGTTACACAATGAAACGACAAATGAAAATTGTCTCTAAAATGAAACAAAATGAACAGAAACGCGGGAATTTTTGTCGTGTGTTTCGTTTCCGTTACAGCAATGAAGTGAGCGGCTTTAAATGCTAAAAAATCATGAAAAATTGGAATAAATGGTAACGAAATGGTAACAAACTGGTAACGAAACAAAAATGATTTTTTTTGCAAAAAAATTGCGAACAACGGAAAAGAACCGAAACGGACCTCTAAACAACAAACGACAAATGAAACTCCATATTTTCTATTCATGCCCATCTCTACTGTCTACAGAAGAGGGGCATGATCTGTTCTTGATCATCCCCAAGTGTAGGATTTGTAACAATGGGCTAAAGTTTGTCTTGAATGCCTCCAGGGTTGGTGCATTCACCAGTTCCTGAGGTAACTGATTCCATTGCTATACTGCTCTAACAGTTAGGGAGTTCTTTCTGATATTCAGCTGAAAGCTGGTTCCTCTTAACTTGAGTCCAATACTGTGCATCCTACACTCTGGAATGATCGATAACTAGAGATAGGCATGAAATGAACTTTTAGTTCGTTTCATTATTTGCTATTCATTTCATTACGTAACAAAATGAATAACGAACCTCAGAGTAGATTTAGAATGAAACAAATTGAATTGGGAGGAAAAAGGTTTGTTTCATTTCGTTAATGGCAGCGCCGGAGATGTCTCCTACCAGGTGCTGGTCCTTCCTGGAAGTCCGGTCTTCCTGGCTGCAGGGAGGGAGCAACCAGGAAAAAAAAGGCGACCAGCCGTGCTACAGCTGGTAGATGGCCATGATCGGCAGTAAAATAAAATAAAATAAAATAAAAGATCTGGCCTGCAAGCACCAGACCTGGCCTGCAAAAAAAGTTTTTTTAAAAAGCCGACCAGCCCGCACTAGAACTGTAGTGTGGGCCACATGGTCGACAGTAAAAAAAAACAACAACAATAAAAATAAAATAAAAAAGGAGGGCCGACCTGGCCTCAGGGGCTGTGTTGTTGGCACATGAAAAACAAACAAACAAACAAACAAACAAAAAAATAAATAAATAAATAAATAAATAAATAAATAAATAAATAAATAAATAAATAAATAAATAAGCACCAACCTGGCCCCAGGGGTAGCCGGGGTGGCCCCCTAAAGTAAAGAAAAAATATTAAAAATAAAACCAGCGCCGACCCAGCCCCAACAACAACAAAAAACAAAGGTGCTGCCCCTAAGCCAGTGCCTCAAAAAGCCCCTGCCACAGGGGCCAGGATCGCCCCACTGCCCCTGCCACCGCCCTGTAAGGATGTTGTGTGAAGATGACAATGATGATGATGTGGAGGAGGATGCTGCCAGTCCAGTTTATGCACTTGTTGTCAACGTCTGTGTTTTTTTTAATTATTATTTTTGAATGACCCCTCCACGCACTGTCAAATGGATTAAATTGTGCAAAGCAGGAAAAACGAATAACAAAACAAACCAATGAAACAAATATTTTTTAAAAATTGTTAAAAACAAAACGAACCAAACCAATCGTGCCCATCTCTATTGATAACAGGTCCTCCCCCTCTTCCATATGACAGCCGTTCAAATATTTGGAAAGTGCTATCATATTACCCCTCAATCTTCTTTTCTCTAGGCTAAACATCCCCAGTTTTTTTAGTCTTTTCTCATAGGACTTGGTTTCCAAACCCATTCCTTCCATCCTTCCTCCTTCCTTCCTTCTTCCTTCTTTCCTTCCTTCCTCCCTCCCTCCCTCCCTTCATCACCTTAAGGAAATACAATGGAAAAAGCCATGATCAAAACAAACGGTGAAAGCAGTCCATAGCAGAGTAACACTTGGGAGTTGGACTCAATTCAGAAGTCTCTGATTGGACGCAAAGGTGGGTGGGATTTGCAACAGAGACTTCTCTGTAGCATGTCCTGTACTTTTGATACAGTTGCCCAAACAAATCAATCTGTTCCCACTAGTTCTGCAGAATCTCAGATTTTTCCTCTTACTTTCTCACTTCCACTTGTCTTCTAACAACTTGTTCTATTAATTAGTCTACAAAGCTGTGTGGTGCTTTTAAAAATATATATTGATGTCACCCATTAATGGAAAAGAAAAATAAGATTTAATATCCCACCCCCTGGAAGCTGCTGTTTCATTGTGGCAGTGTGCCGTATGTTTCTTTCTAACACATAAATTGTTACTGTTATCTCTAATTGTGTGTGGTATCTAATTAATCATTTTAAAAAAATTTTGTCGGGATTCAGGATCTAAACTTCCATCACCAACATATCTAATAGGGTCATAAATATCATTTCATGCTTACAGGGATTATATAAATAGACCAATTAAAAGACAGTGTGCAAAGACAACGCTATATTACTTGACACCCGCCCTCATCCTATCATCTAGCTCTACTCTGAAAACAAAATTAATTATTATGGAGATGAATAATTTTTTTTTCACAGGCAGAGCAAATGAATTGCACAAAGAGGTTCCTAATATCTTTAGATACACCTAGTTAAAAGCCCTGTCTGAAATTCTGGAGAACAGCCAGTCGATGTAAATAACGCGGAACTACAGGCAAGATCTCTCTCTCAGAGCAGAGGTGACAAAAATATGCCATTTCCTCCCATATTCAGGGCAGATCTGTTCAGAGGCAGAAGTCAGAGCCAGAGATGTGAGGTGTGTGTGCGCAGGGTGTCTTTGCATTTCCTGGAAGACATATCCCAAAATTCCCTATTCTAGGAGTTCTCCCTGATTTAAACACCAATGCTTAGATATGGCTCACCTGGGAGTGGAAGGCTTTGAGACTGCTCCACCCACGCTTCCACTTCCTGTTCTAGGGTTAACTGGGATCTTTCTCTTAGAACTGGAAGCTAGTGGACAAAGCTATCACAAAGCCATGCCATAAGGTCAACTGCGGCTCGACCCACCAAAACCTCACAGGCATTCTCATTTCAGGTGGCCACTTATAGGGAGGCCTGGAAAATGGCTACTCGAAACTGGGCCTTCTCAGTGGCTGCCCCTATGCTTTGGAATAAACTGTCCAGTGAGATTCACCTTGCACTGCCCTCTGCCTTTAAAAGAGCCCTCAAGACTCTGCTCTTTAAAGAGGCATTCAGCAACCACTAATGTGGGTTTTGTTTTGTTTTGTTGTCGTTTGGTTGTTTTGATTGTTTGAGTCCTGGGGTTATAAGATTGCCTTGCCGGCTATTCTTGGGGGGTTGTTGTTGTTTCGTGATTATTTATTATTTTTATTGATTTCTGATTTGACTATTTATATTCTTATACAGTTATATATCTTGTAATTTGTGACTGTTGTAAACCACCTGTAGTTCATCTGAAAGATGGGCGGTATAAAGGTAAAAGGTTCCCCACACACATGTGTGCTAGTAATGTATGATTCTAGGGGTGGTGCTCATCTCCATATTCAAGCCAGAGAGCCAGTGTTGAGCAAGTCCATGGCACAACTATGTGTAAATCTCTAAGGGGGTGATTAGAGATGGGCACGAAATCAAAGTATAGAGTTTCCTTTCATTTTTCTTTCTTTCCTTTCCTTTCATTTTGTTATTTACATTTTTAAAAGAATTTTCAGAACAAAATGAAACAAAATGAAATTATTTGTTACTCTATAAAATGGCTCCCCTGGGTCCTAGAGGCACCAAATTTAGTGGGTAGTTTTCTTGAGCACTTCCCTGCAAGCTTTCCAAATTTGGAGAGGTTTGGGGTTCAGGGGGGTGAGTTATTAAACTCCAAATTGGGTCCCCCATGGGAAAAAAAGGAAGAGGAAAAATGTGGACTTTTAAACTCAAGCCTCATTCCCTTGTATGCTGTGGAATGTGAAGGTGGGGGTTTGAGGTGAGTGCTGAAATATTTCTGTTCTGTTCTATTTTCACTTCCCTTTCCCTAATGGAAAGAAGCACAGGTTCAGGGCCCTAAATTTTCTCTTGCTTATTCAGAGAGTGAAACAGGGTTTTTTTATTGCTTTATTGCTTAGCAACCCTTCCAAGCAAGACCTATCAGCACTTCCCTGAATCCCCTGCCTCACATTCCACAGCAGAGGCTTGAGTTTAAAATGCAACATTTTCCCTCTTCCTCTTTTTCCAGGGGGAACCCACTTTGGAGTTTAATAACTCATCCCCCTGAACCCCAAAGTTCTCCAATTTTGGAGGGCATAAACAAAAGAGCCCAAGGAAGATGCCCACCAAATTTGGTGCTTCTAGGATGAATTGTTTTGTGTCTAGAGCCAAAAATGGTGGTTCATTTTGTTTTGTCATGAAACACATTCTACCTTTTCATTTTGTAACGAAATGATGAAACAGTGTTTCATTTTTTTGTGCTCATCTCTAATGGTGATTCAAGGTGAAAAAGACACACCCACCAACAACACCCCAACAGCTGATAGATGCAAGTGTGTGGAACATGTTGTCACTTTTGGAAGTGCTGTGAGAAAGCAGTGTTTTGGTCTTCCTAGTTTTTCTTCAAAATATTCATGTTAAACCCTCCAATCTCCTGTGTCTTTGGGAAAAAAACAGAAAACCTGGAGAGGACTGAAGGTTTGCCAGCCTTTTTACTGAATTTAATCCAGGTTTTGGGGAACTTTAGGCCCTATTTATTAAAAAGCTGACATAACCCCCATACAAGATAAGGTTTCCTCAGTTCAGGCTTAATTAACAACTCCCACAGTTCCAGTAATGACTCATATTTTCTCAATGCCTTGGATATGAGATATGACATGAGTGTATTTCAGATATATGAGGCATAATTATTTAACAACGAAGCAAAAGTTGATTATAAACCCTTTCAGCTATTATACGTCTTGGTGGAATATTTTTGTAACCACTGCAGAAATAAATATAACTTGCTTCTCCTACTTACGGTTTCCCCTCCCCACAACCTTTTAAAATGTGAATTTGGCCAAAGCAGAGTGTGTTGAATTAACCAAAAAACATCTCATGTAGTTAGTTAATCATGCTAAAAGAGGTACTAACACAAATGCTAGGGTTGGAAGTAACCATCTCAGGTTTCAGTTTTCACAATATCTGCCCTGATGCTTTTACATGGATGGCTCATCACCCCGATGGACTCCATGACATGGACAACGCATCACCCTGATGGACTAGCAGCTGCTCAGCCTGATGTTGTAAAGCAGTTGTTCTCAGGCTTATACCCCCAGATATTCTTGAACTGTAACTCCTGGAAATCCCGGCCAGCACAGCAGGTGGCAAAAGGCTTTTGGGAGTTTTAATTCAAGAACATCTGGGGACCCAACGTTCAGAATCACGATGGTAGAGAATCCAGAGATGTGGATCATTCATGTGCAGTAGACCTGTTCCCTCCCACATTTCAACAATTACAATATCACACATCTTTATTTCAAAACATTGTCACAGCAGTAACACCCCTTTTAGAATGTTGATCAGCAGTTTTACACATTTGATTGATGGACTGATTGATGGGTGTCCAAAACAACAGCTTTTGCAAAGCCCATTGTTCTTCATTCCTATACGCGGCAGTCAGAAATAGCAACAAATCTGAAATGGGCTTTATTCTATTGAGCTGAGACCAGTTTCTCAAGGGTCTTGACACCTAGCGCTCGCAAAAATGTCAACATGCTACAGAAATCTAGTCAGAGGGAGAGAAAGGGGTGGCTTCCTTAAGGTGGCTTTATTTCCGTTTTCCTTACAAACCCAACAAGTGTCCCTCACATTTTATACAACTTCTATTCGGTCTTTCTAGAAAGACTTCCTCCTGATATCCAACTGGTCTTGGTTAGGGTATGAAATGTATATCCCACCCCATATTATATTGCAGACCTCATTCTGCTGCTATATGTCTGAAGAAGTGGACATGTAGTCCACAAAACTTTACATTAAAATACCTGGCAGAGCAAATCTCTCAAAGATCAACATAGGCCTGGCCAACCAGAATGTCACGGGCTTACTCACTTCAGGTGGCCACGCCCAGGCTCGGAAAACGGCGACCTGTAACTGAGCCTTCTCTGTGGCTGGTCCTGTGTTGTGGAACCTTCTCCCGAGTGAGTTACGCCTAGCACAGTCCATGCCAACCTTCAAAAAGGCCTTAAAGACCAGGATTTTTTGTGAGGCGTTCGAGGATTGTTAATTTTTTTTTGTCATTGTTCTGCCATCCTGTCATAGCCCCCCTTTTTAGTCTTATTGTGTTGTTATTGTGATGCTCATTTATTGATTATTTTGTTATTGTTCTTATTTTGTTTGTTGTAAACCGCCCGGAGTTCCTCCTGGAAGACGGGCGGTATATAAGCACTAAAATAAATAAATAAATAAATAAATAAATAAATAAATAAATAAATAAATAAATAAAAAGTTCGTCTTTAAGATGCCACATGCTTTTGTTATTAAAATACAATAGTTAGTCTTTAAGGTACCACATGTTTTGGTCTTTTGTTTTGTTTCTTTGATTCTTGCCAGAAAAAGAAAAGCATGGCTTTTGTGAGAAATCCAGAAGTCCCACCTCTTACCAAGAAGATCTGAAAGTGGTGGTGGTAAAGGTACAGCCACACCTGAGAGAGGAGAGGGGGAGAGATGGAGAGAGATGTATTTTCAAAATTCAGAATATTTCTCCTCTGACCTACCAAATATTTACTAAGAAAACTAAGGTTATGAGGATGCAATACATTTATTGAAAGCCTCTGTGGATTAGAGTCCCCTTTTAACCCTCCCTAGATAAAGACAAAGGAAGTCACGCTGAAGAGTTGACGCTATTTATACACGCCTTAGCTCATCTCCCAATCATCAAAGTGAACCTTGGCTAAACTATCCCTGAAGGGTGACTATTAATACGATTGCCTCCTCTTCACGTGCAGGCAGTAATACAATTAGGTATGTTCCTGCCTTGAGAAAGAACCAGCGACAACTTTGTGTGCAACAATAATGCAAATTTGAAAGGCAATTAAAAGGGAGTGCACTGGGATCTCAGTAGACCTGTGGGAGGCTGGGGAAAGCAATGGAACTGGTATACACAAGCCCCCCACCTCGCAAGCCTCTGTGTAAGAAGCAAGTGATTCTGTTCTGATGGTAATGAGGCAATTATAATGAAGCCTCCTGATTTGCTTTAAAGTCTAGCACCTTTTCTTTCTTTCTTTCTTTCTTTCTTTTTTAAAAAAAGTCTGAGTAGATTGTTTCAATAACACATTTTCAGATCAAAAGTTATTTGATACAATCCAAAATCATTCCTACTACTCTTCTCCCAGATGGTTGCCCGCTACTGGATTCCCTTCAGCTAACCCCAACCACTTCAGGAGAAGGCTTTGCAATAGAGATGGGCACGACTCAAAAAAATGGTGTTTCGTTTGTCGTTTGTCATTTAGGGGGTCCGTTTCAGTTCGTTTTCATTTTTCGTGATTTTTTTGCAAAAAAATCGTTTTTGTTTCATTACGTAATGAAAAAAAAACAAAAACAAAACAAAAATTGCTGTTTCGTTAGCATTCATTACAGTTCAATGTATTTGCCGCAACAAAAACGAAATGCACGACAAAATTTCTGTTGTTTTGGTTCGTTTTGTTTCATTTTGGAGACAAAATTTGTTTTTCGTTTAGTTACGTAACGAAACAAAAAAATGAAAATGAAAACAAAAAATTGCTCGTTTCATGCCCATCTCTACTTTGCAATGTCGTCTACTGTTTTCCTATCACTTTCTTTAATTCTGGTCAAGCCCTGGAAAATTCACCCAGCTCCTCGCCTCCTCTGCTATTTTTGCAAGCTGAGACAACCCAGGCCCTGCTAAGAAAATGAGGTGCTAATGAGGTGCTAATGTCTTCAGAGGAGATGTCAGGCTGCTGAAGAAAGAACCTCAATGACTGCTGCCCAGTGTTGTGTGGAAGCAGAAAAAGGCCAGCTGGTTGGCACAATAAGATCATCATCATCATCATCATCATCATCATCATCATCATCATCATCATCATCATCATCATCACATGCTGACCCGGCCCACGGGCCATCTGGTCGGCGCAATAAGAAAAAATATAAAATAATTTTTAAAAAGTGCCGACCCAACCCATGGGCCAGCTGGTCGGCATGATAAGAAAATAAATAAATAAATAAATAAAAATGCACCAACCTGGCCCTTGGGCCAGCTGGTTGGCATGATAAGAAAATAAATAAACAAATAAATAAAAAGTGGCTGGGCCAGTGGGCCAGGTGGTCGGCGCAATAAGAAAATAATAATAACTGGCTTGTGGTTCAGTTTTTGGGCTGATGTTGCTTGTGGGGGAGGGGCTACCTGCTTCTGTTGTGCCACTGCCATCATGCCACCATGACCATCTCCTCCCTGTATGCCATGGGCCAAGGCAGTGATGAGGTTCATTGCAAGGAAGTTCAATTGGTTCCTCAGAGTAAGGCATCTGGGCACCTGGATAACAGGAGAAGGAGGAGGCAGTGGTGATGGTGGGTGGTACAGCTCTGGTGAGGCAGCAGTAAAAGCTGGTAGGCTAGGCGTTCAGGACAGTGGGAAGGAAGCAGGCAGTCTCTGCTGGTTTGCCAAAGCAAATGAAATGATCTGGGTCACAAACTGCATCACCACCTCCACCATATCTTTAAAAGCTGGCTGCAAAACAGAAATTCCATAGCACCCATAGCAGAGTGGTTAAAAATCTAGTACTCCAGTCAAAAGCTTTGATCAGAACCAGAGTTTCACAAGCTGACTGTGCGCTAGCCAAGAACATTTGGAGCCAGATCCTTGAGCACAGTTTGGGCTACCTAAGCCTCAAAATCTTCTGATTTAGGCTTTACATTAGATGCATCACCCTGAGAAGGTTGACAGGTGCTTACCAGGTAGGTGCCACTCCCAGAATAAAGGAGGAGGAGTTAATCTATCTTCTGCTGGTTTGGGTCCTGCGCTAGAACAATTAACCTTGGTTGGGATTATCACTGAATTATCAAGGTGGAAGTCCATGAGGTAGAAAAATACCGTTCCTATGATCAAACTCTTGCATTTGTGTAGGACTGACACACTCTCTTGGTGGATGCTGGCAGTTCACGACCCAAGTGAAAGGACTGTGAATGCCCCACATGAGGTTCATAAACCGAAAAGAGGCTTATGCAAATAGATATGCATATCTGTATGCTGTCAAATGAGCAGATCTGGAAGAGAAACTAGCTAGGTTGGGAAACAGGGGCAGATTCTGTCGTATTGGCCTCAGGTGCCAACACTGTTTTTGTTTCCAAAGATCAATTAGGCCTGTTTTGAGAGACCTTCCCTGCTAGTTTCTGGAACCTTCTTCTCCTTCTCTCTTCTCCTCTTATTTTCCCTTCTAGCCAGTTTCCTTTTGTATGCTCGTTGCTTGGGGCCCAACGGCTAAAACAGGCTTTATTGAAGGTAACAGGCATTACAAACACACTAGAAGAAGTGCATACTCTATCTCAGAAAACCGCCTTGCATCCCACACAATGGAAGGGGAATTGGAGCTGTGTGGACCACATGAAGTTGTACCACTCAGAGTCCATTATACTCCAAAATGAAAAGCAGCATCCCTCAATCAATATTGCAGGGTTTCTGCCTTTAAACACCATATCTTTGCACGTGGGGGATGGCAAGGGAAGGTACGCAGTGAGCAGGGATTTGAAAGAACTTGCTTTTTTTAAAATGAGTCAGTTTTTTTTTAACTCTTAATGAGGTGTGGATCAGATAGCTTTACTTATTTACCAGCATAGGTATGACCAGCTTGTATACTTGCTGTGCTTAGCTTTTTGATAGTGATGGAAGCCACCTTGGGTCCTTTTTAAGGAGAAAGGTCTCTTTCTTACACAAGTAAAGCTATCCAAAGGGTGTTAAAGTTGTGAAGATACCAGCCATAGGTGAAGATGGAGGTGAAAGAGACAAAAGGAAAAAAAAAGCAAAAAGCAAAGTGTTCTGGGTAATGCAGAGCCCCCAGGCTGGGGCAGGGGCAGGGCCGGTGCAGTGGCAGGCGGGCAGGGATGGGGGAATGGGGGTGGTGGGTGGGCAGGCAGGGCGGGGCGGGGCAGGGTGGGGTGGCAGGGAGGACGGATGGTGGGGGACAGTGACGGGCGCGGGGGTTGACAGCGATGGGTGCGGGGTGGGCAGCGATGGGCACGGGGGCAGTGGGCAGATGGCGACGGGCATCGATGGGCGGACGGTGATGGGCGGCTGGCAGGCGGTAGGGGGATGGACAGTGGTGGCCAGCGAGGTGGCGGCAGGGGGCGGCAGGCTGGCCAGTGCCCTCTCTCCATGTTGGTGCCCTAAGCAACTGCCTAGTTCACCTTAATGGAAGCACCGACCCTGCTCGGAAGGATGGAAGGCTGAGTCAACCCTGAGCCCGCTACCTGGGATTGAAGCTGAGCTATTGTTATTCCAGGAAGCCATGGGAGCCTACTGATATAGATGAAGTATGTAAAACTACTTTTTACTGTCTATCTCGGTGGTGAACTTCCTTTTTAAAAATTTTACTTGTAGAAGGATTGTCAAGTTCTTCTCTTTATTCATTGATCTTAATTGAGAATAATCACATGTCACCAAGTCAATTCTGAATTCAGGTGACCCTTTCCGTGGTTTTTGAGGTAGCGAATACTACTCAGAGATGGTTGACCATTCCCTTCTTCTGTGGGCACTCTGGGACTGTACGGGTTGACCAAGCCCATGCAGAATGGCTTTTCTCCCAAGAGACACGGTGACTAGATTGCTGAGAGAGATGGTTATGCCTGCAGTTTCCCCAGTGCTGAGGATATATAGTGGTTTTTTAAAAAAAAAAAAAACCTGCCAAAGCATAAATGCCTAGCTTATCCTCCTCCTTGCATATTTCTCTCCCCTTCTGTCAGTCAAGCCCCCATGATAGAGAAAAATTGGACAGACCCTCCCTCCTACATGGAGCCTCCTGGTTGTTATGGAAACGGCAGCCCTGCCATCTTTGTAATGTAGTGACACGAATGAGCTACCTGAAACAGCACACCATAAACTTGACTCATCTCATATTTAACTCTCCCCTCTCTGTGTGTCTCTCTGTCTCTCTCTCTCTCTGTCTCTCTGTCTCTCTGTCTCTCTCTCTCTCTCTCTGTCTCTCTCTCTCTCTCTCTCTCTCTCTCTCTCTCTCTCTGTGTGTGTGTGTGTGTGTGTGTGTGTGTGTGTGTGTGTGTGTGTGTGTGTGTGTGTGTGTGACCAAAGCCAAATGTTTTAAAAATAACTAGTACTTTCTACATCTTCTTAAGTTAATTTGTGCCTCTTTGCCTATTTAGAAAGTCTAGAGTAAATGCTAGCACAGATTCGGTTAACTCTCTCTTGATGGCTGATTAGAATTTCAATCTTGCTAAACGAATATCATCATTTTTGTAAGACCCAGCACCATGCAATGTGTTCTCTCAGAATTCTTGAGGACAAAAGACCCCTTTTCTTCTGGGTAGGAATCCATGAGTTTTGCTCATTTAAGGAAAGAAAGATTTTACAACACGGTCAAGATTCGTAAAGTCTGAGAAAGTGACATTTAGATGGGAACATACATGAGGAGAATGGCAGCAAGTGAAGCAAGGACAAGTCTTGATTTGCCTTGAAAAAAGAGTTTGTTCCTTACCTTGTATCCCAATGCTGGCCTAGCCATTGGACAAGGTAAGTGAACTGCATGAGAGTGTTGGGGCTGGGGACAGCATCCATTAGGGTTAGTGTCTACTAGAGATGGGCACAACTCAAAAAAAATGGTGTTTCATTTGTCGTTTGGTCGTTTAGGGGTCCGTTTCGTTTCATTTTCATTTTCGTGACTTTTTTGCAAAAAAATCATTTTCGTTTCATTAGGTAATGAAATGAAAAAATGAAAACGAAAACAAAAAATTGCTGTTTCGTTAGCATTCTTTTTAGTTCAATGCATCTGCTGCAATGAAAACAAAAAAACACGGCAAATTTGGTCATTTCATTTTCATTTTCATTTTGTTTTGTTTTTTAAAAAATTGTTTCGTTTTCATTGTGTAACGAAACGAAAAAACAAAAACAAAAATGAAAAATTGCTCGTTTCGTGCCCATCTCTAGTATATACCCCTGAAGCCCCTAGTTATTCTTTTATTTTGGACAGCAAAGGTGTGTCTTCTGCAGAGCCCATTTTGAACCTCTTAAATTGGCCTCCAATTGTCACTGGTGACAGAGGCCCCCGCCCCACTGCCATCATTGAGGTGAGATGCAAATGGCATCTATGTTGGCATCCATGCACAGAATAGATGAGTGGGCCCTTGTTGTTCCATTGGCCTTAAGCAAAGGAAGGTCTTGGGATGCAGTCTAAAACTGCCCCATTGCCCCACTTGATGTTATCCCAAGTAAGATCTTAGCTTTCCACAAAAATTTGGTGGATAAGCAGGGGTACAGATCATCACATATTTCATTCTTTGCCAGTCATAATGAGTAAGAACATAAGAATAGCCATGCTGGAACAGGCCACAGCCCACCCAGTCCAGCATTCTGTCTCACACAGTGGCTCACCATTTGCTTCAGGGTATTCCCAAGCAGACATCTTCACCTGCTTACGATTCCCTGCAAATGGCATTGAGAGGTATCCTGCCCATCTCTCCAACCCAGAGGTTGTCCTTAGGCATCCATAAGGATAGCCATGGATACCTTTGTTCTCCATGAACTTGTCCAATCCTTTCTTAAAGCTGTCAAGGCTGACAGCTGTCACCACTTCTTCTGGCAAGGAGTTCTACAGACCAGTGATCCTCTGGGTGAAAAAGTACTTTCTCTTATTTTTTGAGATCTAGTATCCAAACGTTTCATGGAGTTCCCCCTAGTTCCAGTGTTGTGTGACAGGGAAAACAGCTTTTCCTTAACTACTTTGTCCTTACCATGTATGATTTTATAAACTTCAATCAGGTCACCTCTTAGGCACCATCGTTCAAGAGTGAAGAGGCCCAGCTGTTGGAGCCTCAGATGGTAAGGAAAGTTTTCCAGTCCCCTAGTCACTCTGGTTGCCCTCCTCTGCAGTTTTTCATTTCCATAATAACTTTCTCGAGATATGGTGACCAGACCTATACACAATACTGCAGATGGAGCCTCACCATAGATTTATAAAGAGGCAAAATGACACTTGCTGACTTTTTTTCTATACCCTTCCTAATGATCCCTAGAATTGAGTTTGCTTTTTTCACTGCTGCATCATTGAATTGAGTTTGCTTTTTTCACTGCTGTGGCACACTGGGTTGACACCTTCATTTAGCTGTCCACCAGGACACCAAGGTCCCTTTCCTGGTTTGTTGCAGAGAGTTCAGACCCCATCAGTTTATAAATGTAATTGGGTGCATCACTTCACACTTGCTAATGTTGAAGCTCATTTGCCACTGCTTTCCCCATTCCACCAGTGTTAAGAGATCCCTCTGGAGCTCCTCATGATCTATCTCAGTTTTTACTACCCTGCATAATTTAGCGTCGTCGGCAAATTTGGCTACCTCACTATTTACTCCTACTTCTAGATCGTTTATAAAGAGGTTGAAAAGCAGGGGTCCTGGTACTGAACCATGGGGGACCCGCCTCTTCAGCTCCCTCCACTTGGAGATGTTTCCATTTAGTGCTACCCTCTGTTTCCTGTCTCTTAGCCAGTTGCTGATCCAGGACAAGACCTGTCCCTTGATTCTATGACTGGGAAATTTATTCAAGAGCCTTTGGTGTGGAACCTTATCAAAAGCCTTCTGAAAGTCCATAGAAACAATGTCAACTGGATCTCTCTTATCCACATGCTTGTTGACACTCTCAGAGAATTCCAACAGATTAGTGAGGCTTGATTTGCCTTTGCAAAAGCTATGTTAGCTCTCCTTCAGCAGCACCTTCTCTTCTATGTGCCTATAAATTTTATCTTTTATGATGGTTTCCATCACTTTACCTGGCAAACATGTCAAACTGACTGGCCGTTAATTACCTCCAACAATGTTCTCCTGAAAAGTCATGAGCCCAAGAGTTATTCCTGCCTTGAGATGTTTTTTGCAAAATATCCACCATTTTTTGTGCACAATAAACTCTGTATTGAAGAATTGCAGAAGTTTTGTAGCCATTTTGTTTCAAGCATTTCTGAACATGCTTCTGCCCGTGTTTCCCCTGGGAATCTAAGACTCTCCTCAGGCACCACAAGCTTTTCCCATCCCAGATACAAACAAATATGTGCATGTTGGTAAATTCTTCACAAACAAATCAAAACAAATTCCTCTCTCCCTTTCCCATTCCAAATTCATGCAGTTCTATACGTAAAGCATCTCCCGGCATGGAAAAGAATGTGCCCCCCCAGGAGCCCTTTAGAAAAAGGAAGTGGCAGTCTTAGTTCTGTTGCACTGACATGGTTGAGTATAAAAGGGTTTAAAGCCAGCTGAATACTAAAGCACTTATCCTGAACCTGGTGAGTCAAATCTGAAGTTTTCCTTTAAAAAATCCATGTTTATTCCACCTCTACTGTGATATCTTGTGTTCTTTCCTGTCTAAGTATACGTACTGGAAGACTACATTAACTGCCCTACTTTGCCCTACATAAGGCCTTGAAAATTCAAGATTAGTAATGGCACTGGGATACAAGATAAGGAGGTCAGCATTTTATGGAGTCAATTCATCTCATTTTCAGTCTTCTTCCTTTCCTCCTGTTTTCCGCTTTTCCTAGCAACATGTGTGCGCATATATTTTTCCAGAGAGACTTATCTTATTATGATGCATCCAAAAGACCCCTAGCTTCAGTTCAGTCTTTTTAGTTTGGGTTTTACTTGAAAGGTTGGTTGGGGAGAAGGTCCTTCCTGGGTGGCCTTGGACTAGCTGCAGAGACCCAGGATGTCCCCCGCCCCAGAAGAAGGGAATGGTAAGCTATAGATCAGGTAAGGAACAGTACCTTTAAAGATGCTTGAAAGGGTCACCAAAAGTCAGAACTGACAGCAGACAATTATTATTTACTTGGAATAATAACAGGGGCTTGCATTAAGAACAAAGATGGACAGAGCTGGTGTTCTACACCTTTCACTCATCATCATGTATCTCCCACACGACTCATTCCGATGTCTTCCTTCCCCTCCTCAATAAAATAAGATAAATTTTTAAAAACCTTTAATCACCAAAAGAAACTTTGTAGCCCAGGCATGCAGCTCTGGAGAGTGCTTTGATCGTGTCTGCCTGCAATGAAAGGTCTATTCCACCATGCAGAGTAACCTGTTTCCACAGTGTGAGTAATAGAAGCTGATGGGCCCTTCATCGGATTCTCTGAGTACAACAGACAGAGTAATCGGCCAACCCAGATATTTTAGAGAAAGGAGCTTGGAATAGAAATTTCTGAAGCTTCAACCTGACTAAGGCATTTCAAAGAGGGGAATAAAAGAAAAGGCAGCAAATGAGGACTCAGGAGGAACAGAACAGAACAAACTACGCACCAATTTTTCAGAAATACATAGAAGGCTGTAAGACGTTGCTGTTGGAAGCAGGGCATCATTAAGGGGTTTGTTAATTGAAGCATGACTTTTCCGTAGCACTGCAAAGTGGTTTGGTTTGTTGGCTGGCTAGGATGAGGCAATTATAGGATTTGTCTGCAAGTTGACTGCACAGACATGACAGGTCTGAAGGAAGGCAGCCCTAGAGGGGTATAATGATTTATCCCCTTCTAATTGCAAATCTGGCATCTTTTATAGCTCGAATCTTAGGGAGGGAATGATCTCTCTCTCTCTCTCTCTCTCTCTCTCTCTCTCTCTCTCTCTCTCTCTCTCTCTCTCCTCATTCTCATCACTAGGTGTTGTTGCAGGAGCATCATTTATATATCCTCCCATGCACATCAAAACGTAGGTAGGATTCAATTGCCTCTGATGTCTGTCCAACACTCACTTTCAGCACTGGATTTGAAAATGGAGAGGACTGAATAAAGCATTCAATTTCAGGAGAGGAAACCTGAGTCGGGATGGTGAGTTCAGCAGCACACCTCTATTGTGGCTAACTTTACGTTGATGGTGTTTTGTTAAGGAAGAATGCTATCTCCCTTGTCGGAACCCAAAAGGGACCCCCTGTGAGACGGATGTTGGTGAGCTGTCCTCGGGAAAGAAAGAAAATCAGGAAGGAAAGAACAGCGGAGGAATAACAACTGAAGTGAAGAAGGTGAATGGGAAAAGAAATGGGAAAGGAGAAGGGAGAGAACATGAACAAGAGAGATTTATTATTTTATTTATTTTATTTTATTTTATTTTATTTTATTTTATTTCTATACTGCCCATCTTCCAGCAGGAACTCTGGGTCATTTACAACAGAGTTAAACAAGGTTAAATTCTACAATACAATACAGAAGAAGAGAAAAAAAGGGGGGAGTGGACCCTCGGCAAGAGACGGCAAGAAGGCGGAAAAAAATTAAGATTAAATTAAAAGGTCGCCAAATGCCTCCCTAAAATCCATGGTTTTAAGCACTTTTTTTGGAGGCGAGCAGGGACTGTGCAAGGCGCAGCTCACTCAGAAGATGGTTCCACAGCGTGGGGCCCACCACAGAGAAGGCACGGTTGTGCGTGAGTGACTTCCATGCCTCCTTGGGTGTGGCCACTCTGAGCTAGCATGCCTGCGACATTCGAGTAGGCCTGGCCTCAGTTGACCTCTGGGAGATACGCTCCAACAGGTATTCAGTACCCAAGCCATGGAGGGTTTTGTAAACCAAAACCAGGACCTTGAACCTTATCTGGAGAACCATGGTCAGCAATGCAGGCGTGCCAGGACTGGGGTGATGTGATCGTATCTACGAGCACCCACCACCAGTCTGGCTGATGCATTCTGCAGCTGTTGAAGTGCTTGGAAAGAGGGTTGGGAAAGAGAGGATAGAGAGATCAGAATGGAAGGGAGAGGAGATCCAATAGTGGAAGGATTCCTTTTGATTGATGTGACAGAGAATGAATGGGAGGTGTGGAGTAATAGACGGGAGGTGGTAGGAGAGGATATAAAGAGGGGGAGAGAGGTAGGGATACAGGTAGAGTCGGTTGGGAAAGATAAGGTGACAAAGACAGAGAGAAAGACGGTGATGTTAACTGAAAGGGCAATGCAAACAGAGGAAGAGACCTTGACAGTCAAAAGATGTACGTTTGCCATTGCCTTTAACCATCAATCCTAGTCACCTTTATTTTACCAAGGTTGTTAACATAAATAGAGGGGATAGAAGACCACCGGGATGGATCCCTGGATGAGGATGGGAGGATCCGGAAGATATGTTGAGACATCATTGTTGCGGCATTGGTTGTGCTGGCCCCATGCTTGCGAAGATGCCTCCACCCCATCAGTAAATGATCTTAATCCATTTATATCTGAGATGCCTATGGATCAAGGTTTGGTACATAACCTGCTTTCAGAAAGTTTATTGTTGACTCAAGTTCAACCGGTTGTAATAGATGAAAAAAGAAGTTGTAACTACAAATGGTGTTGATAAAAGCTTAATGCATTTTGATAAGAAACCAGAGTTTGTTAACATCTCTTCACTGGAATTGCTGATGGTGCTAACCGAACCTTCACACACACCCCATCTCTTCTGACCTGGGTTGCAGAATACAGGCATTCCTCTGCAGAAAGACCAGTAGAAAATGTCTGAGTAATGGAACTAGTAAGTAATTTATTTTAAAAAGAGAGTGGCGAAATCAAGAAAGCAAATGCCAGGCAGTTTGCTACGGATATACAAGTGGAGAACACTGGCTACAGCCCGGCAACCTTACCCAGAGACCTTCATCAACTGGCACTTGCAGGGCAGGTTGCGGGGCTTTCCTGAAGGAAAAGCCATGCATCTCCTTCTCCTTTGGTGCTGGCTCAGCATGAGCCTTCTAGAGCAGTGGTTCTCATCCTGTGGGTCCCCAGATGTTCCTGGACTGCAACTCCCAGAAACCCCTTCCAGTAGAGCGGGTGGTGGAGGCTTCTGGGAGTTGCAGTTCAAGAACATCTGGGGACCCACAGGTTGAGAACCACTGTTCTAGAGAATCAATACTTCCAATTTCTTCCTCTTCACTCTTCATCAGCTTGTATCATTTATTATTATTTTAAATATATTTTTTTCCAGTCCGTAAAAGCTGGATTTGATGGGAGGGATGTCTAGTGCAGGGTGGGGCATGTGTGCACTGCATCACATGTGCAACCCTGGGCTCTTTGCTCTGCCCTGGGGTTGCTGGAGAGGTCCATAAATGCTCTGATCCAAATGCAAAAATACCTTTATAGGAAGCTTTAAAATCATAATTCGATACGCCAACTTTCATGGATGAAAAATCCACTTTGTCAGGTTCGAGACATCTTTAAAGTCCAAAAGCTGGCCCAAAATGGATGTAGTGCAAGCTCAGTGAATGCTTGCATAGTCAAGTCAAGTCAAGTCCAAGAGACATTGGCATTAAAACCACACACAAGTTGATAGTACAGTTGCATAGTATGAGATGATTTTAAAAAATATAGCCTATAAATGTAGCACATATTTTTGTATTTCTGCATTATTTCTTTTAGATCCGGCATGTCCAAACTTCAGCCCTCCAGATGTTTTGGACAGCAACTCCCACCGTCCTTTGACATTGGCAATCTTAGCTTAGAATTCTGGGAGTTGTGGTCTAAAACATCTGGAGGGCTGAAGTTTGGATATGTCTGTTTTAGACCTTGCAGCTCCCTTTGATTTCAATGAAGCTCGGATTCAGTTAGCATTTAGGTTTTATACATGCAGCATGCCTCTCTGATTTTTTAACAGCATTATCTTTTTACAAGACCGTCGCTGGAGCCCCGTGCCACAGTGGTTAAAAAGTCTGCACTGCAGCTAAAACTATGCTCACGACCTGGGGTTCAATCCCAGGTAGCCGGCTCAAGGTTGGCTCAGCCTTCCATCCTTTCGAGGTCCGTAAAATGAGGACCCAGCTTGCTGGGAGGGGGGCAATGTGTAGCCTGCATAATGTAATTAAAAAACTGTAAACCGCCCAGAGACTACTTGAAGTGGTATGGCGCAGTATATAAGCAGAAAACTTTTGTTTTAGCTTTAGCTTTGGTAGGTACCTTCCTCAAGCAGTTTGTAATGGGGTGGGGGATTGGGCACAAGGACAACAAACGAGGAACGAGCAAGAAATGGAAGCAAGGAAGAAAAATAGAGGCAGAAAGAGAAGCATTAGAAGAACGTGTGATTTATTTCCGCCGCATATACCGTGGCTTAGTTATAACACAGAAGACAGGCAACCTGCTGTTCTCTGTAAATATTATATGGGACATCAACTGCCAGATTCATTATTCATTTATTAGATTTATACCCAGTCTTTCTTCCCTCGGATATAGGACCCAAGGAGGCCAGTAATAAAAGGAAATAAAACAAGAATGATTAAACACATAAACTTTTAACTAGAATCTTAGGCAACTTGAAAAGGAAACAAAACTGCATCAAAATGGGTGGGTTTTTTTTTTTTTGAGGGATTGGGAGGAGAGGACCATCATAATGCATTAGCCAGGAGAAATGGACAAAGCCCTGCCTAAAATAAACGTTTTTGCCTAACAGCAGAGAGGAGATAGGGGCCAATCTGCCTAAATTCCCCTTAGTAGAGGGTTCCTCAAATTGGGAGCAGCCATAAGAAAAACCTGTATCCACGCCCAATAGCCAGACAGAGTTGGATTTGCGACTATTATGGTCCATAACACTGGAAGGTCATCTGGTTGTCTACCTCTGCAATCATATAAATTTTAGAAACTGTGGGGCCTCCAGGTGATATTGGATTACGCTTTCGACATTCATGTCTGCTGGCCCCCGCAGACTGAGTTGCATTGGAGGTCAAGTCCAAAACCACCACATTGTATGTTTTTGTGATGTCGGAGGCCTGGCAGGCTTGTGCCCCTCCAGAGGGGGATGGATTACAGTTCCCATCATCCGTGACCATTGGCCGTGGTGGTTGGGTTGACGGCAATTGGAACACCAAAGTACATATCTGGAGTGCCACATCACCACATCACCGGGCTTCAGGAGGTGGTTCCAGTTCTGAAAGGATGATTTTGGAGTAGGAACTGGCGGAAAGTGAGGCATCACATTCCATAAAAATATATAAAACTTAGCTTGTGGTGGTGGTTGTGGCTGTTGTTAGGGTTGAGTTTAAGGAGTTTCTCCTCCTCCTCCTCCTCCTCCTCCTTCTGTAGAAGGAATGTTGGGCAAAGGACTCAACATGACAAAGAATTTGAAACTGGAAGCACTCCCTTGATGCTTGTTACAACCTCAGCTTCTTTTCATGGGCCTGCTTTTGGGAACAACTATGATACCCTCCCGGTTAAGCACCTTTGCAAGAAAACGCAACACAACACTTTTGGAGGGCCATTAAAAGTCGTCATTAAACCTCCAAGACTTGTCACCTTAACTTGGTTGTACCATTCAGCCGGTCATCTTGCCCCTGCAAAACTAGGTCATCATCTTGTCAAGGATGACTTTGTGCTTTTTGACTGTGGCCTTATGTGGAAATTCAGATTAACAAAAACAAATGCACACAGAAGACTGTCGACAACATCTTTTGTTGGTTTCTCAGAAGCCCGGTTAGCATGACCAGAACTCTGTGCAGGATTCGTCATCTCCAACTCTCTCTCTCTCTCTCTCTCTCTCTCTCTCTCTCTCTCTCTCTCTCTCTCTCTCTCTCTCTCTCTCTCTCTCTCTCTCTCTTGCTGAGAAAACTGTCAAAACAACTTGAATTTGAAATACAGGCCAAGGTATAAATGCCTCCAGAGAACGAACGGGCCAGGAGAAGTGCAACTGCAAAGGAAGTACAGAGGGAGGGGAAATCAACATTAATAGCATGGAACGATGTCAGAACATTTATTCTCCGAACACGAGGCCATCCGTTTCCAATGGAGAAGTGACATTTTCGGCTTTCGTCACAGGCTGTTGCTTAAATATATGTGTGTATATATATTTACACACACACACACACACACACACACACACACACACACACACACACACACACACACACACACACACACACACAGAGCCAGTTCTTGGTGACACAGAGACAGTGTGCTATTACTGACAAATTGGACAGATTTGCTGAGATTGAGGGACAAATCATATATACACCTTGTCAGGACTGACCCGCCCATTAGGCAGAGTGTAGAAGCTGCCTCAGGCCCTGGATGTTTCAGGACTGGGTGACCGTGGCAGTGTCCATTCCCACTCCATCACTTTATGAATGTAATATGTTTATTTAAAATATGTACATGACATCCAACTGGCAATTTCTCGAGGCAGTTGACAAATATATATAAAAAGAAAACAAAGATCACAGTGGTTTGGGTGCACAGGGAAATTTGTGTGTCATGGAAACATAGGGATGGGATTTTCAGAACCCATGGACTATAGCCCCTGAAAGTCTGTAGGAATCCCCCCACCCAGACTTCAGGTTAACAGTCTGTAGTCACTTTTAGCCAGATTTTCTTGGAAATGATGAAGAATGATAAAGTGTCAATGGGAGGTGCAAAGCATCGTGGCTCTGGTAGTCTCCCTTCCTAGTTTGCTCCATAAAGGGTGCTTCTCAGGAAACTACCCAACCTGCATTGCCTTGGAGCTCCCAGAGAGTTGAGTTCTGCCTAGCCACTTCCTCCACTTTTGCTAGATATGAGAGAGGCCATTACTACTTAGCTGAAAGGGATTTGTTCTGTTTTTGATAAAGTACCCAGAGTTCTGGCTGGGGAGATTCCTGCAGACGTCTGGATGCTCCAGCTCTATACCTAAAATATACTTGAGCCTATCCCAAAGTAGAGCTGCCTAGATACCCTAAGCACATCCGATCTCACCCGATTTTGGAAGCTAAGCAAGGTCAGCCCTGGTTAGTACTTGGATGGGAGACCACCAGGGAATACCAGGTGCTGTAGGTGCCTGGAGTAGGAACTGGCAAACCACTCCAGTATTCCTGCCAAGAAAACTCCATGGACATGGAGTCATGAAGAGTTGGTCACAACTGTAACGACACAACACACACACACACACACACACACACAACACACATCCCAAAGTAGAACTACTGCCCCACCACTGTGTTTGTGTGTGGGGGGCAATGGTGTTCACACAATGGACAAGCACCCTGAAAAGGTGTGAACTTTCCAAATCCAGTCATGGCATTTTCTGAGGTCCAATGCCTGGCATCTGTTTCAGATGCCACCATGCCATCCCATATAAACTGGGTCACGTCTGATTTGGGAAGCAAAGCAGAGCTTGGTCTGGTTGTATGGGACACCACTGTTGAATTCCGAGAAAGAATCTGCCCCCAGACCTTGGGGAGATATGGTCCCATACAGGGTAGTAAAACTGAGAGAGACTGTGAGGAGCTCCAGAGGAATCTCTTGTCACTGGGGGGTGGGGGGCAAACCAGTGGCAAATGAGCTTCAACATTAGCAAGTGCAGAGTGATGCACGTTGGGGCAAAACAACCCCAATTACATTTATAAACTGATGGGGTCTGAAATCTCTGCAAACAAACCAGGAAAAGGACCTTGGTGTCTTGGTGGACAGCTCAATGAAGGTGTCAACCCAGTGTGCTGCAGCAGTGAAAAAAGCAAACTCAATTCTAGGGATCATTAGGAAGGGTCTAGAAAATAAGTTAGCAAGTGTCATTTTGCCTCTTTATAAATCTATGATGAGACCCCATCTGGAGTATTGTGTTCAATTCAGGTCACCATACCTCCAGAAAGATATTATGGAAATGAAAAAAGTGCAGAGGAGGGCAACCAGAATGACTAGGGGACTGAAACACCTTCCTTACCATCTGAAGCTGCAGTGTCTGGGCCTCTTCACTCTTGAACAATGGTGCCTAAGAGGTGACCTGATTGATGTTTATAAAATCATACATGGTGTGGACAAAGTAGATATGGAAAAACTGTTTTCCCTGTCACACAACATTAGAACTAGGGGGCACTCCATGAAAATTTTGGGTGCTAGACCTCAAACAAGTAAGAGAAAGTACTTTTTCACCCAGAGGATCACTGGTCTGTGGAACTTCCTGCCAGAAGAAGTGGTGACAACTGTCAGCCTTGACAGCCTTAAGAAAGGATTGGACAAGTTCATGGAAAACAAGGGTTTATGGATGCCTAAGATCAATCTCCGGGCTGGAGAGATAGGCAGGAGATCTCTCAATGCCATTTGCAAGGAATCATAAGCAGGTGAAGACATCTGCTTGGAAATACCCTGAAGCAAGTGGTGAGCCACTGTGTGAGACAGAATGCTGGACTGGATGGGCTGTGGTCTATTCCAACAAGGATGTTATTATGTTCTTATGGTTGCCATTCAAAGTTATCAAGATGGACATAAATTCCATCTCTGTACAAGGCAGCTTTCTTGGAGAAACTCTCCAAGCTATTACCACTCAAAGCTAAATTATGTGCCTCCAAAGAAAAGCAAAAGCACCAAAAAGGATTCCCCACCCTTAAAAAAGAAGAACTGGAGGACTCTGATTTGCATAAAAGTGCATGTGCTAGCAAGATATTTTTAAAACAAGCAGAAAAGGGGAACTATTAAAGGAGAACCCAATTAAAAGCAATGAGATGGTTCTTCTCATTACAGTTTGCCTTGGGAAGTGGACTCACTTTGGCCATCAAGCAGTAGGGCCAGCCCTGCAAGAAGAGGAGTTAACTGTGACCCAGATAGTCTGGCAACCTAGTTCGCTGTACTTCTCACGCACACAAAAAGGAGCATAACGCAGCGACAGATGGTGATGGCTCAAGGTAGAAATGAAAGGTATTGCTACACAGTGGCTTTTTTTATCCTCTGAATTATAGATCAGCTACCTGTCATCCAGGCCGATGGTTTAGCTGTGCTCTAAACAGAAAGGCCGCCAGACATCTTCTCAGTGAGAAAAACTGTATTTGGAAAAGCTATTTGGTAGAATTACGACGATGACGCCAACCAACATTCCACCGTCTCTCCTCCAGCATCTCATCCAGGCTGACCCTTCTCAAAGCCCTTACAAACAAGGATCAGGCAGGTTTTAACTGGCACGTCCTAAAGGGAAAAATATAGACCTGCCAAGCTGGTATGACCCAATCCTTATGATTTCATATCCAAACTCTGAGACTTAGGGTGATACTTCACATCCATTTCATCGCTGTTCGCGGTCCCGCTTGGTACCGGTACAAAGTAATCTAACCGCACATCCATTGAGGGACGAGGGGAGTTTGTCCCAACCGTGCCCCCTGAACTGCAATTTAAGCGGGATGAGAGATTCCCCTCCATGGCCTCGGAGGGGAAATCTTCTCATTCCGAGATGAATGCCTGTGAGGTAAGGCTCGTCACACAATGTGCCATTCTCCATCTAGTGGCAGGAGTGCAAAGTACCATTCGCCAGTACATTCCCTATGGAGTCAGCAATGCAGTGCAGAGAGATTAAAAAACAAATGCCTCAAACTTAGCTCCGTAAAACATTGAAGGCAAGGCTTCAGAGAATCGAAACATCAAAAAATGGAAGGTCGGGCTGGGGAAAAATTGAGAACAAGGGCATGGAATTTCACATCTCATCACGGAACGAGGATGTGTGGTAACAGTCATGCCGGTAACATCCATCACGCCCGTGTGTACACGTGAACAGGAACATAACCGGAAAAGACCATGTGACCATGACCAACATCAACACTCACCGAACTTCCTCCCAGAATGAGAATGGATGTGAAGTAACCATGTTAGAGAGCAGACCCCTAAATCCTGAATCCAGCCAGAGGGGTGATAGAAAGATGTTCCTAATTAATTGCATATCTGGCTGCAAAGCTAAGAAAGATACCCTTTCTCTAGATTACAATTCTCTGATCCCTCAACTTCTGTTTGTAATCCAAAACTCAAATTTCCAGGCCCTGGAAAATTATTTCTTGTAAAAATAGGAATAAACATTTTCAATTTCTTGCATTGCCCATCTTCACTTCCGCTAGCCAGTTTGTAGGTGAAGAAATAAGCTCATGGAAATGAGATTAGTAGAGTAGCAGCAGGTGCATGAAAGAGATCAGTTCCATATGATAGATATATTGCTTCAGCTAACATTTGCCTTAGCCTTCTGGAGCAAAACTGAAATATGAAAATTCAGTGGCGTATCTGGTCAGAAACACTGGGGTGAGATTGATTTTTAAAATGGAGTTAAATGAAGCATTTTCCTCCAGTGGACGCTGCGCCTTGAATTAGGTCCTTCTTGAATTAAATCCTTACATTTGGATGTGATAATAAAAAGAAGATGACGAAGGGGAAAAAAAAAACAATATTACCTGTTTAAAAGGAGTATGAAAATCCAATTAAGTTTTGAATTTTAATTTCCTTGCATGCATGGGTTTGTTGCACTGTGAAAGGAATAGAAATGTAAATGACATTTTTGCAATGTTATCTCCATAATCCAGAGGCTAGAATATCCTGTCATAGTTATTTTGGCTGGTGACGATAAAATACCAAACAGAGGTTTTTAACTAAGTGTGCCGTAAACGGGCAAGTAATCAAAAATGAACATCTCTGTAGTCTGATCTTTCATTAATATATGCACAAAATGCTATCTTAAAGAGATTAGTGTGCAACTCCCCCCAGCAAAAATAGGAAAGCTTGTTGTCTCACCACAGGAGGGTGGGAAGAGAATAGCCAACACATATGGAGTTAGGGACTGGCAGACCCAGTGCTCAATCTGCCTTCCCTTAAAATTCTCCCTTAGAATCATAGAATCATCGAATTGTAGAGTTGGAAGAGACCTCAAGGGCCATCCAGTCCAACCCGTGACATGCAGGAACCCCCCCATCAAAGTACCCCCCAACAGATGGCCATCTAGCCTCTGCTTAAAAACCTCAAGAAAAAGGAGACTCCACCACCCTCTGTGGCAGCATATTCCACTGCTGAACAGCTCTAACAGTCATGAAGTTCTTCCTAATGTTTAAATTGAATCTCTCTTCCTGTAGTTTGAAATCATTGTCCTAAGTCCTAGTCTCTGAAAGCCATGGAAAACAAACCAGTCCCCTCTTCAATATGACATCCTTTCAAATATTTAAACATAGCTGTCATATCCCCTCTCAGCCTTCTTTTTGAAAAGCTAAACATCCCCAGATCCTTAAACCACTCCTCATAAGACATATGTTCCAGCCATTCAACCATCCTGGTTGCCCTCCCTGGATCCAATCAAGATTATCAACTTCCTTTTTAAATTAACGTGCTCTTTGCACAGCCCTAGATCCAAATGGGGGAGTAAGTGGGAGTCCATATCACCATTCTCCTTTTCCTGGCAAAATGGACTTTGAGAGAAAAAAATTAAAACATCATGTCTGTGCTGCTAGGATATAAACGGTATCCAGACAAGGGCAACCAGGAAAGGTGTTCAGTTATGAAGAATGCAAAGGGGCTTCAAACTAAAGAAAATCATATTGATCCACCATTCCTTCCTGCCTAAGAAGGGGGCAGAAAAACCAGTCCCAGTATTCCACCAAGTCATCAAGGACATCCAGGAGGTCTAACCACTCTCTTGGAGGCCCTTATTCAAAAGCTGGGGTCTACCTCTGAAAGAAGACCCTTCTAAGTATACCATCAGCCCTTATAAGTCTAGAACCATTTTCTTCGTTCTGGGAGGTTGACTACCTCTAAATCTACAACAGAGCTTTCTATCTCTTTATGGACACACCAAACTATCCCATGAGAGCTTTTCTAGAATGGTCTGCAGGTTGTTGTGCAAGCTTGGTGTTGTGTGAAGTCTGGCCCAGGAAAGTCCAGGATCTTCCAAAGGCCATGAGGCAATCTTTCCCCAAAAACATTCTCATGTTTTGGGGAAGACATCATTGCAAATGTGGAATCAGCCACTTACCATCTTCCAAAAGGAGAAACAGAAGAAATAAGAGGTGAAATAAGGATCCTACAAAAAACAAAAACCCCTGACCTCATCATCTTGCTGGCAGCCGAAGGCAATGACACAGTAATACAAGGAAAAACTCAGACAACTTCTAGACCTCACCACCTACAGAAAAATAAAGCAGGACCCCAGCAACAAAGTCACAAAACAAACATGCTGGTCAGGAGTTCCTCCCTCCACCCCAGTGTCATTCAATGAATCTTTCACCAAGATTATACAGACTCCCAAAACCCACAAAGACTCTGCCCCACTCAGGCCCATTGTTTGCACCATTGGCTCCCCGACATATGAATTAGCAAAACACCTAGCCACCCTCCTACAGGCCCACATTGGACAGACCTCATCCCACATCAAGGACTTAGGACATTTGATAGACAAGATCAGCACCCTAAAACTCAACCCCAGAGATAGACTGATCAGCTTTGATGCAGTATCCCTTTTCACCAAGGTACCAATAAATGACACTTTAGTGCTCATCCAGCAGATCTTCCCAGAAGACATTAAAGCCTTATTCCAACATTGCCTAATGACCAGCTACTTCCAGTGGGAGAATGACTGCAATGAACAGACAGGTGGAGTTGCCATGGGGAGCCCCTTCAGTCCGGTAATAGCAAACTTCTACATGGAACATTTTGAAAAACAAGCTCTGGATGCGGCACCCTTTGCATCCCCAATCTGGTTCTGATACATGGATGACACATTTGTAATTTGGAGCCACGGTGAAGATAAACTGGAATGATTTCTAAACTACCTCAATAATATCCACCTCAATATACAATTCACCATGGGGAAAAAATAGAGGGGAAGCTCCCATTCTTAGATGTCATGGTCATGTGCAAACTTGACCTCCAATTAGGATACAAGGTCTACAGAAGACCCACTCACACAGACCGGTATCTACATAAAAAATCCAACCACCACCCACGGCAAAAAACCATGCATAATCAAAACACTTGTAGACCGCACAAACCAAAACTGTGAATTTGAATTCCTCAACACTGAACTCAGCCACTTGAATTGGACCCTATGAGCAAATAGCTATTCCAAGAATGAAATCAAATGAGCCATCAAATTGAAGAAACAATATCAAACTGAAGAAGAAAAACAGCCCCCAACAAACAAGGTATTTCTGCGATAAATAAAAGGAGTCACAGACCACATGGAAAAAGTGTTGAAAAAACACAACCTGCAAACAGTATTTAGAGCCACGACAAAAATACAACAGATGCTATGGCCAGCAAAACTCATAACAGCTATCAGATTATGACTGTGAAAGCCTTTGAGAATACATTACTATGATCTTTGGGCACATAGCTTCTAACAGATAGGCCAATCAAGCTTAGAGATGACCAGGTGACCTGTTCTAGTGTAGGTTTGGGCCACCTTGGGTCCTTTTAAGGAGGGATAAAAATATTATTAAAAAATAAATGAAGGCTGACCAGCTGAAAAAGAGGACAGAGTTTCTTGTTTGTTAATGCAACCACAAGGGTGGAGGAAAATATCTTCTCTAAAGATGTTGTCTGCATTTCAAGAGAAGTTCCTTTTGCTTTCTTCTTTATTTTTCCTTGAACAGAACTTTCAAAATTCATCTTGAAAGGTAGTAAATACAGAACAAATGAACAAGTCTCTTTCTATTTGTTCAATTTATTGTACACTTGTTGCTGCTGTTTGTTGAAAGTTGCCTTGCTGTGTATTCTACAAAAAGATATTATAACTAGGACTGATTCCTTGCTGATATGAAATGTTCTTCTCTGGTGTGTCGTGCTTTGAGAAAGCTACAGAGTCTGATATGGAAATATGAATAAATAAAGATGGGCAAGGGGGAGAAATCCCTTAAAATATCACATCTAATGGAAATATCAGTTGTGTCAAATAAGACATGCCAAAATAGCTATTTCTTTTAAATATTCATGCGAGCCCATCTAAGCGTGCATGCATGGATTTGTGGAAAAACACAGATTCTTAAGTATGCATGTAATGTTAGATCCAAACTCATGCTTAGAGTGCATCTCCTGAAACCAATCACACCTGAGAGGAGAACCATTGGTTTCAGGATGTTTACAGTAATAATGACTATGTTCAGACTCAACCCACTCTGCTTATCTGTTACAAATAAAATATAATTAAGGGATATTTGCAAAAGACCCAGGTTAAGTAGTTTTCTGCTCTTTTCTCATTCATACAAACAGTTACTCAGAAGTATACCAATCAGTGGAGGTCAGTTCCAAAAAAGGGTCCACAGAACGGCAGCCAGAAAAATCTACTGCATGTGTCTTTTCTAAAACCTGGGAAGAAGGGGAAAATTTTGGACTTTTTCTGAGATATGCACACTCTTCTGAGCTTTAATTTAAGCAGGTTTTGAATATTCTTTGAAGCTGACCCACTTGACTTCATGCTTTGCAACCAGGAGCCAGTAGTAGGGGTTGAGATGTGTGCACATCAACTTCAAAGCTCATTGTGAAGTTGACTAGATAAAAGCTTATAAAAAGATATGTGTTTTCTAAAACCTCTCTGCCATCTTTCTAAATTTCATAAAGACTGGCTTACTAAGCTAGCCACTATCTAGATTGGGTGCGTCAAGAACCAAAATGTGACAAGCAGCTATTTTGCTTGCAGTGGCCGGAATAGTGGATGTGCAAAGAAATTGTCTTTGCTTTTTTTCTTAGCAGAGGAGGGGGGAATTTGAAAGAGTTATTTGCAAAAATTGGTTCTCCTGCATAGATCTAGAAGACTGGACGTAATCTAATCATTGTGTTTTGAAGGACGTTGGTGCAAAAACATTGGTGAAGGACGTTTATTCCCAGGGTGGCTAGAGTGATAATAGGCAAGGGCTCTGGGGAACAGGGGTCGAATCCTCACTTGGCCATGGAAAGTCAATGGGGGAGTCTAAATGTTATAACCACTCCTTGATTTAGATGGGCACGAACCATGAAAACAATGGTTCATGATGGTTCGTGGTTCAGCACTATTCACGAACTACGAACCACAAAATTTCAGGAAATCCCCAACAAAGCAAACCATTTTGTAGTGCTTGTGATTTGGGACTTCCAGGAGCTCTAGGAACAGCCCCTGCATGAGGCACCAAACTTGCTGAGAGTCCTCAGCTGATCCTCCTCTGCACCCCTTCTAAGTTTGTCGAAGTCTGGGTTTGGGACATCTGAATTATAGCTCCCCAGAGCACCTGGGAAAGTGTTCTTTAACAGTCATTCCACGAGTCCATTTAAGTTTGGTTAATATTGAATTTGGGATGCTCAGGTTATAATTCATGTACAAATTGGCAATGCTGATAGGAGTTTGAAGTTTCATCTTGTTCTGGGTATGCGTGTTTCCACGAACCCACCTCAACATAAACCATGAATCGTCCGGATTCGTTGTTGTTGTTGTTGTTGTTGTTGTTGTTGTTGTTGTTGTTGTTGTTGTTGCTGCTGCTGCTGCTGCTGCTGCTGCTGCTGCTGCTGTTGTTTGTGCCCACCTCTATTTGCCTTGAACAGTGTATTGTGTGTGTGCATTGTTACAGTCATGACTGACTCATTGTGACCCCATGTCCACAGAGTTTTCTTGGCAGGAATACTGGAGTGGCATCCCAGTTCCTACTCCAGGCGCCTACAGCACCTGGTATTCCCTGGTGGTCTCCCATCCAAGTACTAACCAGGACTGAGCCTGCTTAGCTTCCAAAATCAGGCGAGATCGGATGTGAATTGTATTAGAGTTGCTATAAGTTTGTTTGGACCAACAGCACAGAACACACATGCATGCTGAGCTAGAAGAAGATAGCAAGCAAATACAAAGCAAGGTATAAAATCCTCTTGTATTTTCAGTGTTTTTCAGGTTCTCACAGGAGAACTGAAACTCATGAATTCACCCATGTTCTTCAACTGCCCGTAACAACTATCTATGGCCCTTACTTCACGAGGCGCGGTGCTCCGCAGCGATATTGCCTTCGATTTGAATTCGGAGGCGGTCACGTGGCGGTCACGTGTTCTCGCTTCGCTCCCGCCCCTGTTTCTCAGTACTCACGAGCTGCAGTTTTAGGACCAATTCGAGCACAACCTCACGTGCTCCCTTCGCATTCGCATGCCACTTTTCAACGTTCCTTATTTCCCATCCGTCCATTAAAAAAATACCTACCGACGGCGTATCGATGCACTGATGCTGGACTGTCAGTTGCAATGGCTCTACTGATTTCAACTGTTTCCTGGCATCATTGGCAGCCCCCCCGCCACTGCCGCCACCGCTACTCGGGGGGAGCCCCACATGGCACAGCCGCCTGCCCTCCGCCGCTTGCACGCTGCCTGCCCTGGGTGCCCTGCTCTGGCCGGGTGAGACGGCAGCGGCTCCTCCTGCTCCCGCCGCCGCCGCCGCCGCCGCCGCTACTCGAGCGAGGAAGTAACAGCGCAAAGCGATGAAACGATATAGCGATGCATCGATATCCCTGTTTGAATAGTTTTTTTAAAAAACTTGAAATAAAAGCCAAAAACCGAGACCACACGTCACGTTGGGAGCGAAGCAAGATGCGAAGCGAAAAGATTCCCGGCAGCAGCCAGGGGCACCACTCGCCCCGGTTGGAACACGGTTAAGGGGGAGTGGTCAGGGCGGCACCGAAGCTAAAATGGAGGGGCGTGCGGACTAAAACGATCGATTCGGACAGAAAAGAAGGCTAGCCACGAAGCGAGTGGCTCGTGAAGTAACGGCCTATGCTGACAGCTACTGAAGTCAGCTTGTTCAAACCCTCTATCAACATCAGTCCTGAGTTGCTGGTCTTTTAGCGAGCCACAGGACTGGAATCTGTGAAGAGACAGCAGTCATTAAAATGCTCTTCCAAGCCACCTAGGCAGCTTGCGATGAATGGATCACCTCCGATTTCACTTACATTTGCTGCCTGGCCATTGTACCTCGCCAAAAAAATGTACAGAGGCAGTGGAAGAAAAAGCTGTTCACTCATTTCCTGTGGGATCCCAGCCTTCAAAAGGAGCTGCAGACATATCTTGTAATGCACGCTCAGCTGTCCTAATACATTCCATTTAGAGAGTGCTAGGGGAGGTAATTCAGAAAACAAAGGCAAGGAAGAGACATTGAATTTACCTGGTGGGTTCTTTTGTCTCTCCCCCCCCAGGAGTCCTTCCAAAAAGCTCAAGAGTAGACACAATGCTACTTCCTCAGGTAGTTAAATAAATAAATAAATAAATTTTCCCTCTCTGCTGGAGCATTAAACAAGGGAAGGGAAGAAAAGAAAAGACCCATGACATATTTGCATTGAGCAGCCATTCAGTTGCTAATTGTATAGTAATAGATACAGGGCTACAATATTCCTTGAATGAATGAATGAATGAATGAATGAATGAATGTTCCTTGTGAATGTCAGATCATTAAATACAAGGGCCCTAAGCCAGGTTTCCACACAGCAATTTGCTAGGGTTGACAGGACAACCTGGAGAAGAGGCCTGCCAGCGAATAGTCCAGACGCCAGTTAATGGCCAAAGTAATCAACTAGGATGTAAACTTGGTGCAGCTCTATTGATTTCATTGCAGATCTGCAGATTTATACTAATGGACGATCTTGTGTGCTCTCCCGCCAGTAGGAAACCATCTCCAGAACGCAACCGGAGGTTGGAACAAAGCCGGAGTTGTGAGCCGGAGGCAGGGAAGGATTTGGAGAGATCGATAAACAGTCTGAGCATTAGAAAGTGGTGCACACCAGATTAAGAGATTAAGAAAATGCCATGGCAAGAAAATGAAATTATGGTAAGCGTTGGACGAATGGATGCTCACATGAAGAGGGTGTTGATCATGTACACAGGTGTGTCTGCACTCACCAGAATTAAAGCCTGAGATTATTTTTAAGGTGCCACTGCAGACCTGTGTGTGCAGCCAGATAAATGGGACACACACACACACACACACACACACACACACACACACACACACACACAGGGTGGGGGAGAGAGAGACAGAGACAGAGACAGAGAGACAGAGGACAATTCCCATTGAAAAAAACTTCCTTGTACTATAGCAGTGGTTCTCAACCTGTGAGTCCCCAGATGTTCCTGGACTGCAACTCCCAGAAGCCTCCACTACTCGGTGTACTGGAAGGGACTTCTGGGAGTTGCAGTCCAGGAACATCTGGGGACTCACAGGTTGAGAACCACTGTACTATTGAGTCTAGAAACCTATTCTAGTAGGACCTCTGTATCCATGGGGAAATGGTTTCATGATCTACCGTGTATTCCTGAAACCACATACATATATGCATAAAGAGGGTTTATATATCTATGGTTTCAGATAGACATGGTAGAACATGGAACTAGTCCCTCACCAATATGTGGGTCCTACATATAACATACAAAGATGTGGACAAAGATCTCAAGGAAATGCCTTTGTGCATTGCATATGAAGCCATGGAAAACTATATGAAAGTGAAACATTGGCTACCCATCCGCTGTACATAATTACCCTGGTGCAATGCTTCAATGTAGCTTCCATCACCCAATTGCCGAATGTTAAAAAGTTACCATAGTTATTTCCTATGCACACAGAGTCTCACAGGTAGTGAAGCATGTCTATGCTGGATTCTCAAATTTACCAGTGAAAATGACAGCAATGGACTTATACTGGTGGACCCATTTCACTGGATTCTAGTCACACTTGCTATGTTTATGTTCATGAGTCAGGCGGCAGTGATGAGTTGGAAGCAGCTTGTACAGTAATTTAAATATACAAACAAACATAAACAAAGCATATGATAGAAGTAAGGCTGGCAGAAAAATTATCTGGTTTTATAAATATGTATAAATTTACCAAACATAACATATAGTAAAAAACCTTGCATTTAAGAGCTTATGAAACAAGTTGTCCCACAACAAAAGAGAGTGCTTTAGAAAAAAAGTGGTTTAGAGAGAAAAAAAAACCCTGTATTTTGAAGAGGGGAGAGAGAAGAAAACTAATGCTTACATTTGGAAAAATATGTGCAGAAACATATACAGTGGTACTTTGACACAAATTTAATCCATTCCAAATGCATGCTCTTAAGTCGAACTACTCTTAAGTTGGGGTACCTATCTAACAAATTGAAAAATAAAAAAAATTGTAAGTCGAGCAGGCCATATCTAAAATTTGCAACGTGGCAGTTAAAACGCCGACAGTTTTCCACTCTTAAGTCGAGTTGCTCTTAAGTCGGGATACCACTGTATTCTCCAGGCAGAATACCCCTTACATTCAGACAATTACACAGACAGTTACACAGGCAGTAATCCCAGAATGGAGAATGCCAATAAATTTTAAAAAAACCCACATGGTTATCTAAATCTTTACTATCTATGGCCATCTGTTGCAGAAGGATTATAAAGAATTTGTCAACTTTATGACAATTGTTTTTACCATTAGGACATTATAATCATGATTAGAGATGGGCACGACTCAAAAAAAATGGTGTTTCATTTGTCGTTTGGTCCTTTAGGTTTTCGTTTTCATTTTCGTTTTCGTGACTTTTTTGCAAAAAATTTCATTTTCGTTTTGTTAGGTAACGAAATGAAAAAATGAAAACGAAAACGAAAAATTGCTGTTTCGTTAGCATTATTTTTAGTTCAATGCATCTGCTGCAACGAAAACGAGAAACATGGCAAATTTGGTCATTTCGTTTTTGTTTTCGTTTTGTTTAAAAAAATTCATTTCATTTTCGTTCCGTAACGAAGGCCTTGAAGGGGGAAACCAGCATCTTGTCCTACACTTGGCCAGAGGCAAAGAATCTCATGGCAGTTTAAAACTCCTGGTTGAGATATCTCATCCTATCAACGTAGCCCAAATCAACAAGCATTAGAAATATAGTGAATATATTTTGTTTTCCCTTGTGACCATCACAAAAGATCACTAGCTAAAAGGCAACAGGCAATCCTGAAACCATGAGAATATGCATTATACTCCCCCACTGTAACAGATACTCTAAGTCAATGGTTCCCAACTTGGGATCCCCAGATGTTCTTGGGGTAGAACTCCCATAAATCCTAGCTGGCTCATCTAGTGGTGAAGGCATCTGGGAGTTGCAGTCCAAGAACATCTGGGGACCCAAGGTTGGGTGTCACTGCTCTCAGCAGACAATTTGAACTACATTTCCCACAGTTCCCACAATAGGTCCTGCTGGTGATTGGGACCTCACAGGAGCTTTTAGTTCAAAATAACTATGGGCTACTCACCGTATCTTTGCATATCCATCAGTTCGACATTACATTCTCAACCAGCACTCTATTGCAGTATAGAATCATAGGATCATAGAATCATAGAGTTGGAAGAGATCTCCAGGGCCATCTAGTCCAACCCCTGAAATGCAGGAAGCCCATCACAGGACTCCAGTCCTGACAGATGGCCATCCATCCTTTGCTTAAAAACCTCCAAAGAATGAGATTCCGCCACCCTCCGTGGGAGCATATTCCACTGCCGAACAGCTTTTAACTGTCATGAAGTTCTTCCTAATGTTCAAATCGAATCTCTTTCCCTGTACTTTGAAACCTAGTCTCTGAAGCCATGAAAAATAAATCAGTCCCTTCTTCAATGTGACATCCTTTCAAATATTTAAACATAGCAATCACATCCCTCTCAGTCTTCTTTTTGTAAGGCTAAACATTCCCAGTTCCCTAAGTTGCTCCTCGTAAGACATTTCTTCCAGACCTTCAACCATCCTGGTCATCCTCCTCTGAAGATTTTCAACATCCTTTTAAAATTGAGGTGCACAGAACTGGACACAGTACTCCAGGTGGAGTCTGACCAGAGCAGAATAGAGTGGAAACTATCACTTCTCTTGATCTAGTTACAGGAGGATCTGTCCTGGAGTGTCAACACAAGGGGGCTTGCAAAGAAGGCTCAGCAGAGACTATTTTTCTTGAGAATTTTAAGGAAAAACCATCTTCCACAAAAGCTGCTGCTGGCCTTCTATCATTGTGCAATTGAGAGTGTACTTACTTATGGTTTATGTGTGTGGTATGGAAGTTGTACCCACCGGGATAAGACAGTGTTGCACAGAATCATAAGAATTGCAGAGAGTATTGTGGGCTGTTCACTCCCCACCCTAGAACAAATTTATACTACCAGGTGCCACTGCAAAGCATTAGATATATTAAGAGATCCATCACATCCTGGTCATCGCCTCTTCGAGTTGCTGCCATTGGGATGGAGATATAGGGTACTGAGGGCAAGAACAAACCATCTCAAAAATAGCTTCTTTTTTAGAGCAATATTGGCCTTAAACAGAAATTCTGGACTTTGAAGTCAGCTTATTTTATATGTCATATTTTAGTCATTTTATATGTCATATTATTATGTGTTGTACCTGTTTTTAAATCTATGTGAAATGTTTTAAATGTGTTGAATATAGCAACCACAAAATTTCGTTGTTCCTGCAAGGGGGCAATGACAATAAAGATTCCTATTCCTATTCCTATTCCTAGACACTATGCTTCTGCTGATGCAACCAAGAATCACGTTGGCTTATCTGATCGCAGCATCACACTGCTAACTCATGTTCAATTTGTGGTCCACCAAGACTCCCAGATCCCTTTCACAGGTACTATTTTCCAGCCAGGTGTCTTCCATCCTATATCTGTGCCATTCTTTCTTTTTACCTAGATACACCACCCTACATTTCCGTCTGTTGAACCCCATTCCAACTGGTCTAAGAATAAATCTGATTAGTTTGGAAGTGTCTCATGTAATCACATGTGCTCCTCCTGGAGTAAGCCAGCATCTCCACCCCTTCTTAATGCCTGGCCTTGCAGATGTGTGAAATCACTTTTTGCTCCTCTATAGAAATGTTATATATACATTCCACCACCTTCAAACAGACACAAATATGAACTTTGCACCAACTTAGCATTTTGACATGGAGATAAGAATAGGGGAAATCTAAAAGCAATTACCTACCCAGGTATTATGCTAATACAATTATTGAAACAGCTAGCCTCAAACGGTTAATAAATAATACAAGAAAAAGACATTGGACTAAAGGGGTGCTTTAAATAATATTGTACCATCCACATTATCTAACGTAATTGCCCTCTCGTGGCCCAGCCTCCAATTTAAAATAAATTCCTTCTGGAAATAAAAAATTATATGTTCAGCACATGATGATTAAAATAACAATATATTTCTCATCTCCTAGTAACAATGTGATGTAAAATATGGATGGGGCAAGGGAGGGGAATGGAGAATGAATTCACCCTTGATGCTAAAAATTTACGGTGCGTTGTCATGTTTAATAAATTACATTTGAGAAGTGTTAATGCTGGAGATCATTAGGTAACCTTTTCAATAAAACCATTTAAGTAAAACAACATGGAAAGAGGAGGCAATTTTTACGGAGATAAATAGACCACTCAGGATGCATTTTGTCTGAAAACCAACTGAAACCTTTTGGGCCAATGGTCTGGGGATTGGCATAAGATCTAAGGCTTTACTTCACATCCCTTTCATCCCTCCTCATTGTCGTGCTTAGGACTGGTACAAAAAAAAATCTTACTTTACGTCTGTAGTGTGACAGCTGAAAGTTGTCTCGGCCACGCCCCCCCCCAAAGTGGGAACAGAGTGTGACAAGCCATACCTGCCCCTGGGTTGGGCAATTCTTTTGTCTCTGTTCCTGTTCCGTGACAAGGTCCCGTGAAGTAACAACTGTCACGCAACGAACACAATCTTCTGCTCATGCGTCCATCCATTTCTTTTAGACTTTTGAGTGCTGTGGATCGACATTTCGAATAGACGAAGCACAGGGGGTGTGGTGCATGCTTTATTTTTATGGGTTTTTTCCCCAAAAAATAGATCTTGTCACGAAACAAGGCTGTGAAGTAACACTTGTCACGAGACAAGTTATCACGACCGTGAGTAAATGGAAACAGAGACTAAACAGGGACAAAACCACGTGATTGTGACCAACGCTGTCACGGTACAAAACTAGTCGTGGAACAAGGAGGACGTGAAGTAACTGCCTAAGAGAGAGGAAATGGGGGTGGGAACAGGAGTGTTGGGTGAGCTTTCATGGTCATCAAGAAGATTCGAGGACAACATTAAAAGATTGGTTGGCCACTGTGCTCATAAAAATATGTGTAGGATCAAGTGTAAACCTAACGTGCCGGGGGAACTGTCAGGCTGAACAAAGAGGATGATGGAGATGTGGAGAAGTAGTTTTAAAGAGCTTGGGGCAGAGTTTCTTGGTTAATATTTATTAAGTAATGTCTAGAAGTCTTATTTAGTGGACCCTTGTATAACAAGCGGTTTGTTTAACAGAAAATTTGCTTAAAGGAAAATTTTCCGGAGATAGGGGAAAATTGCTTAACAGAATCGCCTATGGGGCAAATCCATACAACAGAAAAATGGTTGCAGGTGGTGTGCATGCAGATGCAGTGTCCAGAGTAGGCGGGGCAGGGACGCCAAGGCACTGCCATTGAGTGGGTGCCCACTGGAGGAGGCAGAGCTGGAAAGTGGCAAACACATGCTTTCACCCGAAAAAAATGAACCAGCATGAACCACCAGATTGGCTGTTCATGCCCATCTCTAGTTGCAAGGCATTTAGCAGTTAACCAAGGGGCCAATGCTCACGGGCTGCAATGCCATTGCATCTAGGAATTTGTACTGCCTTTCAGTCTGCACTGGGACTATTTAGGTGCTCAGCTTTGGGGTGATGGGTAGCTCCTACAAAGTTGAGAGTGAAACCCGGAGTGGATCTTTACCTCTTCAGCACTGGGTAGAGAATATAGCTCTGCGTTTTTCAGTTGTGGGGGAAATCAAACAGGGAAGATTGTATAGATGTGTACATCTGAATGCTTGTACATTTGAAACTGATTGATCTGTACATCCTTAGACCCATCTTCTCCTTCCCCCTTAGAACCTTGCAATTTTGTAAAGAGTTATTCAATTTCCCTTTAAAAGCTTCCTTGGATCAGCAACTTTGTCAACCCGGAAATCAGCTGTCAGGCAAGAGCCTGGAATTTGATTAGATTTGATTTTATATTTTGGACTGCAGTTTCCGGAAAGACAGAGAAAGATAAAGCAATCGGATCTGCGTGTATCAGCCAGTTCCAAGGACCACCTGGGCTCGTGTGGTTCATTTCGTAACCTACTGGTTCCAAAATGAAATGCCCATCCCTAATTGAAAACCCTGCTACATTAACTCTAATTTGGTTCTGACCTGATGGCTCGCAACAATACCTATCATCTATAGAAGAACAGAAGCAAAGTGCTGGTTCTGAACAGTACCTGAGCTAAACTTCATGCCATTATCCACAGTGTTGGCTAATGGGGTGTATGTCAACTTTGCATCCTATTTTTTAAAAAAACAAAACAAAACAAAACAGGTTAGGAAATCTGTCAGTGTCAGCATGGGCAACTCGCAAATCAAGGCAGGGCTCTTCAAGCCCCAACAAGCCATCTCTGTATTCAGGATTATTAGCATTCTGGCAGGAAAAGCTGGAAAGTTAGGTGGTTTAGGTAGATTTGGCTGTGGAGCCAGAGGTTGGGAGTTCAATTCCCCATTGGAACAGAGGCTGGACTCCGTGATCCATTGGGTCCCTTCTAAGATGGTGGAGGTGGTGACTGACTGCAGCACATTGCTTATAGAATCATTGAATCATAGAGTTGGAAGAGACCTCAAGGGCCATCCAGTCTAACCCCCTGCCATGCAGGAACCCCCATCACAGTGCTTCTGACAGATGGCCATCCAGCCTCTGCTTAAAAACCTCCAAAGAAGGAGATTCCCTTTTTAAATAGAAGAATGTGTGGCAGGTGAAGAGAAGACTGGGCATTAGGGAATGGCTGATGTCTGATGATGAAAGGAGGGTTGGGATGCTTGGAAGAAGCTGCTAATCTGAGAAGAGTTTTGCAGGGCAAAGAGAAACGATGTGGCTAGGTAAACATCAAGGCTTTCACCTTCTTTTTGATTTTCAAAACAGCTGGAGAATTGTCCCCTAACTCGATATAATATCAAAAGGACTTGTTTTCCCAAACAAAGGGGGGAAACTCTTGTAGGTTTTGGAGATTCAGGAACTTTTTCTCCATGCCCTCTCTTGTGGTAAAAAAGGAATGATAGTCATCATAAATTACCCCTTTGCAGAAGCAGGCAAGACGGAACAAGACATTGCAGGCCTCCTTCAAACACCAAGTTCTTTTCTGGAAGACATGTGGGTGGGACGGATGAGTAAGATTTGCCTCAACCAACAACAGTTTGGTTGTTTCAAATGACAAATATATATACTGAACTCTTAATGACCCTCTAAAAGAAAGCACTGTATCTTGACAGAACAAATGGGATGTGGTCATGGCTAGAGATGGGCACAACTTAGCAGTATTCCCGTTTCCGTTTCCGTTACTCGTATCCGTTACTCTACGGAAACGGTAACGGGAATTACTCCGCCAGAATTCGAGCTTGAACCGACGAACGAACAATTTGGTCTGATTTGTCGTGCTTGTTACTTGCATCGCGGCGATCGCGCAATGCCAAGCGGCACAGAAAAAAAGTTTTTAAAAGTTAATAAAAATACCCGATTCCCAGCCCTAAAAGTAGGCGAAAACTGTCTGAGGGCACCTACCAGGCCAGAAGGGTGTTTTATTTGGGGGGGGGTTTCCCCGCACCCCTCTCCTTGGCTATTGCTACTGTTGCGCTGCTGGTACCAGGCTGGGAGGGCGCATCCATTTGCCATGCAGTGCGGGGGATCCAAAATGGCGACCACAATATTTTTTTTTGAAATCGTTGCCCAAAACCCCACCAAAGCACCACAGAAACATGCGAAAATTAGCTATTTTAAATGCTTGAATTTTTACAGTAGCAGCAGTGGGTTTTTCTTGCAAAAAAAAAGTCCCCATTGATTTTATTTTATTTTATTTTATTTTATTTTATTTTATTTTATTTTATTTTTTTACACCTGCACATTTGCAATGATGGGCTCGCCCATGGGAGTGGACCATGCAAATTTTCCACCAATCGCATGGCCACCTGGCCAGGTTGACCACAGAGACTTCTGGGATGTGCCAATCGGGCATAAACAGCCCACTAATCGTAGCCCAAACCCGAAGCCTAAGCCTAAGCCTAACCCATATGCCAGTACACTGTCCTTCTAAGTGGATCAGAGAGGCACCCAGAGGTGCTCCCCAATACTCACCCTAACCTCACCCATAACTAGCCTAACCCTAGCCGTTGCGCTAACCCGTCTTAAACCTAAGCCAGATCTACTTGCTTTGCACTACATGCAAGTACGTGAGACACAGCGGGTGCAAAGAGTCTGCCAGTCCTTCACCTGTGGCTCTGGCTGACTCCTGCAGCTCCCTCCAGGAGCCCGCTACCCCCCCCAAACCAGTACTAACGACAATGAAAAAACGAAAAAACGAACGACTAATTTTTACGAAATTTCGCGAAAAACGGAAACGAGCCGAAACGGACTGCCTCGGACTCACGACAACTCGAAAACGTCATTTTCCCTAGTCGTGCCCATCTCTAGTCATGGCATATACCCTGGGAAGAAGCAGAAGGAGAAGAATCTAACTTCAATCCCATTTGTGAAGATGCTGGCAATTTCTACGTTGCTTTGGGATCAGGAAGCTCTGAGTTGAGAATTTGCATCAAGGGTGGTTCTAAGAGTCACGACGGATGGTGGCCATGTTGCTTTTTTCCCACGTGTCCTGGTTGTGGGAATGAAGAAGCTTTGTCCACACTCAGATTGGTACAAGGGTGAGATGTAGAGGACGCCTGCTTGGACCCAGTGGGATCCCCCCTGAAATTTCATAAATGGAAGGGACAAGAACAAATATAAAAGGACACCATGTAGCCTGCCACTGAGCTATGGGCCTGATCCTCTACTCCACAAAAAGGGAATATAACAACACAGGAATATAGGGAACCACCCTATGTTAGGTCACTGACTCATTAAGACCAATGGTCTCCATTTTGGCAGGTGGTAGCTCACAAGGATTTGTGGCAGGAATATTGCTCTCCTAATTTTTCATTCTCATGCATTGTTATCTGCTTATGGAGTAGATTGGTTCTCTATTGCCTTCCCTCTGCTGTTGCTGTTGTTGTTTTTTAAAAGTGGTTTCTAAGGGTTCATTAGAGTTTTTTGAATGGGGGCTCAAAGTTTATTTATTTATTTATTTATTTATTTATTTATTTATTCAAGAAACCTTTAATGGCATAAAAGAGATTAAAAAGAAAGACATCAAACTGTGGAATAAAAGACTAAAAGATCGATAAATGAAAAGATGAAAGAAGTCAGATTTATATTTGTATTTGTAGACCGCCCTACTTTCCCAAAGGAACTCTGGGCTGTTCACAACATAAAGTATAAAACAAATAATATAGGCCTCTACAAACAAAGGAACAGATAGAACAACTTAATAAAACCTATCAGACAAGTTGGGAACCCCTGTCAATAAGGACATGCGAATTGTCGTCCTGTGTACTGAAGACATGACCAATCAGGCAAAGTCGTGTTCCAGGATCTGAAAAGCAGAACCCATATCTGTGGGAAAATGTTAGGAAGAAGAAGAAGAAGAAGACACAAAGTTGGGAAGCACTGATCTGTCTATTTATTTTTAAGCTACCTGGGAGTTCCCAGGTCTTTGGGAGTGTCCAAAGAGTGTAATTAGTTCCTGGCCTATATTTTCTTTAGATTACCCTTACACCATTAGTGCTATCATTATAATTATGTGATAACCATACCCCTTTGGAATACAACAGGTCTGAAGTTTAAATCAAAATCCACCCCAAAGGGAAGTAACCAGAGTTCAAAGTTTCTTCTCAATTTAAAGTTAATTTAATTGTCATTTTGAAGGTTTTTTTTTAAAAAACAGGGGCACCTTTGCACCCTCTAACAGAATAACAGAAAGAAGCCAAACTGAGAAGCTCTAATGAAAGAAATCTATTAACGGAACCAGTTTCCTTTGATGAATTTCTTTGCCAGCCTTCTTACTAGGAATTGACATTAGGTTTAGACACAAGTCCCCTGTTGCTACTCTCCATTTGGTGATGAATTCAACAGGCCTCAACAAAAGGGTACTGGCCCGGTGGTTTGTATGCCTTAAAAGTATAAATTACAACCACACCAACAGTAGGGCTCAGCAGCCAATTGAATCGAATAAATGTTGTCTCCACACCTGAGGGAGAAATATAAATGAATCCTGCCACAGAAACCACTCAAATTAAAACACTTCACACAATAGGAATGGAGGCACTAGAAGAAATGTGTCTCATCGCATACATGCGGAGGGGGCTTTCCATAGCTTTGAAAATGTCACATCTACATCCTCAGAAACACTTCCCTTTGCCTATAAATTTGGTGGCCATTTTTTTACACAAATAACTGCATCACCAAAGTTAGAGAAGGGTGAGCACTGAAAGATTATTTGATTCTGGTTTTCTCGTGAATCCAGGATGGACAGATTAGGTTGGATCTTATTAAAATGCAACCTAAGCAGTTTTCTCCCTCACATCTCTAATTTATGCCTGTGTGAGGCAGAAATCCTGTAATCATAGGATCAACAAACAACTTGGCCAGCCTAACTGGAGCCAGCATCGTTTTACAAAATCCACCATTAGCTCACCTAAGAGATACTTTCAGCATTACTGCAATTGATATTTGTCACACGTTAAATTTTAAACTGTTTCGCCCCAGCTTCCTGTCATCTTGCCTAATAATGTTCATTTTGTATGTGCCTAAAGACACTTAGTGACCTGGGCCTACTTGAAGCGAGAGAGAGTAAAATAATTTTATTTATTTAAAATATGTTTTACCCTACCTTTCTCCACAGAAGGAGAACATATAGACGAAAACAATAAATTATTCAAATAATTTTTAAAAAGAATTAAATGCACATTATATTAAAAACATTTAAAGAAAAGCTTGATTCAAACAGATTTAAAACCCATGATCCTTAATATCTTTATTGCAAAATGCCACATTCCTTTTCAAAATCTATCTAAAAGGTAAGGAGAACAAGGGATGCGGTTCGGGTTTGGGATTCGTTCATCAAATGAAAGAGAGAAAGTGTATTTAGCGTATTTTTATCCTTTTCGAAACGGATCTGAAGCTTCGCAAGGAAGGACCATGTTCTCCTGTGGTGGTTTGAGCATTAAAAATCCAGCCCTTTACTTTTTCATTTTAGAGGATGTGGTGAGACTGACGGATGGCTAGGAATGCCCAGCAATTGTAGAACCGATTCATGGAAGGTTACGAGTTGGCCAAGGAATACATTTCAACACTCCTGATTAGAAGAAGGAAGGAAGTGTCTCTTACACACACACACACACACACACACACACACACACACACACACACACCAGAGAGGCGATGTATTCACTGAAAGAGAAGTGGTTGCAAATTTTATGGTCAAGAATTCAGATTAGATCAAAGCAGATGGTATTCTCAAGCTCCTAATAATAACTGAGTTCTTCCATTAACAAGCTTGGCCTGTTGTATTTCTTCTGAAGCAACCCTACCGACTAAAACCTATGATGTGTCGGAACTTTAGAACACTCAAATAGTCAGGTGTTTTTTTTTTTCTCTTCAGGCCAGGATCGCACCAAATAATTTGGAATGCACCAAGATGCTCTTTTTTAAAAACTCATTTCCATTGAATGTTTCCAGTTTATTTTGCTTTGGTTTGGTTTGAAGAGGAAAAGTAAGCTGAGATGGGCACAAATGGCCAGTTTAGAGGTTCATGCCAGTTCGTTTAGTGCATGAATAGGTGTTGGGTACTTCCAAGCTTCACCTCCTCTGGCACTCGGGGGCAGCACCCAGAGCAGGAGAGGCAGAGAAACCAGACCTCTGCCTCTGAGTGGGCACCTGCCAGAGAAAGTGGGCTTTGAAATGCTAAACACCTGTTTGTCTGATAAAATGAACAATCACAAACCAAATGGGTGGTTTGTGCCCATGTCTGTGGGTAAGAGCTATATCAGTGGTTCTCAACCTGTGAGCCCCCAAAGGTTCCTGGACTGCAACTCCCAGAAGCCTCCACCACTCGCTGTGCTGGAAGGGATTGCTGGGAGTTGCAGTCCAGGAACATCCGGGGACCCACAGGTTGAGAGCCACTGATCAATATGAAGGCGCAGATTTAGACATCTTTGAAGCATTTATCTATTGAAAAACAAGAATAAGAATGTGCCATCAATTCATTTATGGTTTACAGAGATACTTTTCAGTATTCTCTAGGTAGACAGCAAAAAGTTGTCTCGACCACGCCCCCGGAACCAGGAACAGAGCGTGACAAGCCGTGCCTACCCCTGGGCTGGTGGATTCTCTTGTCATGGTTGGTTCCCGGTTCCTGTTCAAAGACAAGGGACTGTGTGGTAACAACTGTCACACAACGACCAGTGTCCACCTAGTGGTCAGCGGCTGAAGCGGCATTCAACATTAGTTTCCCTATGGGAAACACCATGCAGTGAAAATGTTTATTAAAGTACAGAAAATTCTGTAGCATTGACGTGTAAATACCAGAAGACCTGTAAATTGAAATATTGAAAAAGTTTTATTTACGATATTTTAAAAAAGGGTTAAGAAAGCAAGACAAATTCAGAATTTGTCATGGAACAAGACCATGAAGTAACAGTTGTCATGAGACAAGTAATCACACCTGTGAGTAAATGAAAACAGGGACTGTGAACAACGTGAATAACGCTTTCATGGTACAAACATAATTGCGGAACAAGGTAGGATGTGAAGAAACCGCCATACAGTAAAAAATACAGTATTTTATTATTTTATTTTATTCTTGCTTGTGGGTTTTTTTTAAATAAATGGGTGGCATATAAATATTTTAAGCAAACAAATAGCATTCTATCACCATCTCATATCTGGCCTTGTGTAGTTTCTTGGAATTGCCAGGACTTCACCTTTGATTCCAAACCCATGGGAGATTCTCAGGTACAAATGGAAATCCTTCTGTCTACTTCCCCCTTCCTCTCCCTTCCTCTCCCTGCCCCTTGCAGGTCCTTGCCTGCCTCTCTACCTCCCATGGCCAGAACTAGGCAGAGTGTATGGATCAACGTCTCCAGCAAAACACGGATATGCTGTTGGCACCATGCAAAGGAGTAAACAAGCACCGGGGTAACCAGCCAATTCCCGCGGGTGAGAGCAGCAGAGCCCAGATGGCTGGCTCCAATTAATTGCAGCTCTATTTTTAATCTACAGTCAACATCATACTCATCTATCCTTTAATTGCGCTGACTGAATCAATGGAAGCGTTGAGCTCCACCTTTCCTCTCTGCTGCCTGGCCCTACCTTGGGTAGTGCTCACCTCCTCCTCCTTCTCCCAGTTTTTAGAAATCATTTATTTATTTATTTACCAAGCTGAGTTTGACTCCTACCATCCATTCACTTAGCATCAGAAAAGGCGGGATGCTGAACAAAGGGGAAGATGCTTAAGCACTCAACGTCTCACTGCCTGGCATGGAGTCAGCTACTCCATCAGCCATTTCCAGGAAAGAGCACTTGTCTGGAGCATCTCCAGGGGGTGGGGTGGGCAACAAAACCCCCTTGCCGACCTTTGTTGGTGTCACTGGGCCAGTATTACACTGAGTCAGATTCCCCATTGGAGCTGGATCATCTTACCCCTGCTGGAGATCTTGTTTTCTTTTTTGAGTCATCAGCGTCTTCAGAGGGATGTCATCGGAGTCTTTGGAGGGATGTTTGTGAGCCATGTGTACTCCCCGGGGGTGGGGGGGACAGGCTGGCAGAGAGAAATCCACCTTCTTCACTGGTACAAGTGACATCACTGGATGCCCGCACCATGACTCCACCAGCTGGTGAGATGAACTTTTCAAAATCTTAAAACAAATCTGTGTAGTTCAATCAAGAGCTGGTGAATCAAGATGCTCTCAGAAAGCTTTGTTGATGTTGTTTTCCTTTAGGGATTTACATCTCCAGGTTCATTTTAAACTAAATAAATTTCACACTGCTGGCACAAAGAATCCCAGCACTAATTGCTGCTCTGCACTGGAACAGAGTGATCAAAACTATTGTTGAATCATTCATCCACACTCCTTCTGAATGCTCTTTGCAACCCCAAACCTGAAATAACCAGATGAGACGAAATGTTGGAGTTAAACTGGGCCACAACATTATTAAATTAACTTTATTTAATACCTGAAAGGGGGCCTGCCATAGTGCAAATAAAGCTAGGTCATGAAAAACACCAGCCCAACAGTCGATAATAACCTAAGTAACCTAGGTGAGTTCCTTCCTGGTACTGGGCTGTTATATCTTTTCAGTACCATTCCCACACAGGGGTAAACGTTCCTCAAAGGCAGCCCTACCACGTTTAACCTAACCTATTAGTTTATTAATTTCACTAAGCTTAACCTGAACTCTTAACCTTTCTTTACAAGCTTACCCTGTCTCCATAATGGTACATTTCTTGGAACTCACCATCACCTAAAAGCCAATCAAGGTGATGGTCAAAAATTCCCATCTGGCCCCAAAGCAACCAGCTACTCTCATTCTCTTTACCTCTAGGGAGGGTGGGAGGGGGTAAGAAGCAGTGGGGAAAGAGGGAGTGAGTTTGGTGCAGGGAGCTTTTAAACGCTCCCATCCCCGGACTTCTGGACATGTCACGTGGTTGCCGTTTCGTGCCTTCCTAGGGAGCAGGGCTGCAAAACATCCCAGCAACAAAGAAGTTATTTTATTTATTTATTTATTTATTTATTTATACAACTTATATGCCGCCCACTACCCAAAGGTCTCTGGGCTGCTTACAATTAAAATGAATAGTTAAAACACTTAAAATGTTAAAAACGCTATGGACAATTAAAACAATTTATTTATTTATTTATTTATTTATTTATTTATTTATTTATTTATTGAGTTTATATCCCGCCCATCTTCCCACGGGGAACTCTGGGCAGCTAACAGGGCTGAACAAGTCAGCATTCCAACAGACAATAAAAACATGCAATTTAAAAACAGGAAGGCAACTGGGCATCATAAAACAGACAGGCTCTGCAACAACAAATTGTCGGGCGAGCATTATAGATGGTGAGGGGGGGGGAACCTAAACTAAATCGCCAAAGGCCTCGTGAAAGAGCACAGTTTTTAATGCTCGGTGAAAGGCTAGCAGGGACTCTGCAGAGCGCACTTCGCTCAGTAGGCTGTTCCAAAGGGAAGGGCCAGCCACCGAGAAGGCTTGATTGCAGGTAGATGTTTTCCTGGCTTCTCTAGGGGTGGCGACCCTGAGCGAGTGCGCTCGCGACTGCCGAACTGGACGGGCCGAGGTTGATCGCTGGACGATTCGCTCTGACAGGTAGTCCGGGCCCAAGCCATGGAGGGTTTTATAAAACATTTAAATACAAAACACTAAAATTGCCACCAGGACCCACAATCTATGTTATGTCAATTAAAAACCTTCAGAAACAGGAAGGTTTTTACCTTCACCAAAATGTCATCAGTGTTGGTGCCAGGCGGGTCTCACTCAGGAGGGCATTCAATAGTCTGGGGGCAGCTGCCGAGAAGGCCCTAGACCTACAAGCCATCCCTTTCACCTCCTTGAGGGGTGCCGCTCTCAGGAGGGATTCCTGGCTAGATCTTAATTGCTGGGTAGGTTCATATGGAAGGAGATGGTCCTTCAGGTATCTAGGTCCTAAGCCATTTAGGGTCCTAAGTTGAGCTGAGACACCCTCCAATAGACCATGTGCAGAAAAAACTCCCCTTTGCATAGGACCTGTAATAATCCTATAGAGTGTTCAATTTCTTCTAGAAATACAATAACAAAATAATTGCAAAATCCCATGATATTTCCTTCAAAATTTTGCAGATGGGGAAATATATATAACCCTGCATTTCTTTTTCTCATTGTGATATTCCCCTGCACAAAATTATTTGTTTTTCTTCCTTGATTTCTCTACGAGAATGAAAAGCCACAAGACTAAACACCTCTAGCCTAATAAGCGTTTAGATCTTGGCCAATTACAGAACCTTCATGTTTGCTCCTAAGAAAGACCCTTGGCAACCTCAGTAAGATCGTTGCAGAAAGGCCCCTACATATGATCCTAGCAGTCCAAATTTTGGCATATGCGAAGCAAGCGGGACCCCTTAAACCACATCAACAAGATGACATACATTGCAAAAAGAGACTTGTTTATACTGTATCCCCATGGCACAGTGGTTAAACTGTATTGTTAAACAGTGGTTACACAGTGTAGGTTACACAGTGGTTAAACTGTAGTATTACAGCCAGAACTCTGTTAGAGTCAGCACTGAATTCTGACAGCTGGCTCCAGGTTCACTCAATCTTCCATCCTTCTGAGGTCAGTAAAATGAGTACTCAGCTTACTGTGAGGATGTGTGGTGTGTGTGGCGAGGCCATTGGGTGGCTTGCATCATTAAACTGGAAACAGCCCCAGAGAATGGTTTAAGCGCTATGGGACAGTATATTATGTTGTTTGTATTTTGGCTATTTAAATGTGTTACTTTATTATTTTGTTATTCTCTGTTGTAAACCTCCCAGAGTAGCCCTAGGGCTAGATGGATGGTATAAAAGTCAAACAAATAAATAAATAAACAAACAAACAAACAAATAAATAAATAAATAAATAAATAAATAAATGAGCAGCACACTTTGCTCTCTCTTTTTGCTTTGCTTTCTTTACCCCACACATACTTAGTATGGAGCCCCATGGCACAGTGATTAAATGCCTGTATTGCAGCCAAAACTGTGCTCACGACCTGGGGTTCAATCCCAGGTAGCTGGCTCAAGGTTGACTCAGCCTTCCATCCTTCTGAGGTCGGTAAAATGAGTACCCAGCATGCTGGGGGTGGGGGGGGGCAATGTGTTAACCTGCATACTGTAATTAAACTGTAAACTGCCCAGCGACTACTTAAAGTGGTATGGGGTGGTATATAAGCAGAACACTTTGCTTTTGCTTGCAGTAACCAACCCAACAGATCAACAAACACTGAGACTTAAAAGCCTGCCTGAAGAGGAAGGTCTTTGCTCAGAAGGAGTTAGGGAAGGAGATCAAGGGCGCTTTTCCATGACCCCTAAGGTCCGCTGGCCACTTAAATTCGGACCAGAGATCTTGAGGGTTTGTCGCTCTTCCTGTGTTCCCACCCCTCCGCACTCCCTTGCTCCCGTCTGCGTTTGTGGAGGGAGAAAAAAAGGGAGAAAAAAATGCAGGCTCACCTCCGTCTGCCGGGTCGCAGCCCCGGAAGCAAGCATTCCAGTCTCTTAAGGTCTCTTAAAGGGGCGGGGGGGGGACAAACAAAAACAAACACAAGGCGAGGAGAGCCCAGCACTCACTGCTTTACATCCACATCAGAAATTTCTCACCTTATGAGACCAGGCACTTGGGAAATGTGCTGGGACGCGCTTAGGTGGGCATGGTCACACTTAATTTTCTTTAAAGTCCGGAGCTGGTGGGAAAACAATTTTAAGCTCTGCATCCGGGAGCCCTTTGCCTCAGATTTTTTTTTCCGTGTAAAAGCACCCCAAGTCCTGTCCCCTTGTCCTTTTTGCCCACATCTTCTCTGCAACCGACCTGGCTCTGGCTTTTGATGCTTTGAAAGGCATGCCCTGCTCACTAGCTGGATCACCCAGCCTTCACCCTTTGCCAACAAAAGGGTCGTGCCATGGTTCTTCCAGAAAGGGCTTTCTGCCAGCAGAATGGAAAGAGAACAGTTCTGCACAGGCACCAGTTAAGATGATACAGCATCCCCTCCCATCTCCCGTAACAGGCTTTGTAAGGGTTTATAATTGGCTCTCCAGAAGAGGAATTCTGATACCTTTTCAAACACGTTTCAAGCTCCGGGGAAGATTTGGCAGCATTGTTTCCACTCCGGAGACCCCTTTTTTCACTCCGCGTCGATACCGTTCCCTCCCCAGCAGTTCAAGGCATTTGATGATACGGTTTATAAGCTGGCAGCAAACCAGAGAGAGGGGCTTGGCTTCGTGGAGGGCTGATGATGCATAATTACCCAGGCTTTGGGTAATGCATTTATCGTTTTGCATTTTGCCGGCAACACTGGCACAAAGACGCAAGGCCTGAGTTCATTTAATAAGGTACACTTTCCCACAATACAATGGGTGTCTTTTCTCTTTCTTTCTTTCTTTCTTTCTTTCTTTCTTTCTTTCTTCCTTCCTTCCTTCCTTCCTTCCTTCCTTCCTTCCTTCCTTCCTTCCTTCCTTCCTTCCTTCCTTCCTTCCTTCCTTCCTTCCTTTCTTTCTTCCTTCCTTCCTTCCTTCCTTCCTTCCTTCCTTTCTTTCTTTCTTTCTTTCTTTCTTTCTTTCTTTCTTTCTTTCTTTCTTCCTTCCTTCCTTCCTTCCTTCCTTCCTTCCTTTCTTTCTTTCTTTCTTTCTTTCTTTCTTTCTTTCTTTCTTTCTTCCTTCCTTCCTTCCTTCCTTCCTTCCTTCCTTCCTTCTTTCTTCCTTTTACACACACACTCCGCCTGCACGGTCTGACTTTTTCAGGCTCATTATCTCTGCCCTGCTTCCCCTTGTACAGCTTCTTTCTAGTTGGTGCTCACATTGACTCGCTCCATGGGGGGCCCCGAGACAGCGACAAGTGCGGTAGCCCCTGTCCCCGAGGGGAGCCTGAGACACACACCGCCTATTATCTAGCGTCTTGAAAGGCTGACTGGAAAGCTCGGGTTCTTCAAAGAGGCTCCTTTTCATCCTCTCTCCTCCCCCTCCAGGGAGGCCAAGCAGAAAGGGACCGAGTCAGTAGCGTCGCCTTGAAAAATAATCACAAAATGAGCCAACTGAATCAAAACTGGACTGGAAAAGATGGCTGGGCTGTGTGGTCTTCTCCTTCTCAACATTTTATGAGCCAAGGGTATCGGGGGGGGGGGTGATGCACAGAAGGACCTCCTCTTTTTAGAGACTGATCTTGTGTAGAGATGGGCACAAAATGGATAATTTTTTTGTTATTCGTTATTTGTTTCATTAAGTAACAAAACAAATAACAAACAGCCCCTCTAAGGAAAACAAAATGAAACAAAATGGAAATTTCTGTTTCGTCCCATTCATTTTTCATTTCCCCCACCCCACCAGCATGTTACCTGACGTCCAGGGTAGGAACAAAGGCGGTGGTGAGGAGATGTTGGGACTCCTGAGACTGTGGTGGTGAAGTCCACTGCTGCCTGGCGCGGCTGCTGCCAGGGCTCCAGAGGTGGCAGTGAGTCCTACTGCTGCCCGGCAAAGTCTCCTGCCATCTGGTGCAGCCGCTGCCAGGGCCTTCCAGGCCACCACCGCTGCCATCGCCACCACCATTGGGATCGCCACCACCGCCTCCATCCAGGTAAGCTGAACCAGTTCTGTTCAGTTTGATTTGTACAACTTTTTTGTTTTAAAAATTCGTATGAACCGAACAGAACTGAACTGAAGTGGGGCACGAAACAGAACGAACTGAACCATCGGTTTTCTGTTTCATGCCCACCTCTAATCGTGAGTAGAGGTGGGCACACACTGCCAGTTCAGCAGTTCATGCTGGTTCATTTCACAACCAAACAGGAGTTTGATGCTTCCCATCCCTGCCTCCTCTGCTCTGAGTCAGTGGCCCAGCTTCTGTGCCCTATCTCCTCCAGGCATTGCACCCACCAGAGGAGGTGGGCTGGCAAACCACCCAAACACCTGTTTGGCTGATGAACAAAGAAGAACAAACCACCAAAGCAGTGGTCCATGCCCATCTCAAGTCCAGAGTGGTGTGCTAACTACAACAACGGGCCCCTGTATCAGTGTCAGATTCAGTTAAGATGCTTTGAGGCTTGGCATTTTAGAATATAGTAATCTCCCATTTATCACATTGATTAGGGACCTGACCTGTCCCGCGATAAAGGAAAATTCACGATATGTGGATGCTGGGACAGTTCAGGACTGGGAAGCCTGTCTGGGGCCTCCTGCAATTACTCCAGGCCTGGAGCTGCCCTGAATGGGACTCCAATGAACTCCCTGGCCTATTAGAGGCCCCAGAAGTGGTTTCAGGTGATCCTGATGGCACTTCCAGATTTTTGGAAGTGACAGAGGGCTTGGGGCAGTGCCAGGCCTAGGGTAAGTGCAGGAAGCCCCAGACAGGCCCACACAGCTTGGCCCAGGAGCCGTTGCTTTCATATTCTGCAGTCTCACCATATATCAGGACCGCAGTACCTGAACTGTGAAATGACAGGGGATGACTGTACTGTTCAGTTATGCAGGGTGATCTCTATTATGGCCGGATCACTGTGAGTAGGATTGTACAATCCCTGTAGCCAAATCCTGAACAAACTGGGCTAATGAGACCAAATGTGATCCAGATCTGGATCAAAGTATATGCACTGTAGAGTTTGGGGCCAAACTGAATCAGCATGATGCGAAGCGATCCATACTACAGTGGACCCTTGTATAACAAATGGTTTGCATAACATAAAATCTGTGCAGCATAAAAAATTCCAGAGATAGGGGAAATTTGCTTAACATGATTGCCTATGGGACGAATCTGTACAACATAAAAATGGGATTACTCCATTTTCAATGCATTCCTATGGGAAATTTGTATAAAGGAAAATTTGTTTAACATAATTTCATTTGGAATGAATTAATTCCTTTATACAAGGCACCACTGTATTTCTGAAACTCAATTTCTTAATCCAAGAAATTAATCTTTGTTTCGCAGTTTATTTCACCTTTCTTTTCAGATTAGGTGACCATCTGCAGTGGCTGCAGATGGTTTCTGTGAGTGTCCATACTGGACCTTCATTCTGATGTGGCTGGATCCACACCATAGTCTACCCTCCCTCCCTTCTTTTCATCCTGACCTCAGCTAGGCCCCAGCTCTCCTTTTACTGTTCATTGTAAAGCGGGTGAGCTGTTTAATATGTTACATGGCAGGGTGTCGGACTAGATGGCCCTTGAGGTCTCTTCCAACTCTATGATTCTATGATTCGATGATTCTAGGGAGAAAGGTCAGTTTTCCAAAGCTGCCTGCAACCTTCAAGCACACAAAGCGTAGAAGAGTAGCCTGCTGACATTCAACGGGTTGTTTCTCTTCCATATGATTTTTAATTTTTCTCTTCCTCTGTGCAGATGTGATTTAGCAGTACATGAGTATATTGACATAGTGATAAGGTGATGTAGTGCTAAACTTTTTTGTCGGTTAAAAAAAAGAAAGAAACAGACTTTAGTCAATGAGGGAGAATGTTCGCACAGGTGGGTATTCCTAGACACCCAAAACATCCATATTCCTAATTTGCTGCTATGCCCATGTGATTCTTTGCATGTTACTAGGGTGGCTACTTCACATCCCTTTCATCCCTCTTTGCTGTCCTGCTTGGGACCAGTACAAAAACCCTTACTTCACGTCCATAGCGTGAGAGCAAAAGGTTGTCTTGACCACGCCCCTGGAACCGGGAACAGAGTGTGACAAGCCATACCTGCCCCAGGGCTGGAGGTTTCTCTTGTCACAGTTGGTTCCTGGTTCCTGTTCCGAGACAAGGGACTGTGTGGTAACAACTGTCATGCAACAACCAGTGTCCACCTAGTGGTCAGCTGCTGAAGCGGCATTCAACATTAGTTTCCCTATGGGAAACACCACACAGTGAAAATGTTTATTAAAGAAAGTACTGGAAATTATGTAGCATTGACGTGTAAATCCTGGAAGACTAGTAAATCGAAATATCGAAAAAGTTTTATTTACGATTAGAGATGGGCATGACTCAAAAAAATGGTGTTTCGTTTGTCGTTTGGTCGTTTAGGGGTCCGTTTTGGTTTGTTTTCATTTTCGTGACGTTTTTTGCAAAAAAATTCATTTTCATTTAGTTAGGTAACAAAATGAAAAAACGAAAACAAAAACAAAAAAATGCTGTTTCGTTAGCATTCTTTTTAGTTCAATGCATCTGCTGCAACAAAAATGAAAAACACGGCAAATTTGGTCGTTTCATTTTTGTTTTCATTTTGTTTTTTTAAAAAATTTGTTTCATTTTGTTGCGTAACAAAATGAAAAAAACGAAAATGAAAACGAAAAATCGCTCATTTCGTGCCCATCTCTATTTACGATGTTTTAAAAAGGGTTAAGAAACCAAGACAAATTCAGAATTTGTCATGGAACAAGACCGTGAAGTAACAGTTGTCACAAGACAAGTAATCACACCTCTGAGTAAATGGAAACAGGGACTGAACAGCGACAAAACCATGTGACCGCAAACAACGCTGTCATGGTACAAACGTAATCTCGGAACAAGGTAGGATGTGAAGTAACTGCCTAGGTCTCCAGAAAAGTGCCTTCCACGAATGAGAAAATCCAATAGTGAAAAGGAATGAGTTGCACAATGCCAACTCAATTGTTGGCAGAATAATAAAATGCAGAAAAGCCACTCCTCTCTTCTGGGCTGTCCACCTCCAACCCAGAGAAAGTGTTCTGCTTATATACCGCCCCATACCATTTCAAATGGTTTACAGTTTTAATTACAGTAATGCAGGCTACACATGAGTACGCAGCAAGCTGGGTACTCATTTTACCGAACTCGGAAGGATGGAAGGCTGAGTCAACCCTAAGCCCGCTACCTGGGATTGAATGGAAGAAAAACAAAAGCACAGTACATTAATATGAGCTGAGGAAATCACACCACCATGCAAACAAACACAATGGATAATCTAGAATTGGGGTGGTCCTAGAGTTCTCAAGTGATGTTTTTGTCCCAAAGCCCACACAAGAATGCAGACACTCATCCATGTTTCCCTAACCCTAACCCTAACCCTAACCCTAACCCTAACCCTAACCCTGCGACTTTGTGCACGCTTGCACACACATTGATCCTCAGGCCTGGATGAGTAAGGAGTCACCAAGGAAGGAAAAAGGAAGCCAGCTACCTTGTGGAGGTCCCTTGGTTCACACTGCAGTCAAGTGGAATGCGACAACATGGTTGCAGTCCTGGTGACGTCACTCAGAAATACACCCCAGGGGACCAGGGGGTCGGATTGTGCAGGAGCAATGTGGATTTTCACTGGTAGGTGAAGCTGCCCATCTCCCTTGACACCAGCTCAGAGCTTTCCCTATAGGGTATTGATTATTTATTATTATTTATCCTTTTCCTCTTTTAATTCTGCCGTTGTCCTTTTATTTTCATTTTTGTAATCCCAGAAACTTCAAACCTGTTCAAACCCATCCAAACCTGTTTCAACCCAGAGGATCTTAGAGGGGTGCCACTCCCCTCCCCCAAGGGCATCCCTGGTCTCTTCACACTGTGCTGTGATTGCCACAGAAATACACAAATAGCCAGGAATCTTTCAGTGATTTCTATAAAGTGTTATATTACCTTGTTATTTCCCAGGAGAAAAAGAACTACATTGGCAATAAAAACATTTGATTGCCTGGGGGGTGAGAAAATGGTGTTATTCACCTGTCCGAGTTGAGAAATCTCAGTTCTTTTTTTCTCCTTGGGTTCCTTTAAGCTCCTTTTAAAAATAAGCTTTTTTAAAAAAAGACAAAGAGGCCAATAGAAAATGTGTGTGTGTGTGTGTGTGTGTGTGTGTGTGTGTGTGTGTGTGTGTGTGTGTGTGTGTGTGTGTGTGTGTGTGTGCCCTGCTGCATTCCATTTGTCTTCGTTGAGCCCCCTTTGAATAACCCCCTTTGTTTCCTCTATTGATTGTCGCCTGGATTACAAATATAAATTTCAGCAGCTGCAAATTAAAAGTCCTAATGGTTGCCTTTAAAAGGGAGCAGCGTGCTGTCGGAGGAAGATCGGCTCAAGCCCAATGAGAACTAGACACCATTTTCAGAATTGCCTCATGTATGCACTGGGTAGAAGACCAGCAAACGCTCACTGATCAAGCTTCACACATTTGGCATTAGATGTGAAGCCAATTTATCTGCTGCTTGCTCCAGTTTAAAAGAAGACTTTCAGGCAAGTCTGAGATGACTGAAACATGGCAATTATAATGGGCTTTTCCATGCACTCAAGGGGCGTGGAGGGGTTAGTGGACTAAGGCTTCTGAAAACTGTCAGCTGCAAAGTCGGCAGCTCAGCGGTTCGAATCCCAGGTGCCACGCAGCAGAATGAGCTCTCGCTGTTAACCCCAGATCCTGTCAACCTAGCAGTTCAAAAACATGTAAATGCAAGTAGATAAATAGGTACCGCTGTAAAAATTGGGGAAGTAAAACAGTGTTTCCTTGCAGCCATGCCGGCCATGTAGCCATGGACTTGCACAACACTGGCTCATCAGCTTGAATACGGAGATGAGCACTGCCCTTTGAGTCAGAAACAACTAGCACACATATGCAGGGTGTGTGTGTGTGTGAACATTTACCTTTTACTTTTTTCCATGCACTGCCATCAGCCATCCATTCTCTAATCCTTTCAGATCATGTGGTGCCACCTTCATGCTGCCAATAGTTACACGGCATGGCCACAGACAAAACTCTGATCACAACCTGGGTTCAATCCTAGGTAACTGGCTTAAGGGTCACTCATCCTTCTGAAGTTGGTAACTTGAGTATCTCCAGCAATGAAGGCATTAGAAAAGAATGTCAAGGATGTCTGTGAAGATTCTCAGTCATCCAGGTGAGTTTATCTGGAAGTTGAATCCTGGCCACTGGACTTCTTTTCTTGAGAGATTGAAATGTTTCACTAGTCATCCAAACAGTTTTGCGGCTGATGAACCTGTTTGGATGAACAGCGAAATGTTTCAATCTCTCAAGAAAAAGAAGTCCAGTGGCCATGACTGAACTTCCAGAGAATGCCAAGGAGGGATCACTGGAGACCAAGATTATCCATACGCTTGTATTTCCGACCATCATGTATTGTTGTGAAAGATGGACAGTAAAGAAAGCAGGTAGGAAAAATATTGATTTGTTTGAAATATGGTGCTGGAAAATCTTTGCAGATACCCTAGATTGCCCAAAAGAGGAACAAGTGGATCTTAGATCGAACAAGCCTGAACTACCTCTGGAGGCCAAAGTGTCAACACTCAGGCAGTCCTACTTTGGGCACATCATGAGAAGGCAGGGTTCTCTATAAACGACAACAATACTGGGAAAGGTAGAAGGCAGCAGGAAAGAGGAACTCCAAATACAAGAGGGATTGACTCCCGGAAGGAAGCCACAGGCTTCCGTTCCCAAGACCTGAGCATGGCAGTGGAAGACAGGACAATTTGGAGAGAGAACAGCCATGGGTTGGATGCTACTTGATGGCACGTGGCAACAGGGGTCTTGGGGTGGGAGTGGTGTTCAACTCAAGGTATGGGCTTTCACTGTTCCATTGCCTTCTCCGTGTTCTGAGTGCTAGGGGTCAGTTGACCAAGAACATGGCACTTGAAACAGAGCAACTGCCCCCAATCACAATCCCTTGGCTCCCTCCTTTTGAAAGCCTCTCTTAAAGGCATGGTGGCTCCAAAAACTGTCGGCTACAAAGTCAGCAGCTCAGTGGTTCGAATCCTGGGTGGCATGCAGCGGAGCGAGCTCCCACTGATAACCGCAGCTCCTGCCAACCTAGCAGTTCGAAAGCATGTAAATGCAAGTAGATGAACAGGCACTGCTGTAAAAAAGTGGGAAGGTAAAACAGTGTTTCTTTGCAGCCATGCCAGCCACGTGGCCATGGACTTGCACAACACTGGCTCTTTGGCATGAATACGGAAATGAGCATCTCCCCTAGAGTCAGACACAGCTAGCACACATGTGCGGGGGGCACCTTTACCTTTACCTTAAAAGCATGTCACTCCAAGTAGTTATGCTCCTCAGGGGCAAGTATCAAATGTCATCACTTGAGAGGGGATGTATTTTTCTACTTCCACATAATCAGAATAACTTTTCTGCCTGGCAGACACATTGACCTGGGTGCACAGAGGGATCAGGCGGCAAGCGTACGAAATTGCAGGGTATAATAGTGGCAACTCGGATGCACCTGAGGAAACTCAAAAGCACAGCGTTGTGCCGCCTAGTGAGCTCTTCCAAAATGAGATGGCGGTGAAGACACTGAAAGGGTTTTGATGGCATTCAAGCTTCCGTCTCAAAATAATTGGCTCAGCCTTTATTGTGGCATGCAGGAGGCTTGGGAGATGCTCACCATGCCTTCTGCTCCAGTTTGTCCCCCTAGCATTCTCGTAAAAAAAAATGACTATGGATGTGCTGGATTAAGGCTGCACCTGGAGTATTGTGTACAATTCTGGTCACTGCATCTCAAGAAAGACATAGTGGAACTGGAAAAGTTGCAAAAGAGAGTGACTAAAATGATTACTGGGCTGAGGGACCTCCCTTATGGGGAAAGGCTAAAACATTTGGGGCTCTTTAGTCTGTAAAAAAGGAGCCGGGGGGGGGGGGAATATGATTGAGACATACAAAATAATGCAGGGCATGAGTCAAGTGGATAAAGGGAAGCTCTTCTCCCTCTCACAAAATAACAGAACTAGGAGACATCCACTCAAATTGAGGGCTGGGAGAATAAGAACAGACAAAAGAAAATATTTTTTTCACCCAGTGCGTTTTAGTCTGTGGAACTCCCTGCCACAGGATGTGGTGATGGCATCTGGCCTGGATGCCTTCAAAAGGGGATTGGACACATTCCTGGAGGAAAAGTCCATGACAGGCTACAAACCATGATGGAGATGTGTAATCTCCAGGCTCCAGGGTACTTCAAGGGCCAGATGCAGGGGAGTGGTATCAGGAGACAGAAAACTAGTCTCATGTGCTCCCAGATGCATTTGGTGGGGCCACTGTGAGATACAGGAAGCTGGACTAGATGGCCCTCTGGCCTGATCCAGCATGGCTCTTCTTATGTTCTTATGTTCTTATGATTCTCAACAAATCATTTCCTTTTACTGCACCTGGTGGCAAACAGCTGTTATTGTCTCATGGATCCTGACTCAAAAAGGAAATATTTCCATGTCATTTGTATATTCCAGATTTAAGGAGGAGATAACATGACCACCCCTTTCAGAATCCAGTGGCTCTTTATTCATGATATGAGTATCTTTTGTGAGACACAGACTTAATCTTGATGGGATTCAGGGCTATCATAACAATGACTAAGAACAGACCTTCATTTCATGACTCCGTGTCCTCCTGGAAGTGTGTTGGGATATAAAGGAAACTTATCATATTACTTGTGATTTAAGCTCCTTGGCAAAGGATTTTCAAGCCTCCCAGAGGAAAGATCAACTATGAGCATTTGGTTTCTTTAATCGTATTTTCATTAAAGTTTCCTAAGGTGTAGTATCAGAATTGGCCACTAGGGAGCAGTAGGAACCATTTTTCTCTCTTTTGCTTTCCTGGTGGTAAGGGCAACACAATGTGTTGATAGCAGAAAGAACAACAAATCAGGGTGGTCCGAGGAACAACAGTGAGACAACCTGGTTGTTGAGAGGTAATGAGTAACAACAACAACAACAACAACAACAAACATTTTTTTAATTGATACATTATAGGTTGTGGGTCCTCTGATGGCAATTTTAGTGTAATGATTTTAGTGTAATGCTTTTATTATTGTTTTAATTATTTATTGATATTTTATGTTTTATCTGTTTTAATTATTTTGATTGTAAGCTGCCCAGAAACCTTTGGGCAGTGGGCACATATAAGTTGTAAAAATAAATAAATAAATAAATAAATAAATAAATAAATAAATAAATAAATAAATAAATAAATAAAAACTAATTTGCAAGATACACCATTCCAAGCAATGCCAGTGAGCTCAGAATTGCAAGTAAAGTTTAACATTTATGTCCTTCTTCTCTTATGTAGATCATCTATCTGTTCAACATGTCAGCATGGAAGCACTATCCTGAACTGTTTTTTAAAAAGGGTAAAACTTTTTGTTTCATGACAATTTTGTAGCCAATAGTCCCTCAAACTCCCCCTCCCAGCTTCTAACAGATGGGTTCCCTCCCCCCAAAAACACTCTTTGGGAGTTTTTCCCAGAGCTCCCTTGGAGAAATGATTAGCATCTAGAACTTGGATGTACAACAGAGAAGTATTGTGAATAGCTGTTGCACAAAAGGTTCTCCCTCTTCAGATCAGCATATTTAGATTAGGGAGGGGAAAGTGGTTGGCCACATTTTGGTTCTGCTTCCATTTTTATCCCCCTCCCTCAAAGTTACACAAAAATCAATTAGAAGGCTACACACAGATGTTCGAAAGAAATGGCTGTAGAAAAAAGAGAGAGAGAGAGAGAGAGAGAGAAAGCAGAGAGAGCAGAGAGAGCAGAGAGAAGGAAAATGAAATAGAATATGTTCCTATAAAAAGGAAGACCTTCAAACCTTCAGAGTATAATCACAGCCTTTGTAAGAAGCTAAAACAAAGAGAAGAGGCACTTTTAAAAAATCCAGGCCAACATGGTATTACTATTTATGAACTGGTAAGAGAATTAGAGCTGAAGTAATTAGATAGACAATGAAGTTTTAATAAACGGATATAATTATTGTGAAAGGTGCCAGACCGGCAGCCCTGGAGAAAAAGTCTGTGTTCTATCTACTGAGGGTGGAAAACCTGGCTGAAAAACCCAAGCTATAAAGGAAAATATTATTTTGCCTCTCTCTTCTATTTCTAGCCCATTCTCAATGTTATTATAGCACAAGGACGTTTGATGCTTCCGAGGTTCTGCCCTGCTTGCCAGGACCTGCGTCAGAAGACATGGTTAGCCTCTTGGTTTGTACAACGGGTGGTAGGCTATGATTTTGCTCTCTGAATCATCTGCTTTTAGCGTGCTTCCCTTCTTAATTTGGGAGCACAGAATCATAGAGTTGGAAGGGTCATTGAGTCTACCCCCATGCCAGTGCAGGAATCCACACGTAGGGCTCCTCTGAGAGCTGGTGATCGAACCTCTAATGGAAAACCTCCAACACATGAGAGTCTGCCATTTTCTATTCCACTGGCTAAAAGCTCATACCTTCAGGATTCAGGATTAGAGATGGGCACAACTCAAAAAAATTGTGTTTCGTTTGTCGTTTGTCGTTTAGGGGGTCCGTTTCGGTTTGTTTTCGTTTTCGTGATTTTTTGCAAAAAAAATCATTTTTGTTTCGTTACGTAATGAAACAAAAAAACGAAAATGAAAATGAAAAATTGCTGTTTCGTTAGCATTCATTACAGTTCAATGTATTTGCCGCAACGAAAATGAAACGCACGACAAAATTTCTGTTGTTTCGTTTCGTTTCGTTTCATTTTGGAGACAAAATGCGTTTTTCATTTCGTTACGTAACGAAACGAAAAAACGAAAATGAAAACAAAAAATTGCTCGTTTCGTGCCCATCTCTATTCAGGATCCAGACCAGGGTGATGTGAAATCAAGGTGAACTATGAATTGGAGGCCTCACCACTACCTTTCCTCATACTGATGAAGCTGCTTAGATGAACAGCAGAATGTATTCATCTCACAAGTGGGGGAGTCCAGTTGCCATGACTCAACTTCCAGGTAACCTCACCTGGATGACTGAGAATCTTCACAGATACCTTCAGGATGTTCTTCTGCATATTTAGCAGTGCTCTCACAAGAAGGTTTGCTCCGCAGCATGGCTGCGCCAGCGGGGCTCCTTTGCCACCCCAGGGCCAAATAGCGCAAGACGCGATTTCGTGCTCTTGCGAGGCCTGGGGCATCACGAAACCGGACCGGGCCTATTTAAGGCACCCGTGCCATCTTCCTGGCCTTACTTCCTTTCGGTGCGCATTGGAGGGGGACCTCGGAAGAGCAGCGGTGAAGGAAGAGTGACCAGAAGAGGCCAGTGGGTGGAGCTGGGTCTGTGGCCATGGGACAGTGCCGTGCAGAGGGCACACCCCAACCAGCTTGGCTAGCATCCGCAGCGGCGGGGCCCAGGGGCAGCACACCGGGGGTGGACCATGGGCAGTGCCAGGGGGTTCAGGGTTAGGGCTTGGACATTGCTGCTAAGCCAGCACAAATTTAACCTTGACCATAACAGAAACCTGGTGGAATGTGGAGAACCAGTGGGACACAGCAATCCCAGGCTATAAACTCTATAGAAGGGATAGGGAGGGGCGGGTTGGAGGAGGAGTGGCCATCTATGTCAAAGAAGGCGTAAAATCCAGCAGAATGGAGATTGACAGAGGGTCTGACTCCACCATAGAATCACTGTGGGTTAAACTACCAGGTCCAAAGAGTGATGTGATAGTTGGAGTATTCTATCGTCCACCAGATCAAAAACTTGAGGGGGACCTTGAAATGAGGAGAGAAATCATGGAGGTGGCTAAGAGGGATAGGATAGTAATCATGGGGGACACATTGACTGGGCCAATGCGAGCTCTGGGCAAGAAAGAGAAACTGGGTTTCTCGACTTGCTGAATGACTGTGCCTTAGAGCAACTTGTCATGGAGCCCACCCGAGAACAGGCAACTCTAGATCTAATATTGTGTGATACTCAGGACCTCGTCAGGGATGTGAATGTCACTGAGCCTCTGGGGAACAGTGACCATGCTGCAATTACCTTTGCCATGCATGTCGGAGGAAGAGTGTCAACCAAATCAGACATAAAAACCCTTGATTTTCGAAGGGCAAACTTCCCTCAGATGAGGAAACTAGTTAGAGAGAAACTGAAGGGGAGGGTTAGAAGAATCCAATCTCTTCAGAGTGCATGGAGCCTGTTTAAAACAACAATAATAGAGGCCCAGCACAAGTGCATACCACAAAGAAAGAAGAGCTCATTTAAGTCCAAAAGGACACCGGCATGGTTAACGAGTGGAGTTAGAGAGGCTCTAAAGCACAAGGAGAGGTCCTTCTGTAAATGGAAATCCTCCCCAAACGAGGAAAATAAAAAGGAACACAAACTCTGGCAAAAGTGAGATACAGGAAGCTGGACTAGATGGGCCTTTGGCCTGATCCAGCATGGCTCTTCTTATGTTCTTATGTTCTTATCTTCTTTGGAAGCAGCTTTTTAAAATTCTGCCTTTTCAACAACAAAAGAAGCTTCAATCTCCTGAAATTCCCCTCTCTATCTCACTTGGAAGCATACACTTGTCCTGTCTCGGTATAACATGTGCAAAGAGGTTACTCAATGCTTCTCCCAGGAATCTCATTCAAATACTTCCCAGCTGGTTTCTATCCACTGACTACCATGACATAATTGGAGCAAGCCAGGAGAGGTTAGATTGTACATGGTGAGTTGCCCAGAGTCAACTGGAGTCCAAGGTTAATGAGATAGCCAAAGTTCTGTTCTCCAAAGTCAACTCATTCTACTCAAAGTATCACACTAATTCCAGAACAAAAGGAAACAGATGCAGTGTAATGTCACCACCAGACAGGACCCACTAACTTGCTCCCAGAATACAGAACTGTAGGATGCAAGTGCCCAAGAAATCTGAAAAGCTCACCCCTGGACAAAACAACATAGCTTCACCATTTTAAGCACAAATAAGAGAAGGAAGTGAGCAACTGATCCAATATGGCCCCGGTCTCACTACCATTATCTGCACATCTTAATGTGATGTGTACTGTGTTTTGGGGTGGTCACGTGACTTTTAATGAACAGTTAGGGCGTTTATACACGACCCCTAAGCTCCGCCGCAAATGGCTGCAAGGTCCGGACCTTAAAAATGTTTACCCACCAGCTCCGGACTTTGCAGACAATTAAGTGCGACCCCACCCACTTTAGCGCGACCCAGAGCAGTTTTCTTGTACCTGCTTTTTGGATGTGACAAATATTTGATCCGGTGTAAGGATAGTGAGTGCGGGGCTCTCCTCGCTTCTGTTTGTTCTTTTTCTGCGCCCCGCCCCTTTAAGAGATCTGAATGCTGCCGGGAACAAAACGGAGGTAAACCGGCATGCTTTTCTTTCTCTTCTTCTCCCTCCCTCAGGCAGCCAGCAACCAGGAAGTGCGGAGGGGGGTGGGGACAGAGGAAGAGCGATGAACCCCTAAGATCTCTGGTCCGAATTTAAGTGGCCAGCGGATCTTAGGGGTCATGTAAAAAGGCCCTTAGCTCACCAACAACAGGGGAGTATTTTACTTCTCTGCATCCATCCCGAATTGCTTACTGTGCATCTTTTCCCTGTTTTTCGAGTTGATTCCCCTTGTGGTGAATACACGTGTTGCAGCCAGGTAGCAGTCTTTCTTCTTAAAAGTGATTTTAATTGCTGGCGGAGAGGCAGCAAAAATTATGCTGGCATGCCGGTATGCCACCAACTCAGTAGCATAAGCGATTACCAAGGCAGAACTACAGGAAGTGGCAGAAAAAGGGGTACGAATCTAATTGGTGCTAATTTTCAGGGGTCGCACCTCGTTTGAGGCATTAAAAAGTGAGCATCTATAACAGAAGTATTTTAACACAACCCCTAGCGGTAGTACAAAATGCTGCGGTTAAAGTGCGCTTCCAGGGGCATGGTCGTCCAGGGTACCAAAATAGTACTGTTCTTCGAAGTGAAGGCATAATCTTTTGCTGAACAGTCTTTTGCAGCAAAAAGAGCAGCAAAATTGTCATGAGACCAGGGCCTAAGTTAAATACCTTTTTTTGGAAGGAGGTCAACCTCTTGTGTTGTAGTTTTCAGTGTTTTTTTTTTTTGTTTATCACAGCTCAAGATGTGGTCCTATGATCACTGAGTAGGAAATAAAACCCGTCAAGCAGAGTAAGCAGAGACATATAGAACAGTGCTGTAAATCTTGATTCAAATGTGAGCATGTTATGAGAGACATTTCTAACCCCATTTTCTTTGCTGTTGTCAGTGGCATCAGACATGGATGGTTTCCAGCTTTGCATGTTAAGTGTAGCAGAATTGCCTTGCAACACTGGGCTTTAGACATGAAAGAGAATTACTAACAGGTTTTAAAAGTCAAGGATTAGAGCAGGCATTTTGTACACTTTAAATGTGCTAGCCACTTAGCTTTGGCTTGTAAATATTGGACAAGGTTAATATTTAGCTTAACAATAAACCCAAGTGTGCTTTTCATTATTAGAACCAGCTGTTCCCATAAATGAGACCTCTCGGCATTTCTGCATGGGTCAGATTGTTCCAAAATCCATCTATATATGTCTGTTATTGGAACATTTTCCAAAAGTTTTGGACTAGGGATGGGCACAAAACGTAAAAACTGAGATTCATTTCATTTCATTCCCCTGTGATTTGTTTCATTTCATTAGAAATGGTTTTTATTTAAAAATGTACAAAATGAACCAGTAATGAACTGATTAATTACTCTATATAATGGGTCCCCTGGATCCTAGAGGCACCAAATCTGGTGGGTACCTTCCTTGGACTTTCCCCTTTAAGCCCTCCAAACTTGGAGAGATTTGGGTTTCAGGGGACTGAGTTATTCAACTTCAAAGGGGGTGCCCTGGGAAAAACATTTAGAAATGCAATGTTATGTGCTTGAAAATAGTGATCCCAGGCAGCTAGCTGTGTGGAAATTACAGTGGAGCTTCCTCAAGCTCTCCCCTTGAAACACCCCCAATTTGGAGTGGTTTGGGGTACAGGGAATGAAGTTATTGAGCTCTTAATGGGCTGTGGGGGATGTGGATCAGCACGCTGAGTGGACGTGCATCAGCATGCAGTCAAAGGGGGCTTGGACAGATTCCTGGAGGAGAAGTCCATCACAGGTTACAAACCAGGCTGGCCCCAGGTTTTCAGTCCTTTCTCAAGCAAAGACCTTTCTTTCCATATGGGCTTTCTCATAGGCGGTTACTTCACATCCATTTTGTCTCTCTAAGTATTGTGCTTTGGAGCAGTAAAAAAAAAACTTACTTCACATCCATTGGGCAACAGCTGAAATTTGTCTCAACCATGCCCCCAGAATGGGTGCTAAGTGAGACAAATCTGTACCTGGCGCTGGGGTAGGGTATTTCCTTGTCATGGTTTGTTCCCAGTTTCTGTTCCGAAACAAGACACTGTGAGATAACAACTGTCACGCAACAAAACATTTGCTTCTCTCAGAAAACTGTGTCCCAGGTATTGGGTTGGGTGTTACGTTCAAAGTGCCCACCCACCCCAGATGATCACCACCCCTTGCCCTCCTCCATTAAATACCAATAAAACAAGCCAAACTTCAAAGGCAGACAAGGTGGTCACCAGACAGACAATTAATTAGCAAGCAAAAAGCAGAAAGCAGAAAGAAAGCCGGAAGGCTATCACCCGGAGCATTCCAATGCGGCCATGTGAAGAAAGTGAAAGCTAGCCAGACAAGCCACAGACTCCTTCCCTGCCTGCAAAGATTTTGACTTCTCAGAAGTGAAATATCAAAAAAGAATTTTTAAGCACCTCCCCCCCCACAAAGGAAAAATGAAGCTAGACAAATTCAGTGTTTGTCACGGTACAAGACCATGAGGTAACACTTGTCACGAAACAAGTTATCACGAACATAGGAACACTGAAACAGGGACAAAACCATGTTTGTGACCAATGCTGTCATGGTACAAAGCTAGTCACGGAACAAAGAAAGACGTGAAGTAACCACCTTAGTGAATGACCATCTGAGAAGGGCTTTAAACAGAGTGTTATGCTTTCTTGCTTTGAATGTGGTTTTGGTGTCAATTTTGTTTGCCATTTTTAATGTCTTGTTCATTTGGTTCTTATAAATATTTGTAGCCTAGATGCCCTAAGCACATCCGATTTGTTTTGCCATTTTTAATGTCTTGTTCATTTGGTTCTTATAAATATTTGTAGACATAATTTTTAGCTTTCAAATAGTATCTTTTAATGATTTAAGACACTTTGGACCCATTTTAAAGGAGAAAGGTGAGGCAAAAATATTTTAAATCAATAAATCCTGTTGGTTCGGATATAACAAAGTTGTGCCAGTGTAAATGTGCTGAGTGATCTGTTCAGCGACAAGGCATTGCACAATTTAGTTGTGCAATTGGTTGTGTATCCCTTGTGCAGCCAGTTGTACAAGGTACCAGCAGAGATGCATTGTGGACAGTGCTCTTTCCTTGATGCTATTACTGTGAGCATAATGTCAATCTTTTCAGGCATAGTTACACTGTAGGATTTCACCCGCTGCTTCACAAATGGGCTGAGAGTAGAGATTTTTTAGAAAGAAATTTAAAAAGAATTGTGACATTTGTTCAAAAATGGCTAATTTGTCAATTGGTGTTTGTATGAATGGTAGGTAGTAGTTTATTGCTAAAAACCATTGGTCATCGCAATCTTGATAAGAAAAATATAATTAAAACTTTAAAATACCGTGTGACATTTGCAGTGCAATATGGTCCTCCCAAGGTTAGAGATTGACCCTAATTTTCATAGCTGCCAGCGCAAACTTTGCTACCTGCTGTGTAACAAACCTGTCTGTACCGACAAGTAGCATACTGAGTTGGGCTCCAGGGGATCTATCGACCAGTGAGCTAATAATCCCACCAAGGAATTTGCATCTAGGTTGGTCATGAAGGGGGGTATGAATGAGTAACTCCCAACAAATACAAATTGATTATTTGTGTGTGTGTGTGATGTTTGATTCATCAAGTTGCCAGGCTATAAAATGGCCCCCAAGGAAACACCAACTTTGCAAAGAAGTTTCCTTTGACTTTTCTCTACCACCCCTCCAAGTTTGGTGAAGATTGGGTTTCCCCAAGCCAACTCTGAAAGAGCACATTCCTGGTAGCGGTGGTGGGGATTGTGGGTGTTTAACTGAGTTGTCCGAAAGTCAGTCTTTGCAAAACTTGGAGGGATTGTAAAAGAGTGTCAGAAGAAGCTTTTCTGTAATTTGGGTGTCTCTAATATGTGTTAGGGGGTAATTTCCTGGTTGGGGGGCTCTTTTGCTGTGCATCATTTTGTTTTTTGCTTCATTGTTGAACAAAATCAAAAATGAAAAATGAAAAAAAAAAAAAAATTCATTTTGTGCCCATCTCTAGTACCAGGTAGCTGGCTCGTGGTTCACTCAGCCTTCTATCCTTGTGAGGTCAGCAAAATGAGTACTCAGTTCGCTTGGGGGCAGGAGTTGGCAATGTATAGCCTGCATAATTAAATTGTAAATTGCCCAGAGAATGGTTTGAGCACTATGGGGGGGTATATACGGTAAGTACAACATGTTGGTGTTTTTTGGTGGGTTTTTTTTTGGCTTTGTTCCTTCATGAAAGAACAAAAGGAATTAATTGCAAGTAACTGCAATGAATTACTTCCAAACTATACAATTATTATTATTATTATTTAAATGACTTCCCACACTCTGGGTCAAAGTTGCCAAACTGGAAAAGCTGTTTGCGGAGCATCCCTTTTTGCTCCCCGAGCAATTGGAATGTTGATGAATATTCCCTGCCTTCACTCCAGCTATTATTATTAAGCTTCACTTTCAGAAATATGATATAGGTAGGTGGGTAGGTAGGTGATGTGGCATATTTTGCATCTCTGTGATGCAAATATATAAAGTGTTCTGCTTATATACCGCCCCAGTACCACTTCAAGTAGTCTCTGGACGGTTTACAGTTTTAATTACACTATGCAGTCTACACATTGCCCCCCCCCACACACACACAGCAAGCTAGGTACTCACTTTACCAACCTCAGAAGGATGAAAGGCTGAGTGAACCTTGAGCCTTCTACCTGGGATTGAACCTCAGGTCATGAGCACAGTTTTACCTGCAGTACAGGCATTTAACCACTGCACATTTCATTTATCGCAGGGGAAAAACACAATTGGTCCACGTTGCTTGATTGCCAAGGCTTCTTAGAGTTCTAAGTTCTTTATGTAGATATGTATCTTGTTTCTTAAAGGGATGCAAAAAAAAAAGATTGATCCCAATTGTGTTGCATTTCTTTGAATTCCACCTTGATTCTTATCTCTCCCTTTGTTTATACCTGGCTCATTTTTTATTCCTGCATGGAAGGTTCTGCACACTTTTTCCATATGGATCTTCAGAATGTCCACATTTAAAATGGCTTTTCCCTGTAGACTGAAGCAAATTTATGTACATGTATCAGTTGCATACATTCTGAGTCATCTACCTTCTTTTTAAGTACACTTTGTTTTGTACCCTGTTATTTCTCTGAAATGCGTTAAATGCCAAGCGATCATGTACATTTTGGAGACACGGTACAGTTAGTTCCACAAGAGGTCTCAAGAGGCACCAAACGCCTGCGTTCATCAAGCATAATGAGGCGAATGAAATTAACTTCCGTCCCGAGGGAAGAACCATGTATAGCAAAACAAAGGGCAGGACTCTTTGCAGGATGTGAAAGCCTGCTGTTTTTTAAAGCATTTTCCAGAAAAGCATACACCAACTGAACTTGGGTGAGCTTTAAGACATCTTAGATCTCTTGATTGTTTTCCTCTCCCTTCTGAATTCCATTGGCACATCGATGACTACATGGAGCCCCATGGCAGATTAGTTGAGGCCTTCAAATCAACAGATCCTTAGACACCCTTTACTATCTATCTGTGAAGATTCTCAACCATCTAGGTGAGTTTATCTAGAAGTTAAGTCATGGCAAGTGGACTTCTTCTTCTTGAGAGATAGAAACGTTTCGCTGCTCATCCAAACAGCTTCATTGGTCTGAATACAGCTAGTGTGAGTCCTCCATCTTAGAGTCCGCTTTGACCTCTTGTCACCCTGGTCTGAAATAGACTCATAAGGTGAACAATGGCCTGAATAGGCTCGTTAGGTGGTCAATAGCATCCATAGTCTTAAGGTGAACAATGGCCTAAGGTGCTGAAACCAAGAAAGTATGGGTCGTTAGCTATGGCCTCGGTGGTGAAGGCTTTTTGATTTGTCTGGGTACTGTTGAAATCACACCCTGATAAGTAGCAGATGAGCAGGGCAATGTTTCTATCTCTCAAGAAAAAGAAGTCCAGTAGCCAGACCTTCTACTAGCCTTCCTTTGGAAATAGGAATGGATCACATTACCCATCATGAAAACATAAAAGGTTCTCCAGGCTCCCAAAAGGCCTCATCAGTCTGCATCTCCCTACCGTACCAGATCGAAATGGCACATAGATTATCTAAACATGCTGTTATCAGAAACATGAAAACGCAGGCCCAAATGTCAGAGGTGTTGAATTTATTTTAATTGCTTGTTCTTTTAAGTGCAGGAGTGAATTCCCATTACGGAGGCAATACACTCCCAATGAAGCTTTTCCTTTATCACTTCAAACACTCTTGATTTCTCTGGGTTTAAGCAAGCTCACTCTGACCCTTTGGAATGCCTTAATTTAGAAATAAAGCCACCTTATTATTCTTATCTCCCAAGTTCACCTGAAAGCTTTCATCCATGTCTGTAATTTATGGGGAAAGGCTATATATTAGAGCTGCCCAAGGTTTCTTTTTTGCAGCCAAAAATAGTTCAAGACTCGTTCACTGCCTTTATTTCAGGAGCACTAACTCACTATAATAATGATGGAGGTTGGGCATCCGAGCTTCAGAGTTTTACTGCCAGACATCCTGCTGGCCGCTGTTGATCTTTACTAGCCTGGTGAAGCTAGTATGTTTATATGGTTCAAGGCAGTCCAATAGGAAATCAAGAAACTGGTTCAGGCAGTCAGCTTCTGTACTGTGTGAAAACATAAGAAGAGCACAAACATATTCACTTTGCCCACCCACAGCGAAATCATAGAATCATAGAATCATAGAATCATACCAAAAATGCACGAGTTACAGAACAGTACCGCAGAAATGTCACTATTGGGGGGGAAAGGAAGCTAGAATAGTATATAATGTTTAAGGGAATGAAATGATCCTAAGACTGATGAATGGTGAAAAAGGATTGTGATGTTTGCTTGGTTGCTTGGTTGGTTGTTACATTTTGATACCACCTCTTCAGTGGAGACCCACAACTCTGGGTGGTTTACATCCATATAAATAAACTCACCACTCTCCACCTCTAACCACAAAGTAATAAAACATTTACACTAAATAACAGCAAAGAAAAACCCTGGATGGTGACAACTGAAGGGATTTTCAAATTTAAATATAGTTATTTATTGATTGACTTATGTTTATATGAAATATTTTTACTCCACCTTTGTCCTTAAAAAGAACCCAAGGCGGCTCTTATCATTAAAAAGAGGGTATTGAAAAGCTAAAGTAAACATACACGTATTAAAAAGGAATTGATCAAGCATTATGTCAAAGATTATTGATTAACATTAATATGAAAAGCACATTTAAAAGCAACAGAGCACAGCAATCCATACACAAAAACCTCAGATGGCTAGTCGCTAAGGAAAAGTCTGCCTGATGTGAAACATCTTTGCTTACCTGCAGAAGGTCAGCTAAGATGGGGCCAGCCTGTCTTTATAGGCCAAAATATATCAGAGGAAGGATAATCTTAAATACATCTTTATAGAGCTCTGTTTTGACTCTGTTTCTGAAGTTTACAAGGAAGGGGCCTGGTGCATCTCCACAGGCAGAGTGCTCCAGAGTGTCATGGCCACTGCTGAAAAGGCTTGGTTCTTAGTCAACGTTCTCCAGACCTTCAAGGTCTGAATGCCTGGCGGACGTATCTTCTGGAGATCAACTGAGGCCCGTCCTCCTAGAATGTCGTGGGCGCTCTCACTTTGGGTGGCCACGCCCAGAGAGGCTAGGAAAGCGGTAACCCACACCCTTCTCTGTGTCTGGCCCCTCACTTTAGAACCATCTCCCAATGAGTTGCCCTTAGCACAGTCCCTGCCTACCTTTTAAAAAGCCTTGAAGAACTGGCTTTTTTGTGAGGCATTTGGCAACCTTGAATGTCTGGGTTTTTTTCCTTCCCCCCCCCACCATCTTGCCGAGTATCTATTTTTAATTTGTATTTTCATTTCATTTTATTATTAATTGCACAGGCAATTTATTTTATATATTTCCTTGTTTTGTTTTGTTATATTGCTGTACTTGTTCGTGTTGCTTGTTTGCGGTGTTAACCGTCCGGAGCGCCTCCGGAAGATGGGTGGTATATAAATAAATAAATAAATAAATAAATAAATAAATAAATAAATAAATAAATAAATAAGGTGGCCACCCATAATAATGAAGCCTTAGGCAAGGGAGCAGGTTGCACAGGTGGTAATCTTAGAGAGAGATGCTCTGACAATATTTGTGTGTCCCTAGTTAATTGTTAATTAATTCGTTCCTAGTCACTGTTAATTAGGATTCTTCTGGAAGAAAAGGGAGAGCATGGAGGAGATGACCTCCCTTTTTCACAGGTTGTTGCTATTTGCCCCAAATCACATACAATTTATGATAATCCTAACTGTGTATCAGGATTTACAAGGTGTCATTTTACCACTTACTGAGTGAGTTTCCCTGTTCAAGCGAAGATTAGAATTTGGGTCTTCCGCATCTAATCTGACTCTCTACCCTTTACCGTAGATTAGAAGTTGGCTTGTGTTCCATTTCTGCAGTTGAGTAACAAAGCACCGACCCTTGATTTCTGGGACCCATTACACCTTTCAAGCTGCCCGTGAGAAAAGACTCTTCTGCTTTTATCAATTGTTTTTTTGTTTTCAAAAAAGCTCATCTTTTTGGCATGGTGCTGTTGGAAGGGAGTGTAGCGAGAGTCACTTCAAATATTCCCAGGGATGTCTCGCGTTAGACACATCGAAAGGGATGGCATCAGCAATGTTGCATTACGGCACATCGCCCGAGTAATGTGGTATGACGGGCCCGCAATGCAACCTGTCATCTGGAAAATTGGAAAGATGTGATTTCCTGGACAAAATGCCTTTGAAGCGTAAGGGGAGTTCCCCCCACCCATTGTTGGTGAGCTATTGTGAGTGGATGAGAGCGATGTTTTGATTATCTCCGGAAACATCCAAACATCCTCTCTCTCCCCCAAAACTTCATGGATAATTTGTATGTAAATAAAATCCTTTCCACCTATATTCTATAAATAGCTAGAGAGACAGAAAGGCAGGGAAAGTCTCTCTGTAGGTAGAATATAGATGTGCTAAGCAGTCCAAGAAGCTTGAATCCATTTCATTCACATCTCCGCACAGTTCCTGAGGAGGGGGGGGAGAATTGCAAAATGCTCCCATCAGGTCATGCAGTTCTTTTTTATTTCATGCTAAATTTGCCATGGATAGCTATTGCATTTCCCTCCACCTGGAACTGAAAAAAGAATGAGCATCTAGGAAGAAAGTCTGGCTATACATCCCCTGAACCCATCTTCCCCCAAAGTTTGGATAGTATTTATGTGAATTGTGTTAACATGTGTGTTCAAAATAAAAATAGACACAAGGCCAATAGTCAAGCAACAGGGCATAAAGTTAATTCCCACCCCACCCCAACCCTGCAAATTGTGAATGAATAGCAGCTATGTTTTACTAGAGATGACAGTTAGAGCTGTTCGGCAGTGGAATGTGCTGCCATGGAGGGTGGAGTCTCCATGGAGGTTTTTAAGCAGGGGCTGGATGGCCATCTTTCGGGAGCACTGTGATGGGGGTTCATGGACTGGATGGATGGCCCTTGAGGTGTCTTCCAACTCTATGATTCTATGAGCAAAGGATCTCCTTGGACAGCAGACCCATGTGGTCAGAAACAGAAGAGCAGGTGGCAGAGTCTGTGAAATACCATGGCTGATTGTTCCCACCAATTGAGCAGGAAGGGATATAAAATGGCTTCCTTGTCTGTTTAACCTCCATTAGGTTGAGGTGCCCCACCAGTCACTGTGGTCTTCACAGGATCAAAGCAAGCATTGGAGAGACACTTGGGCTGAAGACTGGGGCTTCATTGCCATGTCTTCTCTTCTTGGCCACAGGGAACTCAACCCAGATGGTTGTCCAGGGGTTCTCAATCTCCATGAAGTCCTCTTGGCCAAGAAGACCAAATCCATCTCCTCCTCAGCTTCAAAACATTATTCTCCCTCAGATTTAGAAGAAAAGGAGATCTTTACATCATCCTCCTCCCCCCCCCTCCCCCTCCCCTCCTCCTCCATGGCTCCTGCTGGTTGAACCAGGCTTCTGCATCATTGTCCAGATGTGTCTTATTGGTCCCCAGCTCCTCTCCCCAACCTCTGGAAACTTCAACTCTCTTTCTAGGGTCCAAGTGCCAGTGTTTCTACTGGGGTCACCAGGAGGCTATAGGCTGTCCACTAGGGGCACCAGAGGCATCCCTGTCTCCTATTTAGAGAGGAAGCATCATCACTAGGGATAGGTACAAAATGAAAAACGAAATGCTGTTTTGTCATGTTGTTAGGCAACAAAATGAAACAAAACAAAACAACACAAGGAAGCAGCATTTTGATACAGATGAAATGAATTGGTGGATTTTTTTTATTGTTGAAACAAACAATTTTGTTCCATCTATAAGCTGCTTGGGGGAGGAAAACATTTTTTTTTAAAAAAAGCTCCAGGATTTTTTTAAAAAAATTCCTCCCCCCCCCAAGCCCCACCTGCCAGCTGATCAGCGCTGGGGCAGGGAGGAAAAGCCTTCCAGCCCCCCCATGAACCACTTCATTAGTGGTTCATTTCATACATTTTTTTAAAAAAATTCATACAACACTAAAAAAAACTGTGGGGGAAGAAAATAAAATGAAATGAAATGAAATGTAATTTCATTTTGTACCCATCACTAATCATCACCTTATAGAGGTAATTTGAAAACCTGGAGAAGATTCACAGCCCCCGGGAACTTGGAGCCATTGTTCCCCGCTTTGTCCTTTTCAGTTCTTTCAATTGGCAGAAAGATCTCATCCTGGCATCCCAGACCACTAACAGGGAAAAAGCTGTGTGTGTGGGAGGAGGTGTATCTCTGGATTCTTCGTGCAAGGGTGGATTTCTTCCCCAAAGGATGCAAAGCAGTAAAAATGAAATTATGTCGTGGGTTCCCTCTGGAACATCAGCCTCAATTGGTTATTTCTCCACTCCTCAACGCTGACAACAGCTTGCCGCTTTTATAGGACATTATTTCATTATATTGCTTCTTAAATGGATCCCAGGTTGGTTAGGGCAAGAGAATAGAAACACCGACTTGCACAGATGTGCTTGTAAATGTGAGGTTTTAATCTTAGTGGTTTATTTTTGTGCCAAAGTGACAAGAAAAACCAGATAGAATCATAGAATCATTGAATCATAGAGTTGGAATTTACCTCAAGGGCCATCTAGTCCAACCCCCTGCCATGCAGGAACCCCCATCACAGGACTCCCAACAGATGGCCATCCAGCCTTTGCTTATGAAATACTGGACAATTGCAAGAGAAGTAACAAACTTCATTCATTTCTGTCAAGATTGAAATTTGGGTGTAAAATTGCGCTGCCACACCTCAGTCTGAGGGATAAAAGCAAGCTGTATTATAAAATACAAAGAGAACTCAACACAGAACCAGACAACAGAAATAAGAAATAAATTTTAGGGACCAGAATCACAGCAACACTAATTGTGGTTACGGGATTCTGGACCTCAAATAATGTGTGTTGGTTCCTTGTATACTTTCTAAGAGGCACACCCAGCTTTCCAGATCCTTCTATCTGAGGTTCCTCTTTGTATTGGTACAGGTCAAGCACAGGTCAAATTCACGGTTTACTGTTGTCCACTACTTGGCAATGACACTTAATCTTTTATGTACCTGACATGAACTCATAGCCTCTGGCCATACTTGTACATATTTGTAGTTAAGCTTTCTGCAGCATGTTACCCAACATATGTTCTTGTAGCTCTATAAGAGGAAACCCTCTAAATGTTTGCACTCTGTGTATCTTAAGTCGAAATGTGGAAGTTACAGACACACCTGTGTTTCTGTAGGAAAGCAGAAGTTAGAAGTTAAACGTGTCAAGCTGACATGCAGGCTTTATGTACCAAACCAACACACTTTGATTGAATGATACATTAGTGCAAAAATATACTGATTAATACATAAGAGCATAAGAAAATAAGAACATAAGAACAGCCTTGTTGGAACAGGCCATAGCCCATCCAGTCCAGCACTCTATCTCACACAGTGACTCACCATTTGCTTCATGGTATTCCCAAGCAGATGTCTTCACCTCCTTACGATACCACGCCAATGGCATTGAGAGATCTCCTGCATCTCTCTTCAACCTAGAGGTTGTCTTTAGGCATCCATAATGATAACCATTAGAAAAAATGACGTTTTGAGTTGTTGTTTGTCGGGGCGGGTCCGTTTTGGGTCATCCAAAAATTTGTCATTTCCATTTGTCGCTTGTCGATTGGGTTGGGGTTTTGGGGTTGAGAGGCACCTGACGGACCCACTAAGAAGGGAAGGGAAGGGAACCGTAACGCGGCGAAGCCGCCGTGTACATTATGTTAGGGTGGGGGTAAAGAGACAACTGACGTCTGACTCACTAAGAAGGGGAGCGCACTAGCGTTGACGTGGTTAGGGAATGGGATAGGGGTAGGGGATAGTGGGCTGTGGGAGGCACCTCTCTGGGTGCCTGTGACCCACTAATAAGGAAAGTGTACTTGCGTACGGATCTGGGTTAGGGTTGGGGTTAGGGTAAGGGCTAGGCTTAGGGGTATGGTTAAGGTTAAAACCTCTGGGTGCCTCTGACCCACTAAGAAGGACAGTGTACTGATGTATGGGTTAGGGTTAGGGTTAGGGTTAAGGTTAGGGTTAGGGTTAGTGGGCTTTTTATGCCCTCTGGCACATCCAGAAGTCGCAGTCAAAACCTGGCCATCATTGGTGGAATGGGTCCAAAAAATGGTCCCATCCCATGGCCAAATCAAAAAAAAAAAATAAAAAAAAATAAAATAAAATAAAATCAATGGAGACGTTTTATTGCAAGAAAAACCCACTGCTGCTACTATAAAAAATCAGGCATTTAAAATACCTAATTTTCAAATGTTTCTGTGGTGCTTTGGTGGGTTTTTGGACCACGATTTAAAAATAAATATTGCGGTTGCCATTTTGGATCCCCACCCACCGCATGGCAAATGGAGACGACGAGGATGCCCCCCCAGCCTGGTACCAGCAGCCCAGGACAGGAGAGGGGGGGAGCCCGGGGACACCCCCCCAGAAACCACCCCTCTCTGGTAGGTGCCCTCACTGAAGCAGGCATATTTTTGCCTGCTTTTTTGGCCGGGAATTTTTTTTTTTTTTTAACTTTTTTTCTGTGCTGCTTGGCATCGCGCGATCGCTGCAATGCCATGAATGACAATGAAAAATCAGACCCAATTTTTCTTTTTTGGTTCGGGTTCGAGCTGGAGCGGAGTAATTCTCGTTATCGTTACCCGTTACGTAACGATAACGAGAACTGAAAATGGAAACAAGATTTTCGCCGCTCCGTGCCCATGTCTAATAGCCATTGATACCCTTGTTCTCCATAAACTTGTCCAATCCTTTCTTAAAACTATCAAAGCTGACAGCTGTCACCACTTTTTCTGGCAGGGAGTTCCGCAGACCACTGATCCTCTGGGTGAAAAAGTACTTTCTCTTATTTATTTGAGATCTAGCACCCAAAAGTGTCATGGAGTGCCCCCCAGATTCTACTGTTGTGTGATAGGGAAAACAGCTTTTCCTTATCTGCTTTGTCCATGCCATGTATGATTTTATAAACTTCGATCAGATCACCTCCCAGGCACCGTCATTCAAGAGTGAAGAGGCCCAGCCATTGCAGCCTCAAATGGCAAGGAAGGTGTTCCACTCCCCCAAGGATTCTGGTTGCTCTTCTCTGTACTTTTTCCATTTCCATAATATCCTTCTGGAGGTATGGTGACCTGAACTGTACACAATACTCCAGATAGGGTATGACAATGAGTAATATTTCTGGAAATCACCTAAACTTATCAATAGGCATATTTGATATAAATGCATGCCAATAGTCCTTTTCTGTCCACAAAGTGGCCTTTATGGAAGGACGGGAGAAATTAAGAGATATTGCCTGTGTCCCATTTCAGGTCAAAAACAAGCTATAAAAGATTTTTCAAGGCTTTTGAGGGTTCTCACTGCTAGCACAAAACTGGAATAACCAGAACGAGTGTTGTGCTTTCTCCCACATTTTGCTCAAAATGCCACAAATACAGGACAAAATGCCTTTTGCCCAACACACAAAAACAAGTACATGAGTGGACACAAGTGGAAAGGGATTTATAAGATGAGAACCTTTCAATCCTGTTTTGATTGCCAGCCTGTTTTATATAGCACCATGCCAGGTTTTATATAGTAAATAGAGATGGGCACCTTACCCCCAAAAAAATAAATTTATAAAATAGCACCCTGTTTTGTCATTTTATAAGCTTACAAAATGATATGAAACAAAATGGGAAACAGTGTTTTGTTATGAAACAAAACAAAATGCTTCTTTTCCCCTTTGAAAATGAAACATTTCATTACTCTGTAAAATGGCTCCCTTGTTAAAAAAAAATCTAAATGTCCAATTTGGTGCCTCTAGGACCCAGGGGAGCCATTTTATAGAGTAACGAACCATTTTGTTATTGTTTCATTTCATTCTGATTTTTTTTAAAAAAATGTTTTAAAACAAAACAAATCAAAATGCAAGCTCCAGCTACCTACATAATTATTTCCCCTACTTACAGAGGGCCTTGAGGAATTAATAGTTCTGCTGTTGTTCTGCATTTGTCCTTTCCCCAGAGTTAAGCAAAAGACAATCGTAGAGCCCATATGTCTGTGAACTAGAGATGGGCACGACCAGGAAAAAATACGTTTCGAGTTGTCGTGTGTCGGAGCCGGCCCGTTTCGGCTTGTTTCCGTTTGTCGCAAAATTTTTCAAAAATTTGCTGGTTTTTTGTCGTTTTTTTCGTCTGTCGTTAGTACTGGTTTTGGGGGGCTAGCGGGCTCCTGGAGGCACCTCTCTGGGGTGGGTGCCTCCTCTGGCCTGCTACAAAATGGCATGCATACCCAACTGGATATGCATACCAAGTTGCAGTGGCAGGCAGAGGCACCTCTCTTTCGGGTGCCTCTGTAACTCACTGCCTGGCATACGGTGCACTTGGGATGGGGATGGGGAGGAGGAACAAAGTGAGAGAGGACCCCTATGGGCGCCCTTTGGCTCACTAAGAAGGGAAGTGTACTTGCTGTAGTGCAATGCGAGTACACAGATCTGGCTTAGGGTTAGGGTTAGCGCAAGGACTAGGCTTAGGGTTACGGGTAAGGTTAGGGTGAGTTACTGGGCTGCACCTCTGGGTGCCTCTCTGACCCACTAAGAAGGACAGTGTACTGGCATATGGGTTAGGGTTAGGGTTAGGGTTAGGGTTCAGGCTAGGGTTAGTGGGCTTTTTATGCCTGACTGGCATATCCCAGAAGTCTTGGTCAAAACCTGGCCAAGTGGCCATGCAATTGGTGGAATGGGTCCAAAAATTTGCATGGTCCACTCCCATGGCCAGCCCATCATAGCGCAGGTGTAAAAAAATAAAAATAAAAATAAAATAAAATAAAATCAATGGAGACGTTTTGTTGCAAGAAAAACCCACTGCTGCTACTGTAAAAATTCAGGCAGTTTTAAAATAGCTATTTTCGCATGTTTCTGTGGTGCTTTGGTGTGTTTTTGGACCATGATTTCAAAATAAATATTGCGGTCACCCCATTTTGGATCCCCCACCCGCACCGCATGGCATGGCGAGCGAGTTGGCGAGACAACGAGGATGCCCCCCACCAGAGCAGCCCAGGACAGGAGAAGGGGGGAGGCCGGGGACCTCCCCCAGAAACCACCCCTCTGGTAGGTGCCCTCACTCAGGCAGGCATATTTTCACCTGCTATTTTGGCCGGGAATCGGGTTTTTTTAATTTTTAAAACTTTTTTCCTGTGCCGCTTGGCATCGCGCGATCGCTGCAATGCTGCCAGGAATGACCACGACAAATCAGACCCAATTTTTCTTTAGTTGGTTCGAGTTCGAGTTCTGGCGGAGTAATTGTCGTTCTTCGTTTCGTTACGTAACGGAAACGAGGAACGGAAACGGAAACAAGGATTTCGCCGAGTCGTGCCCATGTCTACTGTGAACGTATACGCCAACAAATACACTTTTTCCTCCCTCCAGCTCAGTTTTTGAAATTAAGTTTCATTTAAGGCTCCGAAGTTGCTGCAGAGCTCAGTGAGTTTAGTTTCTGACTTCAGAGTCAGTGGTTGGGAGTTCAATTCCCTGCTTGGGCCTCCCAGGAGAAATGCCAGCCTGGGTGGCCTTGGGCAAGCTACACAGTCCCAGGACAACCCAGGAAGAAGAGAATAGCGAACTACCAAGAAAACTTTGGAAATTGCCACCATAAGTCAGAACTGACTTGGTGGCACATGTTGTTGTTGTTGTTGTTGTTGTTGATGATGATGATGATGATGATGATGATGATGATGATGATGATGATGATGATGATGATGATGATGATGATGATTCTCTGACAATCCTTAGTCCACACTGGGTTATTTTTTTTTCCTCGAGGGAACACGTGCATTTTCGCCAGCATTATTTAAAGAAATAACAATTTTGTATGCATTTTAATGGGCATATTTCTGTGCTCATGTTCTCATCTGTTTCATGTGTGGCTTCTGTTCTCTAGCAGGCAAACACTTTTTTGTAGTTTTTATTTTTCAAAATGCTAACGCAGATTTTGTTGGGCTTTATTTCTCCAAACTGGGCCATGTGTTTCACAAGCAGGCATATTTCAGAAGGGCATTTTGTTCCACAGCAAGGTTTTCAATGGATAGAGTGTAGTGGCTTAGTCCTGAGCTTATGGCTATCGGAGAGGATCCAAGTGCATCCATTCAGAGATAGTGCAGGGGGACCGAAACCCAAACTCTCAGAGCGGGTTAACATAGGCACGGGTTTACTTCTACTTGTTCTGGAAATCCTATGTCTAGGTATGTCACCCTGACAAAGAACAGCGACTGACTTTGTTCTCCTGTGTGCAATAACTCGTTTCTAGAGAAGGAGGAGGAAGGGAATGATCTTAAAGGTGTCAATCTGACATAAAGGAATTGAGAATTATAAAAAAATATATGGTAAGGAAAAAATGAAAAAATGAAAAACTACTATGCTGGTTCCATGTCTTGGTTCTCTCTGTTTCCAGATGGGAAGAAGCAAGATGGACAATCCTACTGCATAGCTTATTGCATTGTCCTGCCCAGGTGTCACTCAGAAAATGCAGCCCACATTTTTGCAGCAGCTAGTGGCTTTCCCATCTTGTTCTTTTATGGACATCTACGGAAGCAAGCCAACCTGCAGTATATTCCCATTTAACTACATTAAATTCTAGTTAGCATCTGGGATCTCATGAATAATTGCCTTTATATTTTCAAGGAGCTGCCGACCAGTGTCAGTAAGAGATGCATAAAGATTTTAATAGGTAAATAAATTAGGAGCTGCATTTCGTCAGCTACCAAAACATGGTTTAACAGAGCAATTAGCAATTAGGTATCTAACTTTAATGAAGAAAATGTTGCAATCATTAAGGTTCTCAAGGAAGACATTTATACCATCAGTAATGTTTATTTACTCTCAAATGCATTAACTCAGCGCTGCAGCAAAATTCTCATCTCTGCAAATGGGCAATGTAAATCTTTGAACAGTGGGGATTTCCCACCAACATTATAAAGCGATTAGGGTGCTTTGTAATTTCTCTGTAAAGCTGGGAAACCTGGAAGCAAAGCTGTTCAGCCTTTTGTTGCATCCACACTTTGAAGTGAGCTGTTAGCACTAGAGGTGGGCACAAAGCAGAAAACTCCTGGTTCTGGTTCGTCTGTTTCAGGCCCACCCTTGGTTCAGTTTGGGTTCAGGTTCGCACAGATTTTGTAAAAAAATTGTATGAACCTGAAACCAAACCAAACTGGTTAGGGGCCTTACTGGGCGGCGGCGGCAAAATGAATAATGAATAATGAAACGAACCAAAAGTTCATTTTGTGCCCATCTCTAGTTAGCGCAATTGACAAGTTGCTCTGGAAGGTCTCAAGGGTTTCATATCTTTTTAAACTGTTTTGAACTTTTGGAAGCGGTTTCAAATGGTTTTCAATTGCTTTCTGGTTTGAACTGTTTTAAATGGCTTCTGTCATGCCCAGCCCTGCAATCTCATGGTGGAGAGTGGGGTGCAAGTCGAAGAAACGATAAAGTGAATGACGTTTGTCCCATTGCAAGGATTTCTATTTATTTATTTATTTTTAGGGTATTTTTACCCCACCTTTGTCATTGAAAAGGACCCAAGGAGGCTTACAGCAATGAGGGATAATATTCAGCCCAGTATAATTGAAGAAAAACAGTACAATTAAGACATGTTTATACAATTAAGACATATTCAGGTATTGAGAACAACAACATCCTAGAGCATCAAAAGACAACATTACATTAAAGCTACCAGAGAACACGAGCAGTTAAAAAGAGAGTAAAATTCCATGTAAACTTATGAGTGAGGGAACTAACACTGAGAACATAGTGTCAATGCAATCACAAAGTCTATAAAAACAGAGTCTATGTGTTCATGTATGATAGATTCATAGAAAAGTCACATAATAGATAGTGTGTCATTCAGGGAAAGCTTGCCTGAAGAGAAAGGTCTTTGCCTGTTTCTGGAAAGACATAAGAGATGGGGCAGTCCTGGCCTCTAGTGCAAGGGAGCTCAAATCGCTGCTTGGCCATGGAAAGTCACTGGAGCAGCAGAACTGGTAAAGGTAAAGATAAATGTTCCCCACCCCATACAAATGCATGCTGGTTATGTCTGACTCTAGGGGTGGCACTCATCTCCATCTCCAAACCAAAGAGCCAGTGCTCTGCAAGTCTGTGGCCATGTGGCCAGCATGGCTGAACCTATTTCTGCACACGGAACATGGTTTCCCTTCCCACTTTTTGCAGTGGTACCTAGTTATCGACTTGCATTTTCATGCTTTCAAACTGCTAGGTTGGCAGGAGCTGGGGTTAACAGCAGGAGCTCATTCCACTGCGTGGCACCCAGGATTCAAACCGCCGAGCTGCTGACTTTGCAGCTGACAGTTTTCAGTGCTCTAGCCCGCTGAGCCACCACGTAAAAGCACTCCTTAAATATTACACTTGACCACACAGAACAAACAAATGATCATAAGAGCAATTTTTAAAAAAGCATACACCTTATTGTCTTGGGATAGTCCAGGTGGATAGACCCCTAAGCTAATTAATTTGCACTTCCCTGAGTAGTAAGGCAGTTTAGAATTTAGTTTCCCTTTCAAGTCAAAACCTATATGCTCTTTTCAGGACATTCTTCAATCAAACCTATTTAGAAAAATAAAATTATGGGGGGGGGAACTGCCTTTAAAAATAAAAAGTAACCTAGAAGTCCTTGGACTACAACTCCCAATAGCCTTCAGTATAAGATGTGCTGACCAGAGTTTCTGGGTGTTGAAGTTGGTTAGTTGGTTGGTTGGTTGGTTGGGTAGGTGGATGGACAGGTGAATGGGTAGGTGGTGTTGGTGGTAGGTTGGTTGTTCGTTGGGTGGTTGGGTGGATGGGTGGATGGGAGGTGGTGGTGGTTTGGTTGGTGGGCTGAATTACAGATGCCCACAATAGAAATGATTGCTGATTTGTTCCATGGATTTTTAAGTCCTCCTATGCTTGTGGTATGTCCACATGTGTCCACATTGCTACTTGAAGGGAAAAGACAGCAGCTTTGGGCAAAGGCCTTTCGAGCCAATGGCAAAGATGGTCTCAAAGTGGACCCAGTGACCCACTCCTACCCTCAAGATGAAGAAACTCGCAAGACTTGAGAATTCTTAGTTGATCTGCCTTGCTGCACCACGAAGACAAAATTTAACCAGTTTTTATCTCAACCCTGCTTCTCCTACATCTTCAGTTAAAGAGGTCCACTAGGTACATAATGTTAAAAGCCTTCTAGCTAAATCACCCATGAGCTATTGCCTTTCAGAATATCAGTAGATGACATCTGTTAGCAAGTGGGGGGGGGAGAATAAAGCCAAAGATATATAAGGTAAATGATTACTGGGCTGGGGCACCTCCCTTATGAAGAAAGGCTAAGACAATTGGGCCTCTTTAGTCTGGAAAAAAGGCGCTTGAGGGGGGATATGATTGAGACATACAAAATAATGCAGGGTATGAGTAAAGTGGATAGAGGGAAGCTCTTCTCCCTCTCTCAAAATACTAGAACTAGGGGACATACACTCAAATTGAGTGCTGGGAGAGTAAGAACTGACAAAAGAAAATATTTTTTCACCCAGCGCATTGTAAGTCTATGGAACTCCCTGCCACAGGATGTGGTGATGGCATCTGGCCTGGATGCCTTCAAAAGGGGATTGGACAGATTCCTAGAGGAAAAGTCCATCACGGGTTACAAACCATGATGGAGATGTGTAATCTCTAGGCTTTAAACCAGGGTACTTCAAGGGCCAGATGCAGGGGAGTGGTATCAGGAGACAGATATCTAGTCTCATGCGCTCCCAAACGCATCTGGTGGGGCCGCTGTGAGATACAGGAAGCTGGACTAGATGGGCCTTTGGCCTGATCCAGCATGGCTCTTCTTATGTTCTTATGTTCTAAGGTATAATTTCTCCTTTTTTCTCTGAGTGACTCACAAAATAAGATGCTGCATAGGCATTGTGTCATCTTGTGGGCTAGAGAAACATCACCAGAGAGATTAAACTAGGCACTTAGCCTATCATGACCCCTAACATTTGGTACATAATCATTTAAAATATGCCAGAACCAACAATTTAATTGGCATAAATCTCAGTGGCCAATTGCCACAAGTAGAGAAGCCATGGTAGGCAACTGTTGTTCATATGGACTTTAGTAAGACAGGAGTTTTGGTGTCCTTAATGGTATAGTTCCTTTGAATCAGTTGGCTTTTGAATGATCCTTTGTGTGTTATGTGCCCTCAAGTTAGAACTCGCTTACAGTGACGTGACAAGGCTTTTAAGGTGCGTGAAATATTTAAAGAGTGTTTTTACCAGTTTCACACCCACAGTAAGTGTCCATGGCTGATCCCAGACTTGAATCCAGGGCCCCAGTCTATGTCGCGCTATACAAGTGGTCCTCAAACTATGGCCTGTGGGCCAGATCTGGCCTGCCAGGGTCCTAGATCCAGCTCACCAGCCATTGCAGAACCCCCCCACTTGCCCCCCCCACTTGAGCCTGTAAGGAATTTAAATTTATGAGGGTCCCGTGCCAGCGTGCCTGCGCTTCATGGGCTGCAAAAGACCAAGTCTGAGTCTCAGGAGACGAGAATTTATTGATTGATCAATCAAGGGACTTCCACACTTTTTGGTGGTGAGAAGTCCACCCAGAAAACGAAAGGAGATATTTTTATAAGGTTTTTCCAGCACTCTATCCCCTCCGCCCATCCGAATTTACGTCATATACATTTGTTACATGCATCAAACACTAATTGACATCTTTGGTCATTTATTTTGTATTCCTGACACTTGCCTAGAAGTTCTAACTGGTACGTTTGATCTCCTCCCCTCACAGGCAGGGAGGGTAGGATCATCCTTATGTCCTTGGACATTTTGACAGTTACGAACACCAGACGCTGAGATAAGGCCTCCTGGTACGCCTTGGACACACGTTAATTGCTAGTGTGTGATCCTCAAAGCTTAGGAACTTAATTGGATCCTTGAATTCATAATTGCCTTAGCTGACTTTGCGGAAGTTCCTTTCTCTATTCTAGCCGGAAAGGCTTGACCAAAGATTCTAAGTTTACAAGAATACAACTGTAGATACATGTGTATGTGATACATATATGTCTATATATATATATATACGTGGAGTGCTTAAGTGAATATAACTACATTATTCGTGTCACTAGTGTGGCTATATATATATATGTATTGCTTAGAATACATTGTTGTTGAATACATGAGGGCTTGTCCATACCTGTGGTTAGTGAAGCAGCCATATATATTTATAAATATATAATTAGTCAAATGTCCTCCCTTACACTCGGCCCTGAACGGATTTCTGGAAATTTATGCCAGTAAATTTCCCAGAAAACGTCATGGACTTGTAAGGGACGAACAAAACATATCAAAGGTATATGTACAAAAGTGTGAACATTGCGTGAGCCCCCCCTATGTCATTCCTGGGGTGAGATGGTCTTCATGGCTCATGGAAGGACTTTCTATTTTCCTGACAAAAATTTAGGCAGGGCAGTCAGAAAAACATTCTCAGTCCTTTTTCCCCAAAGGGCTTATAGACACAGTTAACAAAATGAAGTATCACAACATGATTTGTGGCGTCTCATGGTGAGGGACGCATCAAATAGGTGAAGGCCAAGGAAACCACCCCTTAATTCACTAGGGCACTTTCTAAAGTAAAATGTTAAGTTAACAGATGAAGTGTTGCCATGCTTGGGATGTAAGAAGACCCCCCCCCTGGTCGGACCCACAGACTGCAACGGATGGATATGTTCCACGGACCACAGCATTTAAGTTTCCCCTGTTGGAGAAATGCATCGTGGTCACAGCAGTATAAGGTGACCTCCCAGGCCATGTTGTACACTTCTCAAGGATCCCAAATTCTCAACTTTTGAAGGGGGCTGGCATAAGAATTTTTGATAATATTGTGATAGACTTGGATATCACGATCCCCGTCCCAAAGCGATAATTAAACATGCTTTAAACAGCAGATTTGTTCATTACCTTATTTTAGGACCATCATGAAACCCAAATTAATTTGCCTGCCACAGCAGTGCACATGTGAGATATTGTGTTTGTGTGTTTGGTAGTCAGGCTGAGAACCCTGAATTCTAACAAAGCACCACACTGTAGGTTCATTTTGCAAACCAAATACTTATAAGGAAAATATGCCCTTCTTAGCCCACCAAGGAAATATGTGGGCCAGGCTACTTTGCTAGGTTTTTTCCAACCTTATTTAGGTGTGTGTGGTGTGCATTCAAACTCAGATAATAGCAGGCTGTGCAGAATCACCCAGTTGTGTGTGCATTCTCAATTGATAGACATTTGCAATGATACTAAATAAAGGTAATATACATATCATGAAGGCTGAAAAAGGCATAAGACACATCTAGATGGTGCTTAGAAAACCCACCTTGCGCCATACATTCTCATGGTAAAGTCATGAATGAGCCGTTGAAATCCGGTCAGAAATGTCTCTGTGGCTGATAGTTTACACACAAAAATCTGCCCCGTAAACATGGGGCCAAGATTAGTTCATCAGTGTCTTTGGTGAAGAAAATAATGTAGATATAGCTACTTCATAAAGCCACTTTTTTCTTTTTGGTATAAAGGCTCGTGAACACCCATGGGCACCAAAATGTCTCTCATTCAATACAAATTGCATAGAAAGGCAAGTCATAATCTTTGGCACTCAATGCTTTGTGAGTAAAAAGCATTTTCAGTGGCCAAGCATGATCATTACATAAAAAAAAGGCACATCCAGAGAAGCACTTCAGTAAGAGTTTTCACAGTGACTATCAATAATAGACAATAAACACTATCATAATAGAGCCCAGGGTAATGTAAATATGTGAAGTTGCTCTGAAGCCTACCGTACGCAGGAGAGAAAAAAATAAGCGCTCACTTGTCGGATGCTGGGAGGCTGGTGTGTGCGTGTGTGGCAACACAAGTTCATGGTGATCCAGGGCACGCGCACAGGCATCAATGAAGGTCTGAAAGCAGTATTTAAACCCCAAGTCTCTGTCCCGGTGAAAAAGGGGTTAAATTGCAGACGTGACGTCTGTTGGCCGCAATCCAAAACAAGAGTCAGTGGCTGTTTCAGACCCACTCTCTCCCCCCAGAAACAAACAGAAAAGAAAAGAAAAGAAGGAAATGAGAGACAGGAAGACAGGATTTTAATCTGTCAACCTGAGTTGAAAGTGAATCCGCAGGCTGCTTTGGGACCCTCCGAGTATCAAACGCACGCTGTCATCTGGGGAAGGATGGGCAAGGATGCGGTGACCACAGGTCAGGTTCATGTTGTCGCCCGCCGTCCAGGGTGAAGTCATCTAAGGCATAGGGGCAATCTACAGCAGAGGGCAGAAGGCGTCACCGGTCAGGCCTCACTCCCTCTCGGTCGCGGTACGGGTCACGCTGGGTGAAAAGGCTGACATCACTGGATCCTGGAGCCCACATCGATCGAACCCGCGGGAGCGAAGTCATTACGAAGATGGCATCATCAAAGGCATCAAAGGCGGGGAGGGGAGGTCAGGAGGGATGGCAGAATGGAGGGCAGGAGGGTCCCCATCTGAGCATCTATGACCGGCGGCGTCAGCTTTCCAAACCCGACCGACTCCGTGATCCAAAAATAAAGAACGGGTGGGCGTTTTCCCAGAGCAAAAACCCGACCTCCAGGATGTACCTGGGTAAGGGAAGAACAGACACACGACCACAGACAACCACAGAACACAAACACACACGAAATGCCCCGCAGCTGTCTTTGTGCTGCAAGGCAGGGTGGCACAGTCTATCTGACAGTCTTAAAAACAGGAAGGAGAGAAAAAAATGTTGCAACAGGTAGGATAAGGCTTCCGTTTTTGTAGAACCAGTCTGTGAATGGGGAAGCCAAAGTTTATGGTGAGGACGCATCTGTAGTCGGCCGTGTATGATGAGTGCTTGCAAGATGATCTCGCAGGATCTCACAAGCGAGGGCTCAGGCGTTCCCAAACAGGCACCTGAGATAGATCTCAGCCCCAAAGTCAAATAGCTCTGCTACATGGGGACAATCAAAAATGGAACAGGCAAAAATGTCCCAGGGTCGCAAAGTGATCTCTGAGCATGAAGCAAAATGCGCCAGGGGAGATGGGCTTGGAATGTGGCGTGGTATAGTCTCGGAAAAAAATACGGCTGATACAGGATTGGGGAAAAATAGGAGCAGGCACCACATTCATATTACTACCAAGTCCCCAAGGGCACGGCGAGAAAAAAAAATGGTAAAAGAGAATTAGTGTCTCTCTGCAAGGCTGCAAAGGCGCCAATCTGTCCTAGTGCGTGTCGGGGCTGGTGTGTGTGTGTGTGCGAGGCAAGGCACGAGCTCTTCTGGTTCGTCACTCAAGAAAAAATACATGCAAACACCCACGAGTACACAGCCTCACACATGTTGGCATCTGCCATGGATTTAAAAATAGTGACGATGTCACCAGGTTCAAAAACAGCTAGTTCTCTATGCTGGCGCAAAAGGTATAAAAAGGGTGAAGTTGCTGGCCTGTCAGCCTCACCTCAAAGTAAAAGTCAGGTGCTTGCAAAAGCCCCCATTCCCCCACAAAACAATAGAGAGAAAAAAGAGGGGAAAAAAAAAGCAGGAAGCCCTCTCCTAGTGTCTCTGCTGGCTGGTTAGGAGTGATACATGCCATGGCACAAACTGCTTGACCACACAGAGATAGAAAGAGAGGAAAAAGGCTGATAGTAGTTTAATAGCTATCAAGTAACTAAGAGTCTATTTCCAGCAGGTGTCCTACTTGGAAAGGAAAGGGTTAAAAAAAAAAACTCAGACGGAAATAAGGCTAGGTGAGCATTATTAAGTCAAAAAGGAGAACGTCTGCTCGAGATTTTTAGGAATATAGGATGTGAAAGAGGTGTAAAAAAAAATCAGGCTGGTTGCCAGCATGCTTGAAATTCCTGAGGGAAGAAGGATGGGGTCAACTTTGTGAAGGGGAAGGAGGGGGGGTGAAGGCAGAAAAAGGAAGGCGGGGCAATGGACTTTTGAATTCTCCCCGCAGGCTGCATTACACAGCCTGAGGCAGGAAGGTGAGCCCCTTCAATTACCCTGTAATTAGGTGAAAAAAAAGGGCACTAAACTAATTAAGGCAACCTATTATCCCTGTGGTTTGTGAAGTTATCTACTTAAGCCTAATTTGGGATGCATGGCTCTCGTACAAAGAAACAAGAGCCAGAGTGTGAGACCCCGCGTTATTGATACGCCTTAAAAAAAAAATGTAATGATTTTATTTTATGTTATTTTTACCTTTTGGCGGCTTTTAAGAACCCCTTCGTATTCTAAATAAAAAAAAACCTTGTCCTGCTCTCAAAAACCTGTTAGCAGCTGCTTTAAAAAGAGGAAGGGGAGTCCCTGCTTTGGACCACTTCCAGCACAGAAGTCTCAGGCCCTTCGTTTTCCTCATGGAGCTGACGTACTACAAGGGATTTGGATAAAGATTCCATATTCAGAGATTTAGACAAATTTTGTTGGGGAAATAGGAACTGTCTAAAAGCTTGGATTAAATAATGTAATGGGATACAAATAGAGTCTCTGCTTCTCAATTGCTGGAGCGTTCTGTGGGTTGCTGCCTCAGTCTGCCCATCATGAACCCTGCCCATTCTCGTCCCTGACTTACACTTTCCTTCTACCTCGTTTCCTTTAACTATTTCTTTTCTCTCTCTCTCTCTCTCTCTCTCTCTCTCTCTCTCTCTCTCTCTCTCTCTCTCCTTCTCTCTTCGTCTCTTTCTCTCCTTTCCTCTCCCCGTTCTAATGGCATCTCCAAGGTCCTGATCTAGGTAGGAGATGGGAGGGAATTCTTTTTTTTTTTTTTCAGTTGCTCCTAAGAATCTCCTTGTTCCAAATTAAATTGTCTTATGGTTCCAGCCAGGGCTTACTTGCAAGGGGAGGGGGGGAAAGGCTGCCCTAAGCCTTTTAGGTGCAAAATCTTAAGGAATGATGTTATCACTTGGTTTTTTAATTCCTAGCTCGCTGGGCTATGAGTACAAAAATGCTAGCTGTCTTTTCAGAGCACATAGTCGGTCTGAAAAGGGGTGGATGTTCATTTCACCCATGGGACCGGCCGTGCAAAAAAAAAAAAAAAAAAAAAAAACGTATTTCTCAAACGCCCTGTGATGATTTCTTCTTAAAATGTCCCTATAGGTGGTGAATTATATTGTGTAACAAGCCAGGCTAAGTTATACAAAACATGCGGCTTGAGTATTCAAAAATATCTTCTTGCAGTGTCTATACTTCCCTGGTTTATAAAATTGGGGTCTTCTCATTTTGGGTGATTTTTACTGCCTCTGGACATATTAACAGGCAATACGTGGCTTGCCACCCTCCCCTTTTGAGGGCTAGAAACTTAATCTTTGGGATGTTAAAGTCCTGCCTTTGTCAGAGGGGACTTTCTTGAAATTTACATTTGTTGCATTCAATATCAAAATCAGGTCTCCTTATGGCAATGTGCCAATCTTGCCACAGGGTTCCTTAACAAAGGGCACAGAAGCTGAATTAAGTTATGCCCATCTACCTTTTTGTTAAAGGTTTAGTAGTATGCTCATAAATTCTCCCGCATACCAAACGGTCTCACACTCAATTAATTACACATCAAGCACATACAACAGTTGATACTAAGATTTGATTTCCCTGCTTTTGACTATTAATAGTTCAGAAATAACGTCCCTACCTGTCTCCTCATGTGGTGCATAGCAACCCTTAGTTCTGTTTAAAGCTTCCATATCCAAGGAGTTGGGCATTGGCGTAGCGGGATGGAAGTACCTCCTGAATGCTTGAATAAGGCAATTCAGGGGTACGCATCCCCATCTAGCACTTCCTGTCCCCTCAATGCTCCGTGCTCTCCTCCCGTTCCCTCAACATCATACCTATCCATCCCACTTCTGTCTTGCTGCCTTCCTTCTACTCCACTTCCTCTATTCATCTGTCTTTCTCTATACCTTTTCAGTTCATCATCCTGCCTTTCCTTCCATCATCTTTTCAGGTTTCCTACCCAGTTTTACTAAAAATGCATTACTCAGATACCCTATGATTTTCCTTGTAAAATATCCCTTCAGCTGGTAAATTTTGTTGCGTGACCAGCCAGTCACAAAATATGCGGGATGTTGTTTATCCCTGAGTATTCAAAAGTATTTTCTCACTGCCCATATTCCCCTGGTATTATCAAAATTGCTGGAGGGGTCTCCTAGTTGGCAGAGTTTTTAGTCTCTTATATTAATTAACTAAGCACGTCCTTGTACATTCACACACCTCTTGCTAGCAGGTCATAATTGGTCTGTCCTCCCTGAGGGCTAGAATCTTAATTTGAGATGGTAAAGTCCTGCCTCATCCTAGTTAGAGGGGTTCTTCTTAAAGCTTACTCATGTTCCATTTAATACTAAAATCATTACTTCTGGTGGCAGAATTCCAATGTTACCACATCGCACATCAAAAGGGGGTGCATAAACTGCACTAATTTATCCCCATAGGCTTACTTTAAAGGTCTAACTGTGTTCCTATGATTTCTCCCACACAAGCATCAAACGGACTCACACCTCAACAATCAAATGCCCATCATACACGCCAACATGTGATTCAGCAACCATACACCACTCTCCCACATTTCTGTTTCCCCAGTTAACTGCGATCCCTTGCCTAAGAATAGATCTTTCTAACTTCTCTAAAATCAAACGAAGATGGTGGAACTCCGTTGGTATTGTGGGGCAAAGATTGCCAGTCTTTGCCCCTGCTTAAGACACAGGGAATGGCCACTTCCCTATGGTTACCAAAAAGAATTCAACTTAACACCCACATATATATTTAAACATCAGTAAATCCTCTGAGGAAGCCAGAGCAGTGCTCTGCTTCTAATTCTTCAAACACTTGGGGAGGGGGACACTAGGGTTATTCGAGAGGAGCTCTCCTCCACCCTCGGGGGCCCTCAGAGTCTCTCAACTCTGAGTCCACCCTGGTCCGCGGGATGCTAGAGACACACACAAGTGTCTCTTCTCGTCTTCCTCCCTCCCCGGGGCCGACTCATAAGAATCCGCAATCTTCTCCACTCCACAGAGCTGTTAGATTCGAACTCACGCCACCCCACAACTAGTTTTCTCTTCTTACCAGATTTCTTTTGCGCAGTCCTCTTACAGTTCCTCCGTTGTTCTGCCGGCTTTGTTTTCTCCTTAAATAACAGTATTGTGTCCAATGCTGATAGAACAAGTCTCCTCTCAAAATCAGAGGGTCCGGACTAGATTTGTTCAAGGGTCAGCATGAATCCTCACTGTGATTTAAGTCAGACTCCCAAGAGCGCTGGGGCAGTGGCACTTTTCCCGGCATCTCCACCAGAAATGTAAGGAATTTAAATTTATGAGGGTCCCGTGCCAGCGTGCCTGCGCTTCATGGGCTGCAAAAGACCAAGTCTGAGTCTCAGGAGACGAGAATTTATTGATTGATCAATCAAGGGACTTCCACACTTTTTGGTGGTGAGAAGTCCACCCAGAAAACGAAAGGAGATATTTTTATAAGGTTTTTCCAGCACTCTATCCCCTCCGCCCATCCGAATTTACGTCATATACATTTGTTACATGCATCAAACACTAATTGACATCTTTGGTCATTTATTTTGTATTCCTGACACTTGCCTAGAAGTTCTAACTGGTACGTTTGATCTCCTCCCCTCACAGGCAGGGAGGGTAGGATCATCCTTATGTCCTTGGACATTTTGACAGTTACGAACACCAGACGCTGAGATAAGGCCTCCCTGGTACGCCTTGGACACACGTTAATTGCTAGTGTGTGATCCTCAAAGCTTAGGAACTTAATTGGATCCTTGAATTCATAATTGCCTTAGCTGACTTTGCGGAAGTTCCTTTCTCTATTCTAGCCGGAAAGGCTTGACCAAAGATTCTAAGTTTACAAGAATACAACTGTAGATACATGTGTATGTGATACATATATGTCTATATATATATATATACGTGGAGTGCTTAAGTGAATATAACTACATTATTCGTGTCACTAGTGTGGCTATATATATATATGTATTGCTTAGAATACATTGTTGTTGAATACATGAGGGCTTGTCCATACCTGTGGTTAGTGAAGCAGCCATATATATTTATAAATATATAATTAGTCAAATGTCCTCCCTTACAAGCCAAACAGGAGTCCAGTGGCTGCCGCCCAGCAGAACCTCCATCTTGCTGCTACCAGGGCACATGCACCTCTTGGCTCCTCCAGAGGCCCTCACATGTGGGGGGCACTGGTGGCAGTTGTGGTGAGGCTGAAAGCAATGGGAGGGAAGTGCGCAGATGTCAGACCTCTTGGACCAGAGCTGAGAAGCTGGCCTTGTATGCCTGCAGGCTGACTTCTAGAATAACTACTGTAACAAGCAGGGAGTTGGAGTGGGGGTTATGGCCTCGGCTTTGAGGGGGAGCCTTGAGGCACATGTGCATCAATCATACCTATAGTCCATCCCCTAACAGTTTCTGAGGGACAGTGAACAGGCTCCCTGTTTGAAAAGTTTGAGGACCCCTGCTCTATACACTAGCCCACACTGACAGTCTTGAATGATTCTTTACTGCCATGAAATCCAGCTGGGGATTTTTAACAGAGGCAACACAGCATTGCAATTAAAGAAGATGAAGTACCTCTTAGCTTCTCAACGCACTCATTCTTGTAAGGTCTCTTTCAATGATAATAATAATAATAATAATAGTAATAATAGGGTTTGGCTGCTAACCAGAATATTGAAGGTTCTAGATGAAAGAAAACATCTATTGTGCTCTTCTCCTTAACAAATACCAGTAGGATTACATTTCAGATGCTGCCCTTTAACGCTCAGTACCACCACAAGCTTAAAGAGAACTAATCAGCTTTGTGTGCAGCGTGCAAGTCTAAATAACAACTTGAATATCTTAATGGACATGCAGAGAGTAGATGTTTGAAAGGATTATGCTGGCTAGCTCAGCCATATAGGCATCTGGTTGTGAAGACTGAGTGTGTTTGTGGGTTTGATTCCCCAGTGTGCCTCCTTGACCGGGTCTGAGCTCAGTGATCCAGAGGGACCGTTCCAGCTCTGCAGTCCGAAGCTGATGAGGATAAAGACTCCAGCAGCATCAAGAAAATCAAAAAAGTAAAACACTCCCCCGGCATTAGTTGTGTGTTGATTCCTTTGGGCCACGAAGCAGTGGCCGCTCATGAGGAGGTGTTTTGCTGGAAGGTACCACAAAAGAGAAGGATATTGATCACCTACAGCAGTGGTTCTCAACCTGGGGGTCGCGACCCCTCTAGGGGTCAAACGACCTTTCACAGGGGTCACCACGAGCCAGCTCTTCTCGCCAAGGATACCAGCTCTTTCATGCAGCAGGCTAGAGGGAGAGCAGAGTAGGGTGGCTAGAGAAGAGTGTGTCGGTGAAAGAAGGGGGGTGATACATGGGGTGAGTGCCTTGCGTGCATACCTGTAAGCCCAGTGTGGGATGGGGGAGGGGAGAACACCGGTTAGTGGCAGGGAGGAGGCGGAGGCGGGGCAGGGGCAGTTCAGAATCCTTAGGGCACCTTTGTGCTAACAGTCAAGGTCCAGGATTATGGTTAGGGTTACCAACCAACCAACCAACCAACTCCTTTGGCGTAGGCAGGGGCAGGGCAACAGCAATGGCTTGCCTCAGCTGTCCCCAAGTGAATGGAGGAACCTGACACTTGAGGAAGAGGCAGCAGCGGCAGCAAGGGGCAACGGCAGTGGGTGCAGCAACAGCAATGGCAGCATCATGGGGCAAAGCTTATAACGGAGAGTTGCTTTGGGGAGGGTCCAACCTGACTGGTAGGAAACACAGCCTTCCCCCAACTCTCTCTCTCTCGCTCTCCAGCTCAGTTATCAGGTGAACTTTCGGCAGCCTCCTTCCTCGGCAGCCTGAGCCAGGGCCTCGCAGCACCTACCCTGTTTCCCCGAAAATAAGACCTACCCCAAAAATAAGCCCTAGCAGGATTTCTATGCATTTGTTAAATATAAGCCCTACTCCCATAATAAGACCTAGTGATGGGCGTGGCTGTGCCTGTACACACACACACACACACACACACACACACACACACACACACACACACACACACACACACACACACACACACACACAGAGTGCATGTTGCCCCTCCCTTTCCATCCATGGTCCTTCCCCCAGCTTGGGCAACCAAAGTTACCATGTTTGCTTGCAGTTCCTGTTTCCACAAAAAATAAGCCCTACTCCAAAAATAAGCCCTACTCTATCTTCTTGGGGAAAAAATAAATATAAGACAGTGTCTTATTTTCAGGGAAACACGGTACTTAATGACTTTGTCTTTCGTCCCCTCTTGGCCTTGTCCTTTCATGATTGGGGCCTCCCCTGCAGTTACCCGACCCATCTCCTTTCCGTCTTCCAAGGTGGATGGTGCAAGGGCAAGAGACATCTGGCTGTTATCTTCCTCTTCCAATTTATCTTGTCCTCCCCACCCGGTTTCTCTAATCCCAAGGGAAAGCAGCTGTAGGTGATTTGTGGAAACAGAATAACAACATATTTCACAATATTGTGAAATTCATATAAATATTCACAACATATAATTACATATTATTTTGTGATTAATCACTATGCTTTAATTATGTTCAATTTGTAACAATTAAAATGCATCTTGCATATCATGTATTTGCATTACGATTCATAATAGTCACAAAATTACAGTTATGAAGTAGCAACAAAAATTATTTTACATTTGGGTGTCATCACAACATGAGGAACTGTATTAAAGGGCCGCGGCATTAAGAAGGTTGAGAACCGCTGAACTAGAGGAAATTGCACACACTTGATTATGCTTGCATAAGCAACTAGGTGCCTACAGGGGGCAGCAGATGCAGAATCACATGGTTATTGATTACTTTCTGTTGCAATCTACAATTCCTTCCTTGACTCTCATTGCATTGCAACTGCCAGGACCCTGCCTGTCACAGAACCTGTCTCTGAGGGGTTAAATGGTGAAGAGCTGCTGGAGGAGCCTTGCAGCTCAAGTCAGCAGGCAGCTGGGTCTGATGACTCAGCTGAAAACATATCTTCTCCCCCTAGAAGGGCTATGAGCAGGATTCTGCAAAGGCATGCTACCAGGAGAGCTAGGGAAAGGGTCTTTGATGCTAGATGGGGAATCAGGTCGGGAAGCCCTGAGTACTAGCAGGAGCCTTTCCAGAAGTAAGGGTGTGTTCCCTGTTTTGGGATAAAGCTGGTAAGCTCACCTTGAGCTCTCTGTGGGAGTAATGCGTCATTTAAATTTGCAACCATGTTCCTGTCTGTGACCTTGCCTCTGTTTCCTGATTTTGGACTGGCTTCCTGGACAATGGCTTAATCTGTTCCCTTGGGTTTGGCATCTGGTTTCCATGAGATATTCTGGTTTTGACTTGGACTGTTAATTGCTGGGAGTTGGATTCTGTTATTTATCTGGCATTTGATTGTTGGCAAAGGACTTGAACTTGACTGGCTTTCCACTAAAGATATTGGCAAAGAACTGAACCCTGTTTGTGTGTGTGGTCTGTGTGCGGGGCTTGACAGCAACTAGGGATGGGCACAAAATGGAAAAATAGAGTTTAATTTTGTTTCTACTGGTGGTTTGTTTTGTTTCATTTTAAATGAATTTTTGTAAAAAATAATTCGTAACGAAATGAAACAAAACCAAAAAGTTTTATTTCCCTATAAAATGGCTCCCCTGGGGCCTAGAGGCACCAAGTTTGGTGGGTAGCTTTTATAAGGGAGCCATTTTACAGAGTAATGTTTTCAAAGGGAAAAAGAAGCACTTTGTTATGTTTTATAATGAAACACATTCCCATTTTGACTGTGTTGTAATGTTTGAAAGCTTACAAAACGATGAACCAGGGTGTTGTTTTTCATTAGATTCCCGTCTTTAATTGCAACCTATTTTGAGTTGTGACCTCCTTTTGTAATTGCCCAGCAATCTCTGATTCCCCCCCCTTGCCCTGTTTGCATAAAAAGGCATTTTAATGGGGCAAACCCATCCCTTCTCATAAGCCTTCTGAGGAGGTTTCTTTTCTCCTCACAAAGGGCCTGTTTCCTATATATCTTTGCTGACTTTTATAGCCCACTCCAAAAGGTCAAGGAAGAAATCATATTTAACAAGAGTTATAACCAATGTTCCCAGGCTGTAACAGGACTTTATTGGCACTGCACATTTCAGCAGTTGAAGACAGTACCTTTTTGCTTCTGTAAATAGCAGGCAGAAGAGGCTCCCAGGCAGAAGAGATAAAAGTTAGAGAGCATGTTGTTTACAGCACATATAAGGATACCACACCCCCTCAGAAAACACTTTGTAACCCCCCCTGAGGATCACAACCCCAACACTGCTGTGGACTCATATTCTGACACTCTTTGATGGAGAAAGTCTGAGGTGTTTTGCTGTTTTTGTTTTTGTTTGTTTGTATCTAATAATTTGTGGAAAGCAAAAATCCCTGCCTGACCACAGATACCTCGACTACGGACAGCCATTGGGTGCCAATGTTAATGACGACTCAAATCTCCCCTTACTCGGAGGGCTACCAAAGGCTTCCCTGGGCAAAACGGAGCCTTGGCCCCTGAAACAGAGGATGAGGATGCTTCCAATTAATCTAAAATCCACAATTTCTGGCTTACACTGGCATAACTTTACGGCAGCAGGCTGCCACCTCATGAATACATCTGTATGCGAAGCTGGTTCCATACACCCAACATTTCCCTACGATTTCTCCTTGGTGGTTCAGAGCAGCAGTGTTTTCTTGGGCTTTTCTTTTTTTAAAAAAACCCTTCTCCCCCCATGTTATCTGCACTTTGACGTAGCATTACAAATGGATGTGTTTTGGTTTGAAATCCTTCTCCTAAAGATGGTTTCCTTTAGGCTCCTGTTTGAGTCCTGATAACATATTTGTTTGAACTGTGTAGCCTTCCCTATCTCTTTACTAAACTGTACTATTCCCCCGACGCCAGGCTCAAGAGAGAAAGAATGGCAGAGAGAGAGACAGAAAAATCCCCCACTTCTCCCTAATCTTATATATAATCCCTTAACAAACCTCAGAGATAACTTCCTTGTATCCTATTAAACCTCTCCATAATAAGAATGAATTTTAAAAAGAGGAAGACTGAATGAAGCATATTTCAAAATTAGTAATGGGGGGGGTGGGGAGAAAAAAATCCATCGAGTTTGAATGAGATCTCATGCTTGGAGATTATTCCTGACCTCCCAGGCTGAGACAGGTTATGTCACATCATCCTCAGCTAACAACTGCAATATTGGATCTGTGGTGCATCTGGCCACAAACCAAATACAGAAAAAGGTGAGATAAGGGAAATTAATTTTCAAGTGAGGAAAGGAGCATTTTCAAGGACCGTGATAACAAATGGGCTGTAGTGAAAGAAATCCTGGAAACTTCAATGAACCAAATGCTTTGAGCATTAAACTTTAAAAGAGCCCAAATCCTGTTACGTAGCTCTGCCAGCAGAATGGGAGTGATGCTACTGGCAGGGGCAGATTGCAATTAAAAATATCCTTTCAAGCAATGCATGGTTTTGCCCTGTGGCACTGCAGGTAGAACTGTGCTCACGACCTGGGTTTCAATCCCAGGTAGAAGGCTCATAGTTCACTAAGCCTTCCATCCTTCTGAGGTCGGTAATATGAGGACCCAGTTTGCTGGGGGGGGGGGCTGCATACTGTAATTAAACCACCCAGAGACTGCTTGAAGTGGTATGGGGTGGTATAGAAGCAGAACACTTTTCTTTTTGCTTTTTGATGGTGAGCCATGTGCAACCCCAAATCAAAGCAGAGATTATTTATTTAACAGCAATCTGTAGATAATGAAGATGTTATTCCTTCTGTGCTGTCACAGCAATACTGTATGATATCATCCACTCAGCCCTAATTCATTCCATGGCCCCTAACATTTAATAGGTCTTGAAATATTTAATACAATGGTACTTTGTACAAAGGAATTAATTCGTTCCAAATGAAATTATGTTAAGCAAATTTTTCTTTATACAAATTTCCAATAGGAATGCATTGAAAACAGAGTAATCCCATTTTTATGTTGTACGGATTTGCCCCATAGGCGATTATGTTAAGCAAATTTCCCCTAGCTCCAGAATTTTTTATGTTGTACAGATTTTATGTTATACAAACTGTTTGTTATACGAGGGTCCACTGGATGTCTTGAAATATATGGTTTGATGTTCCAATTTTTTTAGAATAAGAAGGAACTCTTATTTGTCGTTCCTTTCACACGCCATTTCTCATGGGCTTGATGCTGTTGTCTTTGATGAACTTGAATGTTAAAAAAGAAAGTGTCACAAGCTACATTGTTCATGTTCAGACATAATGGAATTAATTTGTTCCAAATGAAATTCTGTTAAGCAAATTTTCCTTTGTACACATTTCCCATAGGAATGCATTGAAAACAGATTAATCCCTAATCACATCCATTTTTCTCTTGTACAGATTTGCCCTATAGGCAAATCTGTTAAGCGATTTTCCCCTATCTTCAGAATTTTTTTTCTTTAAGCAGATTTTCTGTTAAACAAACTGCTTGTTCTACAAGGGTCTACTGTATTAAAAAGCAAGTTTGGAGTTTGGAGTGAGGATCATGGATTTGAGTCTTTTCTTGGCTTCTGAAGAGTTCCAAACACCATACCCTCTCATTCTCATCCCCGCTGTGTGGGGCTCATTTCTGAGCTAGACACATGCATGCAAACATCCCATGTGTGCAGGGTGATGGTGAGCAAGTGAGCAAGTGCATGTCTTAGAAGCAACCTTGGTTCCAAGAGTTTGCTGGGACCCACTCGGTCCAAACAAAATTGCATCTTGGCTTTCTCTAACCGGAAAGTGTTTTTGGGGTTAAGGCAGTGGTTCCCCAACTTGGGTGCCCAGATGTTCTTGGACTACAATTCCCAGAAATCCTAGTGGTGAAGATTTCAGGGTGTTGCGATCCATCTGGAGACCTAAGGTTGGAAAAACACTGGGCCAACGGATCAGCAACCTGGGACTTCTCCTGTCCAGTAAGACTGTCTATCGAATTTACTCTTTGGTTTCTGAATTCTAATTCTTGTACTGTATCTAGATTGTCTGCATCAGGGTTACTTTTGGATGAATTCCCTGTGTGTCAGGGGTGGTCCCTTTAGCTGGGTGGGAAGGTGTACGATAGCAAGTGACTCATGACAGATCTTTAGATATACAGTGGACCCTTGTATAACAAACAGTTTGTATAACATAAGATCTGTACAACATAAAAATTCCAGAGATAGGGGAAATTTGCTTAACAGAATCGTCTATGGGGCGAATCCGTACAACATAAAAATGGTTGCGATTAGGGATTAATCCGTTTTCAATGCATTTCTATGGGAAATTTGTGTAAAGGAAAATTGGAGAAACTAACAGCCATTAAACAGAACGATGGCCAAATATAGGAGGGGTAACAGCTCAGGACCAGAATCAGCAGTACACCTCCATTTGAAGGACAAAGGGCACTCTTTCAAGGATGAGGATGTACACATATTAGACAAAGAAGATAGGTGGTTTGAGAGAGGAGTAAGGGAAGCCATTCATGTGAGCATCGAAACCCCCTCCCTCAACAGAGGTGGCGGCCTCAGGCATAGTCTATCTGCTACTTATCAGGGTGTGCTTTCCAAAGTACCCAGACAAATCAAAAAAGCCTTCACCACCAAGGCCATAGCTAACGACCCATTCTTGATAGGTTTCAGCACCTTAGGCCATTGTTCACCTTAAGGCTATGGATACTATTGTCTCCCTAACGAGCCTATTTAGGCCATTGTTCATCTTATGAGCCTAATTCAGACCACGGTGACAAGAGATCAAAGTTGACTGATCATAAGATGGAGGATTCGCACTAGCTCCATAATGGGAATTCACTCCTGCACTTTAAAGAACAAGCAATTTAAAATAAATTCAACACCTCTGACATTTGGGCCTGCGTTTTCATGTTTCTGATAACAGCATGTTTAGATAATCTATGTGCCATTTCGATCCGGTACGGTAGGGAGATGCAGACTGATGAGGCCTTTTGGGAGCCTGGAGAAACTTTTATGTTTTCATGATGGGTAATGTGATCCATTCCTATTTCCAAAGGAAGGCTAGAAGAGGGTCTGGCTACTGGACTTCTTTTTCTTGAGAGATAGAAACGTTGCCCTGCTCATCTGCTACTTATCAGGGTGTGCTTTCCAAAGTACCCAGACAAATCAAAAAAGCCTTCACCACCAAGGCCATAGCTAACGACCCATTCTTGATAGGTTTCAGCATCTTAGGCCATTGCTCACCTTAAGACTATGGATGCTATTGTCCACCTAACGAGTCTATTCAGGCCATTGTTCATTTTATGAGCCTAATTCAGACCAGGGTGACAAGAGGTCAAAGCTGACTGACTAAAAGATGGAAGACTCGCACTATTTATTTATTTATTATTATTTATTTATTGGATTTATATCCCGCTTATCTACAAGTACCCTAAGCGGCTTACACGAGGCTACAATAGCCAGACAAAGTTACAAAAAAAAATACTAAAAATAAGACAGGACAAGACAGATAAATCACGCTGTACAGAATTAAAACCTAAGCAGCACTTCTCTAATGAGGGAAACTGATTACGATGGCGGGCCAAAGGGGAAAAAAAATTAAGTAAATTAAACATCGCCAAAGGCCTCCCGAAAAAGATAGGTTTTCAAAGCCTTTCGGAAGGCCAGCAGGGACTCTGCAGAGCGCACTTCACTGGGGATGGAATTCCAGAGGCTGGGGGCCGCCACAGAGAAAGCCCGGGTCCGGGTCTGCGTCCTCCGGGCTTCCCGAGGGGTGGCGACCCCGGAGCAAGTGCATTGATGAGCGATCCGCTCTGCCAGGTAGTCTGGTCCCAAGCCATGGAGGGTTTTATAAACTAAAACCAGGACCTTGAATCTAATCCGGGCCGCAACGGGCAACCAGTGCAGGCGGACCAGGGCTGGGGTGATGTGTTCATAACGACACACACCAACCACCAGCCTGGCCGCTGCGTTCTGTACCCTGGAGAACAGCTGCCGGAGGAGATTCAAGGGCAACCCCATGTAGAGGGCGTTACAGTAGTCCAACCTCGAGATCACCAGAGCTTGGACCACTGTTCTCAAGGAGCTCGTCTACGGGCGGATCTGGGCGATCCGACGGAGATGGTAATAGGCGGACCTGGTCACCGACGCCACCTGGGCCTCCATGGTAAGCGCCGGGTCCAGGAGCACACCCAGATTCCGCACCCTCTCCGCAAGCTGGAGGGAAACTCCCCAGGCAAGGGAGGGGGCCACCGACTTGAGAGATAAGAACATAACCTCCGTCTTCTCGGGGTTGAGCTTAAGCCTGTTCGCCCGGTCCAAGCCAGTACGGCCTCCAGGCACCCGTCGAGGACCTCCACAGCTTCCACAGCAGAGGTGGTAAAGGAGAGATAGAGCTGCGTGTCATCAGCGTACTGATGACAGCAGACTCCAAAACTCCTGATGACCCCGCCAGCGGCCTTACGTAGATGTTAAACAACATGGGGGAAAGAGACGACCCCTGGGGAACCCCACAAGGGAGGATCCAAGGGGCCGATAACTCCCCCATGCTGTACGTACTGTGGCCGGCCCTCCAGGAAGGAACGGAGCCAACTGCAGAGCCGGTGTGGATTGGTCACAGTATCAAAGGCCGCTGACAGATCCAGGAGAACCACAAAGCAAAGGAGAAGGTCATCTTGCAGGGCGACCAACTGTTTCGGTACCCGGCGGGGCCTGAACCCGGACTGGCCCAGGTATGACTGCAGCCGGATGATCACCTTGCCCATGAACGGGACGTTGGCGATTGGGCGATAGTTTGAAAGATCGTCCCACCGCCAGGCCCGGTTTTTTAAGAATGGGCTTTCACCGTTTCAGGCGAGAGGGAAAACCCCTCGCTGAAGGAGGCGTGGCGATGACAGAAGCCCATTCGGCCATAGTCCCTCTGGCAGCTCTAATTAGCCAGGCGGGGCAAGGGTCGACTATGGGAGGCAGGCCGGCAATGCACCATAGCCTTGGAGACCTCGACAGCGGAAACAGGCCCAAGCTCATCCAACCGAGGCGGCGAAGGCGGACCAGCAACTGGGGATGGCGGGGCAGGGCCACTGCAACCGGAGTCAAAGCAGCACGGATGGCCTCTATTTTAGTTCGAAAAAAGGCTGAAAACTGCTCACTACTGAAATCAGTAGGAGGAGGCCTAGCCAGACTAGGATTGCTGAGGTCCCGAACCACCCGGAAAACCTCCGCCTGGCGGTTCGAGGCCTCAGCAATTCTCAGGGAGGTAAAGGATGTTCTGGCCTCCCTTATCGCGATGGTATAGCGACTAGACTGGGCATCAACGGCAGCCTTGCTCAATGCCGTGCGGGTTTTCCTCCAGCTGCGCTCTAGCCTCCTCCTCTCTTGCTTCATCGCCCTAAGTTCCCTGGTATACCAGGGGGAAGGCCGGGCTCGGCATTGGAGGAGGCGCTAGCTGTATTCAGACTGATGAAGCTGTTTGGATGAGCAGTGAAACGTTTCTATCTCTCAAAAAGAAGTCCAGTAGCCATGACTCATCTTCCAGATAAAGGAAAATTTGATTAACATAATTTCATTTGGAACGAATTATTCCTTTATACAAGGTACCACTACATGCATAATTCACACCGTTGCATTAAAATATGGGGGGGGCATGTGCGCACATGTGTGTGTATCCTGGGGCGATGCCATCGGGAAAGGCAAGTACCCAAATGGAGGCATTGTTCCCCTCACAATTCTTGAATAAGCTTGGGACATTGACAGACCAATTGACTTGACTTGTCCCATTACGTAGACGTTGGCCTGCTGATGTCAGAACATTTAGGATGACAGGCTCTGTAGTGATCCCATTAGGTAACACTGCTGGAGGCTTTACCCCCACCCCCACCACCCAAGAGTTCACCAAGTTGACACTGCCAATAAGAATCTGAATGAGGATAAATTCCTTTATTTTAATGAATCTCTGTGCTTGGCCTCCTCTTCATAGCTCCCAGCCTAATGAATTATACTGGGAATGGTTCAGTCCATTGCCTCTTAGATCATCAGAGGTTGATTAAGATTTCTCGAGCTCCAGGCAACAAGAGGCTTAGACTTCAACTCCACATGTGAGATAATTCAAACAGGAGACTATCTAATAACGTCGCATTTATCTAAAGAAATATTTGCTAATTTCTTATTGTTCCCTCTTAGTGCAGCTCTTAGCGTTTGGTGAAAATTATGAAAATATCCCTGGGCCTTTAGATCAGAATTTCTCCAATTCATAGAAGTCAAGTGAATGCAAGAGTCATGCAATTTCTGTTTGGTAGCATAGGGCGGTTTTACACAACCCCTAAAATCCGAGGCAAAGGGCTCCCAGATCTGGAGCTTAAAATTGTTTTCCCACCAGCTACGGACTTTAAACAAAATAAAGTATGACCACGCCCACCTAAGCCTGCGCCAGCGCACTTTTCAAGTACCTGGTCTCCAGAGGTAAAAAAATCTTCCGGTGCGGATTGTAAAGCTGTGGATGCAGGCCTGGGAGCCTTCTGTTTGATTTTTTTGTCCCCAATGCCCCTTTAAGAGACAGGAATCCCTCTGGGCTGCTCAGGGCTGCTTGGATGGCAGATGGAGGTGAGCTTTTCTCCCTTTTTTTCTCCCTCCCCTTGCTGCAGAGAGGAACAATGGAGGTTGGGAAGGTGGGAACACAGGAAGAGGGGAGAACCTCCATGATCTCTGGTCCGAAATTAAGTTGCAGCTGGATTTTAGAGGTTGTGTAAAAGTGCCCATAGACAGCATGTGACTTGGGCACAGGTGCACCTTCAATTGTGTGTGTGTGTGTGTGTGTGTGTGTGTGTGTGTGTGTGTGTGTGTGTGTGTGTGTGTGTGTGTGTAGAGAGAGAGAGAGAGAGAGAGAGAGAGAGAGAGCACACTCCATTCCAGTCTAGGAGCTTTCCCCATCTGGTAGTTTTTTGCAGGCAGCAACTCACTCCAAGAGAGGTTAGACTAACCCCATCCATATTGTCTTTCCCCTGGGGGGGGGGGAGGCAGTAGGGTTGACGGGCACCAGCACATCAGTTGGCAACTCAGGAAATTATAAATTTTCCTTGGATCTCCACACAAGGAAACAGATGCAGGGGCAAGGAACCTTTGGCCCTCCTGATGTTTTGGACAGCAACTCCCAGAATTCTGAGTTGGTCAAAGGTTCCACATCCCTGCATTATGGAGCAAGTTGTCACAAAGAAAGAGTGCATTGTTTTTGTTTTGTTTTTGTTTTTTGGTCTGTGAGATGGCTTTACATATGGGGCATCCATTTCCCAGAAGGCACCCAGGCTTAACAAGAAAATGTTTGTATGTGAGTGGCATATATAGTATATGAGTGGATCTCAACTTTGGGCAACTAAAGGCATTTCAGAAAATCCACACTATCTGATTTATACACACACACACAAATATATCTAACATTTTCCAGTAGAGATAGGTACAAAATGAATTCGTATATTTCATTTTTCATTTTTGTTTCATTTTTTGTTTTTTTGTTTTGAAACAAAAAACAAAGTGCCCTTTTAAAAAACAAAACAAAACAAAATGGAAATTTTCATTTTGTTCCATTTCATTTTCATTTATTGGCAATGAAAATTTATTTTTATTATCGACAAGCGCCGATAATAAAAATAAGTGCCGACCAGCTGCCCCCATGGGCCAGCTGGTCAGCACTAGTTTTTTTTTTTAAAGTTGTAACCTGCGTATGGAACTGGTTGTAAAAAAAATTAAAAAGAAAAAACAAAAAACAAAATGAAACAAAAAAATGAAATGAACTTTTTTAAAAAAATTGTTTTGTTCAAAATGGGAAAAAAAGAAGAAAATGAAAAATGAAACGAAATGCCATTTTGGCATTTCGTGCCTCTCTATTTTACATATATTCTATAAAGGCCAACCTCCTGTAATGTCATAAAGGCCCCACCCCATGATATCCTAAGACTCTGCCCCCTTGTTTTGAGCTTTGGATCTGAAATCGAATGGAATGGAACCTGGCAACTTAACTAGTAGAGTATGTTTTATTTAAACTGCTGATCCCAAAACTGAGAGGTCACTGAATTACTTAGGCCTTCGCTGTGGGATCTGGTATCCTGAACTCTTGAAGGGACTATCCAGAACCTGTTCATAATCATCTCTAATTGAGAGTCTGGAAAATAACTTTTGGTGTACTGCAGGGCTGAGAATTCCTCGGTGAGCATTAGTAGTGACCGTTGAGATGGAAAGGTTAAAATGTGTTAAGAACAGGAAGTAAATACACTTGAAAACTTCAAATACAAAAGTGGAACTGGTGATACCTTTAGGCTACTATAAAAATAACAAAACATTGCTAATATTTCGAGGGCAATTTTGTTAGTTTTATAGTAGCCTAAAGGTATCACCAGTTCCACTTTTGTATTTGTCTTTTGTGATGGCTACATGGCTCCTTGAATTGTTTTGAAAACTTCAGTGTCTATCCACCCTCCTCCTGTGGGAAAATAAAACAGTCAAATGAAAACATGATGGACATAGAAGGCTGTGTGACTAAACAGGATTACTCAGTGTTGCAAAAGTTTGTCACAAATTCCTGGTGAAAATTAATTTAAACCATCTGACTCAAGCCTCAATGGAAGAATTTTGAGGGCTCCCCATGCAAATGGCAATGATTCTTGATATCAATATCGCTTGATATTAAGAGGGCACCACAGCTAGGAGGGCCAGGCTCTTAACTTTGAAAACAGAATGGCCCTCGGTCTCGCGTTAGCATCACGCAAGCCTCTAATGAAGCCATCTTTCATCCTGATTTAAGCAGTCATACAAAGCTGCCACAGCATCAGGCTTGATTTCTAGTGAGGCAAGGATAAAGCTCGAAGAGCCTGGTGCAATGGGGAATTGAGGAGGACTCCTTGATTGCACTTTGCTTGAGGCACCATCCGACCGCCACTGCATCGTGGCATCAATCAGACTGCTTTTGAAACAGTAAGCCTCATGGCGCAGTGGATAAACTGCAACCAAAACTCTGCTCAGGACCCAAGTTCAATCCCAAGCAGCCAGCCTGAGGTTTACTTAGCCCTCCATCCTTCTGAGAGCAATAAAGTGAGTATCCAGCTTGCCGGGAGGGCGATATATCCTGCACAATTAAATGGCAAACCACCCAGGGAGTGCTTTTGGGGCAGTATATAAGTACCACACTTTGCTTTGAATCAGGTGCAACGTTAGATGTCAGAGGTGGCCTATCCAACAGCTGGTCAGGGGATTCTGGGAGATGTAGCCCTGCAGAAAAAAATTGTCAAGCTTGGGTTCTCTTAGTTATTTATTTATTTTTACAACTTCTCTGCCGCCCACTACCCAAAGGTCTCTGGGCGGCTTACAATCAAAAGAATTAAAACAGTTTAAAAATAGAATATCAATAAATAATCACAACAATAATAAAAAGCTTACACTAAAATCATTACACTAAAATTGCCATCAGAGGACCCAAAGTCTATATTGTATCAATTAAAAAACTTCTGGAAGGTTTTTACCTGGCACCGAAATGTCATCAATGTTGGCACCAGGTGGGTCTCAATCTGGAGGGCATTCCATAGCTTGGGGGCAGCTGCCGAGAAGGTCCTATGTCTACAAGCCATCCCTCTCACCTTCTTGAAGGATGGCTCTTTCAAAAGGGCCCCCCAGCTCAATCTTAATTGCTGGGTAGGTTCGTATGGAAGGAGGCAGTCCTTCAGGTATCTCTTTCCCTGATATTGGTGGTCCAATATTTTGAAGCCTGGAACAGGGCAGAAACATGTGTTCACTGATTTAGACCAAGTGGACTTCAGGCTTATATCTCCATAGAAGGCAACCCAGTGGTCTTTTATTTACAGATGCTGCCTTTCAACAACTGAGAGCAAGATGGTTGCAAACATATGGCCTATCAACTGCACAGAATATATTCTAGCATCCAGAGGGCTCCTGCCCCATGTCCCACAGTTCAACTCTCCCCCCCCCCCCCCGGATATTCAATTTGCACTTACTCCCCTCTTTAGAATCTACTGTGTTGCCATTTTTCATGCACATGGGTGCAAAACAAACAAACAAGATATAGCCATTCTCCTTTTTCAATGCAAATCAGGAGGAGGTTTACAAATTGATTCAGATCCGGGGCACAAATCAAATCCAACAGGGCCAGTTTACTCCAAAATGGATTGGGAATAGGGATGAGCACAGAGTAGCGGTTCACGCTGTGAAGATTCGTTTTCGACACTCCGGGGTTCCGAGGAGAAATAAAGATTGTCCATTCTTTCGTTGGTATTTTCTAATAAACCTTTATTAACAAAAGGAAACTCTGGTTCTTTCACGTCGGTCTGTCTTACATGCTCTTCATCCACAACAATAACGTCAGACATAAACAGGTTGCCAACCGGACTCAAACTAGGTGGGTTTATTCTCCCCTCAGAAACGGTATTCAACGAGGCGTTCCCCACCCGAGACATTGGCTCCCACAGCATGGGTCGCGAGCCCACTGTGCCACCGGATTCTCCCTCTCTCTTGGAGCTGATCTGCCTCTTCCTCTCCATGCCTGAAAATTTGCTGGCCATTGTAGGGGTTTAACATCAATAAGCTATGTCCAGTCTTTATCCACCTCAACTTCAAACGTCCCTCCTCTGTCATCCCTCTTCAACGTCTGAGTTCCAACATCCCTAACTGAGCGTTCTTCCCTCTCCTCCTTGTGTGCTTCTCTCCAACCCTCATCCTCACGATCCCCTCTTGTGCTCTTCCTGTCTCCTGTCAATCTCAGATCTTTAAACCCGGCCAATCCACCCCCTACCCAAAAGACTTCCTTTGCTCTCACTACACTCTGTTTTTGGTCTACTCCACCTTCTGCTCCTTTTACTAAGTTATTATCTTCTGTCTCTTTCTGTTGTCCTTGCTTTCTGTCTCTGTCAGATGGCACACACTCTGTTCTCTCTTCCTTTAGCACTTCTTCCTCACACACGCCAGTTCATTCATCAGTCCAAGAGATGTTCCATCTCTCTCCTTCAAATATGGTTCTGTTCAAATCCCCAGTGTTTGGGGTCTGAAGAGGAATAAGAAAAGGAAAGAGAATTGTTAAATGCTTGTAGGGACTTGAGAGGGGCACATTTATAAGCCAAACAGGTGTACAGTGCTTCAAAATGCCTAGAGCAGTTGGGGCAGGGAAGTCATTGTGAGGGTTCTGCAGCAGCCGCCACCAGTTCCAAGGAGGAATGACTGACAGAGTCCATTATCTTTGCAAACTGCAACAAACTTTTATTCTCACAACAAGTGGGTGCATCTTCATTAACGTTCCTCAACACAGTTCCAACATTTTCTAACAAAACATTCTGGTGACTGGTTCTCTCTAACTCGGCTTCCTCTAATGTGAGGTCTGTCCTAAAGGGGTTGTTTGTGGAGATTATTGGGCTGGGGAATAGAACAATGTGTCCCGCAGCAGTGGTGCTGCACTGTACTTGGGGATGGTCCCTCCACCTTGACGACCATCACTGTAGTGCAGGTCGTCTCCCCACTCTTCGCAACTGTTACCGGGATGGGCAGTGGCAGTCCCACATCTCTCACCGTCAGTGCCTCTTTCTCTGTTTGGGTTTCCATGCTTTTCAACAAGACTCCCTGGGTTCTCATCATTTGGGTTGCCTCATCCCGCCCCTGCGGCACCTTCTGACACCCCTTTTTCTTTTTCTCTCCCTCTTTTATTCTACCCCCGCCTACCCTCTCTTCCCATTCCTCTATCGTCATGTCTTTCAACAGGAACCCTTCTGTCACCGACCTATCTCCTGTCGCCACCTCTTTCCAACTGTCACTATTGCAGTACTCCCCCTCATATAGTATCAGATCTTTTCTCCCTTTTATCCTCAGTTTTCTTCAGTATGTCAACTCTATCCCAATTCCCACTCTGTCCATTCCTCTTGCTTCCCACCTTACTTCTTCCCTCCTCCACGATGGGTCCAGAGGACGGCAAACTCTCTTCCTCACAGCCACCAAAAGCACCAAACACCTATTTGACCAATAAATGAACTGACACGAACCGCTGAACCAGCAGTTCGTGCCCATCTCTTGTAGCAACCCAAACAAACAAGCTTATCACATCGCTTTTACCTGACCGGCGTCCCAGTTCTTGTGTCATTAGACCAGTCCCCAGGCATATGGCAACTTCAAGTAAAGCCAAGCAAGGGTTGAAAATTCAGTGGAGAAGCATTTTTAGAACTTGGTATCAGAGCTGTGAAGCTGAAAATGAAAGAAACATTATTTTAAGCAGCACCAGCTGTTCTGGGTGTGTTTGGAAAGACACCTGCATTACGTCGGGAGTAGGGGCGAGTTTCCATGGCTGGAATTACAGATTGCTACGGCAAATACCTGAAGTGATTTCCAGGAAGAATTAACTAGATTAAAAAAAAAAACTATTCCAGTCTTCCAAGAAGAAAAACAGCAAAAAGAAATCAAAATCCCGACCTACATTTGAGAAGGATCATTTGAGGAGTTACTTGCATAGATCATGCTCCTTCGCTGTACACCTAAGATAGCCAAGTGCAATGCATGAATGACAGATGATTCCAATTAGGCACTGTTGAACTCATTTTCTGTTCTCAGGTTTATTATATTTCTACCTCAGTTTTCCTCCCAAAAGCTCCTCATATGTGTGCATGCATATTTCACCCTCACAGGAAGCCTGTTAGATAGATGAGGGAGGATGACGGTACCAAGGCCACCAGTAGATTTCATAACTCAGTAGGTTTGTGAGGTCAGTAGCACCCCATTCCTTCAGGCCCTAAGGGTTGATAGCACATTTTTGTCACGGGAGAGGGGTGTCCTTTTGATGCCTCAAAGGCAACAGCTGGGACATAGGCAAGAAGAGACACTTTGGCCTTAAGCCAATTGGCCTTAGTCTCCCTTGGGAATAGATGAAGAAAATTAATATGAATATAAAGACTGAGGGGAGAGATGATAGCAGTCTTTCAATACCTGAAGGGTTGCCACAGGGTAGAGGGCATTGATTTATTCTCAGTTGCACCTGAGGGTATGACAAGAACCAATGGGTGGAAACTCATCAGAGGGAGAGCTATCCTTGAAATAAGGAGAAATTTCCTGACGGTGAGATCCATTAAACAGTGGAACAGCTTGCCTTTCAATGTTGGGGGGGGGGGATTGCTGGAGGTTTTCCAAGAAGCGGTTGGACAGCCATCTGTCCCAGATGGTATGAGGGCTCCTGCCTTGGGCAGGCGGTTGGACTAGAAGACCTCCAAGATCCTTCCAACCCTACAAGGAGTCTACGGTTCTATGAAAAGGTTCCTGGTTCTCCATGAAGACTTCATTTCTGTGAGCAGGGAAACACATTCCTGTTTCTCCATGAAGACTCCATTTCTGTGAACAGGGAAACACAAACAGCCAAGCCAGGAGAGAGATTGAGTTGTGAAAGCCAAATAGAATGCTCCTGTAAGACAGCAGAGGAAGCAGAGGTGGGTCCTCTTTATAATTCTTTACTCCAACCACCAAGGGAAAGTTTCAGCTGCCTTCCTAAAGAAACCACATGGAAGGGAGAGCAGCATTAACTTCTAGAAGACAATGTGCCCAGCCTGCTTTGATTCCTCCTTGCTGCTCAACACTTTCCTTCCTTTCGGCTCCCACCCTTCCCGTTCCTTGGATCTTAATTAATGGTCTGCTGTGATTTTGATGATTTATTCAAGGACTCTGCAGCAGAAAGAGCAAAGAAGGGTCATTTCTAAGGTAAAGATCATATGAGTATTCAAATTCCTGGGTGTTCTTTTCTCTGTCTCCATTTCTAAACCATGGTAGTTGAATTTAACATGATGGATCTATGGGTACGCTGCTTTCCCCCTGATAAGTTCACTGGGCTCTTAGCTCTATCAAACAGCTATCTCACCAATGCACAGATATTCTTTATTCATTTTCTGCACATTTGACGAGAGAATCAAATGAGTACCACTATTATTACCTTAATTACATTTATTGCTAGTTCTACTACTCTTAGTTATCAACACTAATTTCTATTTACAAGATTGTGGTAAGAATTATAGCTAGGTGGTGTGAACGATGCACTTGAGATCATGATAGAATTAGCATCCTCTCCATCATCACCACCGGCAGCTTAGTGCTTCTTATCAAATCTGTCCTCGCTGATTCACAATATGAGAATTAAGATTCTGGATGCATCCATTCCAATCAGAAACCAGATGAGTTAGTCTGGAACATAGGCAGCCGTGGGGAATTTAAGAGAGGGAGAAAGTACCCAGGACCTTCAGAGAGAGACTTGCCTTTCTGATAAGGTGCAAGTGGACTCAGCACTGATAATGAAGGAAAACACAGTACAGATTAAACAGAGAGGACATCTTCATTATATGTGAGCATTCCTTGGCTCTGATTGCCACAGCAGTTCTCAACACCTCTTGTAGTACACAATGAGGAATCATTTATTGTGTGACTGGTCTTTTTGGTAAACAAACTGACAAATCTTAAAGGTGCTTGGTATTCAAACTTCTCAAGCTTGCCATTTGGCATTTGTCAGGTTAACTCAGTTCTTTAAGCTCTTTCATGTATTTGGACTTCTTCTTCTTCTTCTTCTTCTTCTTCTTCTTCTTCTTCTTCTTCTTCTTCTTCTTCTTCTTCTTCAGTTGACATATCCTTGAAGAACGTTGGCAATCAGTATCCTGAACTAGTTTTTATCTAAAGCTGTTCTAAACTGCAGAGTGCAGACCATTGGCTTAAGTTATCTGGAAGTTGAATCATGGCAACTGGACTTCTTTTCTTGAGAAATTGAAACACCAGTCTGACTGATTGAGCTGTTTGGATGAGTAGCGAAACATTTTGATGTCTCAAGAAAAGAAGTACAATTGCCATGACTCAACTTCCAGATAACGACACCTGGATGACTGAGAATCTTCACAGACATTGGCTTAAGTTCTTAAGCCAGAATGTTCTTCTACACCGTGGGCCACACTTCCCATCTATTTTTCCTTGCAGGATAACCTGCAGCAGATGGTATTTCTTATTGTGTATTATGTGTCTGAAGTACATTATTGCAATTTTCTTCTCTTTGTGGTATTGAGGATTTCTAGCTTTTTATTCATGCGCTGTAATACAGACACACTAGTGGCTCTGGCTGTCCAAGGTATCTTTAGAATTATTCTGTATATCCATGTTTCAAATTTCATGTTCACCAGTAGAGATGGGCACAGAGCGAACATTTTTTCGTTTCCGTTACCGTTTGTCGTTTCCTTTATGTAACGAAATGACAAACGAAAATTGTGATGAAAATGAAACAAAACAAACAGAACCACGAAAATTGTGGTTGTTACGTTTTGTTTCCGTTAATGGCAACGCACAATGAAATGAGCTGTTTTAAATGTTAAATAACGCCCTGGACATCCGTAAAAATGCAGTGATAATTATTTATATTGTCTGATAATACCTACCAGGGGGGTGGGGGGCTTAAAACCTTTGTTTTTGTCTTCTCCCATCGTGATGTATTTTTCTTTTCCCTTTAAAATGGATGTCGCCACCAGCCACAAAATGGAGGCAAGCCATGTGTTGGGATCATGTTCAACCAATAGTATTCCCAGGTTGCAGACTGGGTGGGCAGGTCTGGCAGCCACAGAGGGCAGAAAAAGCTGTGGCAGCCCCCATCCTCCTTGCAGTCTGTGGTGGGAGTTAGGGTGGGATTGCTGTCTCTGCGACTCTAGCTTCAGTCCTGCAGCCTCCCTGTGTGCGTGCGTGCTGCGTACCTCTTGGTGAGTACCCTGCCCTGCCCCGCAGTGCAGTCGCTCTGTAGCTGCCTTGCACCCTGAGCAATGCCCGCCGCTGCCTTTGCAGCCTCCCTGCATACCTAGTCTATACTGTGTCTCTGCCAGCATCCATTTTTTTTAGTGTTTTCCCTCTGGTCTGGGAGGAAGAAAATTGGGAGATGCCTGCGCATGGAAATGCTTTAAAAATCGCGCAAAAAGCGGGTAGAAACAACAAACGAAAAAATGAAAAACGGTAATGAAATTTTTCAAAAAATTCCCGACAAACGGAAACGAACTGAAACAGACCTCTCAATGACAAATGAAAAACCGAAATGCCATTTTTCTGTTTCGTGCCCATCTCTATTCACCAGTACAAAGAAATTGTTTTTTAAGTATACCTGTTTCTCAGTGGAAGGCTTACAAGCCTACTTAGATCTGAAGTGCTGAGTGAACAGAATGGGGCAGATATCACTCCATTTTTCATTATTTTTATTAATATACAACAATACACAATAATCATACACAATGCTAGAACAACCAAAAGACATAAAAATCCAACTAATGTATGAAGAATATAATAAAAAATTTATATCAAAACACAAAATATATCATACATGTTCTACCCTATGCTCCCCACCACCCTAGGGACTAATTTATATATTTGTTTTCAATTATATTTTATACCCACCCTGTTTCTTTCCAGTAATGTAATGATTCTTGTCCAGGGGTACCACCCTTCCCTTTCTCAAGCCCATGTACTCAAACTGAATTCCGTATAAATTTAAAATCATTTATATTCACTAATATTTTTATTTCACATGCTAGTTTATCATCAATGGCTATACTCCACATTTCTTTATATCACACCTCTAAATTAATCTGATTACTAGTCTTCCAATTCCTTGCAAATATCCATCTTGCCACTGCTACCATGACAGTAATGAATTCCTTTTCTTCCCCTTGTAGTTGACTATTATTAACCATATTCAGCAAAGCCATCATTGGGTACATGTGCAATAAGCATATTTTCCTTAATCTCTTTGAAAATCTCTGATCATCCCTTCTCCCTTATTTCACACGTCCACCACATATGTCAACATGCCTCCCTTTCTTTTTGACATCTCTAGCATAAAGACGGTGCCTTTTTGTTTAACAAATTTCAAATTTTGTTTAACAATTTTATTGTGTCAGTGAAGACTCTCAGTTATCCAGGTGAGGTTATCTGGAAATTGAGTCATGGCAACTGGACCTCTTTTCTTGAGGATCAAAATGTTTCGCTGCTCATCCAAGCAGCTTCCTCAGCTTTTGCCATGACTCAACTTCCAAAAAATGTCCATGGTGTTAAATGCCACCTGTGTACTGCTTTTAAGGAATGTTCTTTAACTCTGATGGGCATGCGTTTCATTGTTTGTTTCCGCTAGGCAAATGTTACTTTGCCCTCCCATGACGAATAAAGACGCGAGACAACTTTGTTGGGTATAAAACTGGGCCACACTTTATTAACACAACATATTACCACAGGTCTCAACCACCTGGAACTTCTTGAGGGGCCTGCCACCACGCAGATTCACGTTGGGTACATAGGGTTCTCCTGGAACCCCTCCAGCTCTAGAGCCTTTGAGCGAATCAAGCCGCCTGGTAGCCTACGTCCTCAGGCCCCCAGGGTTGGCCAATTCCCTCCCCCTCCCCCGGGTCCCGAGCTGCATTCTTTGTGGCTCATGGCCCAGGCAAGGCCTCCACTCGCATCCTTCCCCACCACTGTAATCTCTAGATCTGCAGTGTTAGGGGTCGGATGGTACCGGAGGGCATATTAGAATTGTACTCACCAGCTCCATTCTCTCTTTACATATGCCAGTGTGACCATAAAAACATCAACAGACTCAGGGACAAGGGTACCACCCCCAAGTGCCAGCGTGGGGTAGGGGAAATTCCCTGCCCCTCCGGGCCAATCTTGGGGCAGGTCAAAAATTCCTATCCGGCCCACTAGGTCACCAGTTAGACTCACATTAGCACTGAATAATGCAGTGGGGGGGGATGCGCCAAGAAGAAAGAGGCTTTGGCCTGGGGCAGGGGCTGCCTTTATACACTCGTCCCACCCCATCCGGGTCCCAGGCTGCCTTTCCCCATCTCACCATATTCATGCGGGGGAGGGCAAGGTAGATCCGGCGGTGCATGCGCTCCTTTGGAGCGGCCATTAGACGGAGTCAGAATGCATTCCAAAACCCAGCATTCTCCAGTGTAGCTGACAGAGGGACCATGCATTCCCCTATTTTTCCTTGATTTTTTTCAATAGCTTCCCAGAAATAGGTCTCTGCTTTTCATTTGATCACCTCACACCCCCTGCTTCTGGGTTTTTGTGTCAAATAAGATTGTCTCATCCATATACCTGTGCCAGTTTTTCTTTTTTCTTTTTCTTTCTAGCCTATCTTTCTCTTTGGGTCAGGCGCTGGGCTGCTCCTGGGGAAATGGAACAGAAGGAACACAGCAGGAATACATCATTCTTTTCTGCCTCCTGAGCTTCCCTTTCACTAATCCCTCCCTCTGAGCTGCACACCTGTGTTTTGCTGGCAAGCCAGTTGGTCACGCCGTGGGAAGCCAGGGGGTGAAACTGGGCCAGATGGGTGCTGAAGGAGAAACACGAGAGAGGTCCTTATGGGCAAGCGATGACGTATCAGGATGTTGATCCTGGGGGAGCCAAATACTTAGGGTGGTTTTGCAATTGGGCCATTGTTTTGAGGGCAGGTGGTGTTGACGTAATTTCAGTGCTTCCTCCCCAATGTCAGGAACAAAACTCAGACACAGCTTGCTGCAAAAAGCTAGTCCCTTAGAATTAATCACCTTAAGACAGAACTAACTTAACTCCCCACCTTGCTGGGGGATATCTTCACTTTTTGGACCGGGGGATACGGCTTCGTGAAATGGCGATGAGGAAACATCACATGGTTTAAACCGGTAAAAGGAGAGATGAATTTCCAAAGCTTCCAGGAGTTTTGGTTAAACAAGGAACAGCCTTTCCTCATGTTTTTAAAGGTTAAAGGTTTTGGAGTTCTTCAGCAGACACACTTTACCAATATTTAACAGATCTTAGGTTTTTTGTTAAAACATGTATCTGTGATGTAATAGCAGTCAATGTTTTCAATTTTGATTGCCTGTGCCTGGTAGTTCTGGATAATAATAATAATAATAATAATAATAATAATGATGATGATGATGATGATGATGATGATGATGATGATGATGATGATGATGATGATGATGATGATGATGATGTAGTGGCTCAAATGGTCCACTGGAATTTGTGTCACAACTATCATCTGCCCATAGCAAAGAACTGGTGGCATCATAAGCCTGAAAAAGTGACTGAAAATGTGCATGCAAAATTACTTTGGGACTTCTGAATACAAACAGACAGGGTTTTGGAGCATAATACCCCGGATATTGTGATTGTGGAGAAGAAAAAAGTGTGGCTCATTGATGTTGCTATGCCAGGTGATAGTAGAGTCACTGAGAAACAACTTGAAAAAATTACCCGCTATCAGGATCTGAAAATTGAACTTCAGAGACTCTGGCATAAACCGGTACAGGTGGTCCCAGTGGTAATCGGCACACTGGGTGTGGTGCCTAAAGAGCTAAGCAAGTATTTAGAAGAAATTGGAGTTGACAAAGTCACCATCAGACCAATGCAGAAACCCATCTTACTGGGATCTGCTCGCATAATTTGCCGATACATCACTGAGTCCTAAACGCTTGGGAAGCGTTCGACTAGTGATTAGTAATACAAAATCCAGTGTAGATAGCTGTGTGGTTAATTAATTAATTAATAATAATAATAATAATAATAATAATAATAATAATAATAATAATAATAATAATAATAATAATAATAATAATAATAATAATAATAATAATAATAATAATATGCCATCAAGCACCTTCATAAGTAGCAGGCAGATTGTGCCTGAGTCCCCTACCTCTGTTGAGAGAGGGGTTTTAAATACACACATGAATGAATGAAGCTGCTCTTTCAACCACCCCCAAACAAATCAGAAGCACTTCATACCTCCACCAGCAAGACCACAAGTCATGAACCATACTCGGTGTTGGGAAGGGTTGAATAGCTGGGACTTTAACCCACCCCAGGCCATTGTACATCTAACGAGCCTATTTAGGCCATTGTCCACTTAATGAGCCTGTTCAGACCAGGGGGATGTGAAATCAAGGTGAACTATAAATTGGAGGCCTCGCCACTAACTTCCTTCAGACTGATGAAGCTTCTTGGATGAGTAGTGAAACATTTCAATCTGTCAAGAAAAGAAGTCCAGTTGCCATGACTCAACTTCAGATAGCCTCACCTGGATGACTGAGAATCTTCACAGACAACTCATATAAGTGTTGATGTTTCTAAGTCCCGTTCATTCAGTGTGGCTGCGTTAGAATGCACTGACAGCTGAATCCAGCTCTTCCGTCACAGGAATGTGAGCTAAAGAATTTGCACTGAGGACCAACATCCGAACAGAATTCCCACCGTGTGAAATGAAACTTCTGGTTATCCACCATGGTTTTGCCATTTCAGCAGGTAGTATAGGGTGAACAAGGGAACCATTTTGTTGGAACTACTGCTGGCTGGAGTACTCAGGGGATTGGTTACCCAGCTGGAGACCCTGAAGTTCTGGAGTTCAATTCTTTACTAGGCCTCTTGGAGAAAAGAGCAAGCCTTCATAGTTTTTGGTGAGCTGAACATTCCCAGGGCACCCCCAGAAAATGAGACTGGTAAACTGCATTTGAGTACTCTCTACACATAATATTATGATTGTCAAAAACCTCTCCAGTCTGAATTCCCAAAGGTCTAAATTTAGGCCACCAGTCTCTAAGATGTTTTTGATGATACCAGAAAAAAAAATAGGCTGAATAACTTCCTCTGATCCAGCACTGGCTTATTTTGAGTGTCCCTCCCTCCCCTCCAGCATCTTCTGTAAAAAGCTTTGATCCAGACAATAACTTTTAATGCTGATGGATGATGTATCCTCAAAAAATGAAGGAAATTACTCGCTGCTCCAGGAACAAGCCTGCACATGATCATCACCGGTCATTTATATCATCAGTCATCCAGGGTCCTAAAGTAGTTATAGGATTAGAAGCTCCCCCTCCCCTCCCTCCTGGTATTCATCATTTAATCTGATGGAATAATGGAATGGGGTTTTCAGAGGGTTTTCTCTGTGTGTTTTCAAAGAAGCAAGTCGTAACAGGATTTTTAGAAGACAGTGAGACCACTGTTGATGAGTTGCTACATCTATATCACCTTTGTAAGAGGAATATTGGAAATTAAATTTGATCAAGGCTGGCCAAAGTCATTTGAGGTGAAGGGCAAAACTACGTCCCCATTTCAATCCAGGCACAGAAGGGACTTTTTCGGACTCTGTTCCCCCCCAAGATCTCCCCCCCCCCAAATCCCTGGCAAATTCAAGGACTCATGATGCAAAATGTAGTTTTTCTACATTGTTAAACTGCTTCCCACTTAACGGTGACCTTCCACAGAGGCTCAAGGTCATTGATATGTTCGAGGGGTGGTTGACTATGGCCAACCCTCCAGCGAGATACCATGGCTGAGCACAGATGTGATCCTAGGTCTCATGGATCCTAGTTCATTTTTTGATATATTTTTTTAAAACACAGTGCTACCTTGTATAAAGGAATTAATTCGTTCCAAATGAAATTATGTGAAGCAAATTTTCCTTTATACAAATTTCCCATAGGAATGCATTGAAAACAGAGTAATCCCTAATCGCGACCATTTTTATGTTGTACGGATTCGCCCCATAGACAATTCTGTTAAGCAAATTCCCCCTCCCTCTGGAATTTTTTATGTTGTACAGATTTTATGTTATACAAACCATTTCTTATACGAGGGTCCACTGTAGTTTTAAAGTATTGTTAAAAGCTATTTAGAAATGAAACATTAATGTTGAACCACTGACAAGTTTCCCCCTCTTTATTTTACTAGTGTTTTTTCTTTTTTATTTGTTATATACTGCTGGTTTTATTCTCCATTGTAAACTGCCCAGAGTTCCTTCTGGAAGATGGGCGGTATAAAAATGCAACAAATAAATAAATAAATAATAAATTCAACTATCCATCCGGTACACCATACTGGTGCCACATTATAAGCTCTCTCACACAGAGAGACATGCAACTTCTTTCCTCAGAATTCTTCAGCATTTGGGAGTATTATAGTCACAGTGTGCTGCAGACCAGCCTAGGAGAGCTGTCACTCATCATTGTCAAAAAAGGGGAGCAACCGGACTGTTTGCAAGGAATAACCATGAGGCTGATGACGCTGTGTGGATCTACTGCTCAAGATGGTTGCACGATTCTGCGTAGATAGCTGAGTTGTATATGTTATGTCTTGAGTGAATGGTGGAGAAAATGAACCCTTTTCTTTGGTTCATTAGGATTATATTCAATAGGCAATAAAAAAATGACATCTTACTCCAGTACTGATCTCCTTAGCAATCTTGTGTGTGTAATGGCCTATCTTTCTTGCCTGGCATTTATACCTGGCATTCAAAGAATCCCCTTGGTTGGTAACATATACATCATTTTTTATTTCATTTCTTTTTAATGACATGCTGTGGGAGATCTTAAGGCAAATAAACAGTGAAACTCTTAATCACCCCACACCACAATAAATGATTAACACCTATTCTCCTGAATAGGACAAGTTATCCATTTCCCACAGCTATTAAAAACCCACAGTCCCACTCTGTAACCCAGAGCACAGAGAGAACACCTAGTTCTCTGAGTTCCTTGCCCTCTGAAGATACTGGCCACAGAATCTGGTAAAACTCTGGAAGAAAAACTTCCAGAACATGGCAAACAGCCCCAAAAAACCCACAACAGCCATCTGATCCCAGCCAAGAATGCCTTCAAGAATACATTAAACATTGCTTTGTACCTAATGAAGATTGAGAAAGCTTCTCTAAGTTTGCTATGCATCCCAGAATCACCTAGCAAAGAAAGGACTTAAGAGTTGTTATAGTCTATGAAAAGGAACTTTTTCAAGTTATATGGACTGTGAACTACGGAACAACTTTCTAGGTATCTGAGAACTAGGTATCTTGGGTGGACATAATTTTAGGAAGAATTATTTTGTGTGAACCATGTGTTTGTGTCATTACAGTCGTGACCAACCCTTCGTGACCCCATGTCCATGGAGTTTCCTTAGCAGGAATACTGGAGTGGCTTGCTGTGTCCTACTCCAGGCGCCTACAGCACCTGGTATTCCCTGGTGGTCGCCTATCCAAGTACTAACCAGGGGTGACCCTGCTTAGCTTCCGAAATCAGGCAAGATTGGAGGTGCTTAGGGCATTTAGGCAGCTATGAATGGTGACAGAAGTGTATAATTTCATCTGAATATTTAACTAAACCCCCAAAGACCACTATCCCACAGTCTGTTTCAAACAAGGATTGTCGATAGAGGGAAGCTTAGGCATCCATTCTTGGATGCCTCCTTTACAACATTCTCCAACTGCCAGTCTCCCTCAGGGGCATGGGTTGGAGGCTGATAGCATATGCCTACTGTTAGACCATCCTTGTGGCCTGATAATCTTACCCACAGAGTTTCTAATGGTGATGCCAAATCACCTGGATATTCCAATTCGTATGATTATATCCCTTCTTTGACATACAAGGCTACACCACTTATAAGACCACAGCTTGCTTATAAGTAAACACCTTTAGTTAACTTCATTTAGGCCAGATAAGTGCAACTCTCTCTCTCTCTCTCTCTCTCTCTCTCTCTCTCTCTCTCTCTCTCTCTCTCTCTCTCTCTCTCTCTCTCTCTCTCTCTCTCTCTCTCTCTCTGTGTGTGTGTGTGTGTGTGTGTGTGTGTGTGTGTGTGTGTTTTTGTGTCATTACAGTCATGACTGACTCTTCGTGACCCCATGTCCATGGAGTTTTCTGCCAGGAATACTGGAGTTGCTTGCCAGTTCCTACTCCAGGCGCCTACAGCCACTGGTATTCCCTGGTGGTCGCCCATCCAAGTACTCACCAGGAGTGACCCTGCTTAGCTTCCGAAATCATACTAAATGATAAAGCAACCTTCAGCTTTCTAGTAGACCTTGAAGCTTTCTTTTCATCTTCCAACCTATCTTGAAAACACAGTTGATTGGATCAAGTTATGTCTCAGTTGCATTAGCTTTACATCTGGTTAATCACAAGTCTGCCCTCCTTTCACTAGAGAAGAAAACCAAACCAACAAAAACTGTGCTTAAATTGTAGGAATTATCTCCTCTGATATCCATGTTGTTATGCATGTTGAGCCCTAAGCTGTATCGCAAGAGGCAGGGAAGTGTATGACCCAAAAGATGACTGCATTCTGATCCATGCCACAAGCCAGAAAAAGAATCAATTGCAACATTTGGCAAAGAGACACAGACCAAATGAAATTTCCCAGCATCCTCAACTTGCAAGTGTACAAGCTCAAATAAGGACTAGGCATCTCTGAAGAGCTGCAAAGCTTGAAGTACAGGTTCAGAGTTCTGGATGCATTTTCCCATCTCCCTTTTGTTAATGGACTCCAGCATCATGATTAAAGAGATAAGTGGATATGATGGCTCCATCCACTGTGCTACTCCAGGAGCTTCGTTGACATGTGCAGTGGTGAAACTATGGTTGGCTGCTTTGATCGACTCTCCCAGTGCTCTGGGAAAACACCAACGTGACAAACCCAGATCAAGATTAATTTTGGAAAGGAAAGGTGGAGAGATGTTGTGCTGTCTTTTCTCCTCCCTGCCTACACATGTGCACACTGAGTTTCCATGGATAACTTTAGAGCAAGGTCACTCTGTGCCCAACAGTTGTTGGGTAATTAAATCACATTCAACGTTATGATGATTCTGAAAAAGTTTCCCAAGTTTGTGAGATATTTAAAGAGCAGCTTTAGCAGCAACAAGCATGCCTGCAATAACTGTCCATGATCAAGGAAAGGTTTGAACCCAGGACCCTTGGCTCTTTATCTATTACAATGCTGTTGGGGAGTTCAATGATCTTGGTAGTCCCATTGCAATATATTCATCCTCATGGTGGAAATTTTGGGGGTACCTTTGCAAAAGTGAGCTGCCTTGGACTTAGTCCATGTCTTCTGCAATAAGATAAAGTTTCTCCCTGAAGACATGAATGCACTGAACATTCAGAAAAGCAGATTCCTCACAGAACAGAGGAAGAAAAGACTGCGGATTTGGGCTGAGATATTTCTTTGACCATCTGAAAGGATCTAGAATTAAGAGAAAACAGGCTTAAGGCACAAATGGGGAACTTTAAGGTTCTAGAGCCCTGGTCCCCAATTTTGGGTAGTCCAGATGTCCTTGAACAGCTGATGGTGGGGACTTCTAGGGGTTCCAGTCCAAGGACATTTGGGCTACCCAATATTAGGAACCATGGCTCCAGAACTTTGGTCATGACTCATGGGTAGAGATGGGCACAACTCAAAAAATGGTGTTTCATTTGTCGTTTGTCGTTTAGGGGGTCCGTTTTGGTTTGTTTTCGTTTTTCGTGAATTTTTTGCAAAAAAATTCATTTTTGTTTAGTTACGTAACGAAACAAAAATGAAAACGAAAACAAAAAATTGCTGTTTCGTTAGCATTCATTAGAGTTCAATGTATTTGTCGCAACGAAAACGAAACACACAACAAAATTTCTGTTGTTTCATTTCGTTTCGTTTCATTTTGGAGACAAAATTCATTTTTTGTTTCGTTACGTAATGAAACAAAAAATGAAAACGAAAACAAAAAATTGCTCATTTCGTGCCCATCTCTACTCATGGGAGATGAAGTCTAGAATATATGAAAGAGTAAAGGTTCTCCACCTCCTGCTAGAGATATGAAAGAAGTCTTCAAACATTGGAAGGGCTGAAGATGTCCAAGAAAATGCATTTTCTGTTGGTACATTTGACAGGGCCAAAACTAGTGGATTAAAATGACAATGAATAAAATGATTGCTAAAACTTAGAAGACACCTCCTAATGGAAACAGTCAGTTAGGAGTAGAGATGAGCACGAATCGAAAAAATGACATTTTGGTTTTTTCATTTTTGTTGCAGGTCCATTTTGGTTCGTTTTCATTTTTCGTGAATTTTATGAAAAAAATTCATTTCGTTTTTCCATTTTCCATTTTTTGTTTTTACCCGCTTTTTGCGTGACTTAAAGCATTTCTGCGCGCCGACGTCCCCCAATGCCCCAGACCAGAGGGAAAACACTATATTAAAAAAAAACAACGATGCTGGCAGAGACACAGTATAGACTAGGTACACAGGGAGGCTGCAAAGGCAGTGGTGGGCATTGCCCAGGGTGTAAGGCAGCTACAGAGTGACTGCACTGCGGGCCAGGGGAGGGTACTCACCGAGAGGTACGCACGCACACAGGGAGGCTGCAAGAGAAATCTCTTCTTTCTCTCCCCTAAGAGCCAGGCTGCAGCCAGCAGGAACACAGAGACACACACCTGCCTGCCTGGCCTAAAGTAATGAGTCACAGAGACAGCAATCCCACCCTAACTCCCAACACAGACTGCAAGGAGGACAGGGGCTGCCAAAACTTTTTATGCCCTCTGTGGCTGCCACACCTACCCAGTCTGCAACCTGGACCTGCTATTGGTTGAAATTGTCCAAGAATTTACATGATCCCATCACATGGCTTGCATCCATCTTGTGGCTGGAATCCATTTTGTGTCATCCTTAAAGAAAAAAGAAAAAATACATCGCGATGGGAGAAAGACAAAAAGAAACGTTTTAAGGACCACACCCCCCTGGTAGGTAATAATTTAAAATAATTATCACTGTGTTTTTATGGATGTCCAGGGTGTTTTAATACCCAAGAAATCAATATTAGGCATCTGGGAGGCATTTTGGGTTGATGTCCCCTAATTCCCCTTAAAGGGAAAAAAAATACAGCAATCTGAGAAAAGACAGAAATGCACATTTTAAGGACCCCAACCCCCCTTGTAGGTACTGTATTATCAGGCAGAATAAATCATTATCGCTGGGTTTTTACGGATATTCAGGACTTTTAAAAACATTTAATAGCAGCTCATTTCATTGTGCGTCGCCATTAACGAAAATGAAATGTAACAAACCTAATTTTCGTGGTTCTGTTCGGTTTGTTCCAATTTCATCACAATTTTCGTTTTGTTACATAATGAAATGAATAACGAATAACGGAATGAAAAAAAATTGTTTCGTGCCCATCTCTAGTTAGGAGTCTTTCCTCCCTCCCTGGAGATATCCAAGTACAGTCTGAATGGACAACCACCAAGGATGTTGCTGTTGCCTCTTGCATTATAGCACCTGGATTAAATAGGAAGATTGTATGATTAGTTGTTTGATCAGGAATTGGGGCAGTAAAACCCAATATAGTTGTAGTGAAGTGAAAAGCATGGCATGTGGATTGCTCGGGAATTATATCATTGCATAAGTAGATGTGAAAGAAGTTGTATGACCACTTGTGCAAAGGGTTGTGCAGCTTGCTTGAAGCTGCACTAAACATGATCATTGTTCTACCTCTATAAATGTGAAACCCCAGCATAACTGATTTTGTGCTAGCATAATAACATTCTTGGACTCAAACCTCAGAGTCCATTATCAGTGAGATCATGATGATTGTCTATTTTCCCTGGCCCAAATTTTAGATCGATGGCACAACAGCATCAAATCTCAGATTGGAATGTGGTGGTTGGGGGTGAATTGTGGTACTGCTGCTTCAACTGTAATCATGACCTGGGGTTCAATACCAGGTAGCAGGCTCCAGGTTCACTCAGACTTCCATCCTTCCAAGGTCAGTAAAATGAGTACCTAGCTTGCTGGGGTGAGAGGGGGGGCAGGCAATGTGTACCCTGCATAATTAAATACTAAACCACCCAGATAGTGCTTTAAGTGCTCTGAGGTGGTATATAAGCACAAAACTTTGCTTGTTTACCACCACCACCACCACCACCACCACCAGTCACCAGGAGAAAGCCCTCATCTCCTCAACATCTTCCCAAGGCTGCCGTAGGGGAGTGAGGGGATTTAAAAGAGAACTAGTTGTTTCAGGATGATGCCCCTGCATAATGCCTTAAAATGTCATTCCACTAAAGTAGTCACATAAATGAATCTGTGTTCAGTTGGAGTACAAGATTGAATGAGTCCATGGCACCAACCAACACCAACACCCCTCACAGGATCAAGGACTCCATACTTCACTTTCTGATCAAACTACCAAAGGAAGCCAATCTGGAGTTGGTTTTGCCATTTTCCAGTTGACTAAAAGGGGCCATGGATTTTTAAAAGGTTGAGACATTCTGATAGTTTGGAGGGCTCTACTATGGTTTCTCATATGGTTTGGAGACAAAGTCAGGGTTCAGAAATGTATTCCAGTTTCAACTGGATTGATTGTGCCTCAGAGATGAAATGATTTCTTTATCTGTAAAAATCAATACATTGGAGAAGTACAGCTGCTATCCTTTTTAATTAAAAAGGGGTTTTAAGCAGAGGCTGGAAGACCATCTGTCCAGTGTACTGCAATGGGGCTTCCTGCATGGCAGGGGGTTGGACTGGATGGCCCTCGAGGTCTCTTCCAACTCTATGATTCCATGATTCTAAGAGGGGGGTTACACTGATGTTGATGAAATTTGGTGAAATGATATATCATAAAATGTGGAGTATGCCTGTCAAATTTCAGACAAGTAGTTTGAGGGTTGCATGCTAAACACCTTTGATTTTTCTTTATCATTTATACCTACCTACAAACACAAAAACACACCTGAGGTCTGAGAGATCTCAAATTGTTCTGCTTATATACTGCCCCATACGACATCAAGTAGTCTCCAGGCAAGCTGGGAACTCATTCTACTGATCTCAGAAGGATGGAAGGCTGAGTCAACCCTGAGCCAGCTACCTGGGATTGAACCTCAGGTTGTGAGCACAGTTTTACCTGCAGTACAGACATTGAACCACTGTGCCATGAGGCTCCTTCCTGCAGTACAGGCATACTGTACTGCAGGGTGGGAAGCAGGCATTATAGATAACCTGAGTTCCAAAGAGGCAAATCCATAAAAGGTTCACAGCAGGAGTTTGTCTTGGAATTTCTCAAAACATGATTGCCTCCATCGCATCTCTCTGAAACCGAAGCCCCATCCGTGCTAACTATGGGCTAGGCAGAATGTCTGTTTCTCCCCTTTGAGATCTGATTTCCAATAGCTGGATATATTTCAAAGGCTAAAATGGTTTGGGCCACGTCCAGTCTGGTTGGTTCCCAAGATCTGAGTCAATCTGTCATTCCAATTTTCTTTGCCCTGGTCGTTTCATGCTGAATTGCACCTCATATAATACATTGAGTGGGTTCTCTTTGGAATCTGGAATGTGTCTGAACCCAGTACCTAACAACACACAAATAAATCATAGCAGCCTGGGATTGCGTGGCTTTGGGGGAAAATGAGGAACGTTAACAATAAGGCACACATTTGAAAGATGCCATTTGAGGGTGACCAGCTTGGTCAGAGAGCAATTCTAAATGAGATCATTCTGCTATCTAAAGATTGAGCAGCATGCCCAGTTACTGATTCCCAAAAAATGTCCTTTGGGGGAGGAGAGTGCAGCCGTTTTGGCTGTGGAGCGCTTCTGAATAGCATCCTTAATTTTGCAGGCACAAAGCAAAACCAAACCAAAAAAAGAGGAGTCTGTTGACTGCGGTCCGTAAGGGAACATTTTCCCTTCTTCAAATGGAGCTGGCTCACCATGTGTTTTGTTCATGCATGAGGTCTTTGGCAGTGGAGCTCCAGCCTCTGAAGATTTATGCTCAGGGAAGTTTGTGATGGGCAACACATTTGCTGCAAAACCTTTCCCAAGTTCCGAGAAATGTTTCACTCTTCTTCAGAGTATGTGAACAGAAGAGCATAAGAACATAAGAAGATCAGGCCAAAGGCCCATCTAGTCCAGCTTCCTGTATCTCACAGTGGCCCCACCAAATGCCTTTGGGAGCACACAAGACTAGATCTCTGTCTCCTGATACCACTCCCTGCATCCGGTCCTTGAAGTACCCCGGTTTTAAGCCTGGAGATTACACATCTCCATCATGGTTTGTAACCTGTGACTTACACATCTCCATCATGATTTGTAACCTGTGGGAAAACAAGATGCTAGGTTTCTTTGCCGATGGTGTGGCCAATGGCTTTCTCTCCCTAGAAGGAAACTTAGGCCCTTACTTCACGAACCGCTCGCTTCAAGGCAAGCCCTCATTTCTGTGCGAATCGATCGTTTCAGTCCGCACGCTCCTCCTTTTGGCTGCGATGCCACCCTGACCACGCCCCTTTACCGTGCTCCAAGCGGGTGATTCCCTCCATCATGATTTGTCCCAATGTGACGTGTGGTCTCGGTTTTTGGCTTTTATTTCAAGTTTTTTTAAAAAATATTCAAACAGGGATATCGATGCATCACTATATCGATTTGTAACCTCGCTCGAGTGCGACTTATGGCGGCGGGAGCAGGAGGAGCCGCTGCCGCCTCGCCCGGCCAGAGCAGGGCACCCGGGGCAGGCAGCGTGCAAGCGGCGGAGGGCGGGCGGCTGTGCCATGCGGGGCTCCCGAGCAGCGGCGGCGGTGGCGGGGGCTGCCAATGATGCCAGGAAACAGTTGAAATCAGTAGAGCCATTGCAACTGACAGTCCAGCATCAGTGCATCGATTGGTAGGTATTTTTTTAAAGGATGGGAAATAAAAACGTTGAAAAGTGGCATGCGAATGCGAAGGGAGCACGTGAGGTTGTGCTCGAATCGGTCCTAAAACTGCAGCTCGTGAGTACTGAGAAACAGGGGCGGGAGCGAAGCGAGAACACGTGACCGCCACGTGACCGCCTCCGAATTCACAGCGAAGGCAAGGTCGGTTCGAAGCGAGGCACTTCGTGAAGTAACAGCCTTAATGCAAGCGGGAATTGTGGAGATGAATAAAGACTGCAATCCTGAACTTCTATGCAGCCCAACTAATGCCGGCGATAGCGAGGAAAGATGGAGGTTACAATGGAACAACTCCACAAGGGTGACTCTTAATCACCCATGCAACCATGGAAATAAATTCAGTTACTGGCAGCAAGACCTTTGTGGGGTAGAAACAGACATTCTGCATGTTTCATCCCACCAAGTGGTAACTGTATGCTCCACAGCTCCCACTGATGGGACTTTGGTGTTAGAGAGACACGGTTGAGGAAGTCATGTTTTGACAAATCCTAGTGCAAAAGAATCCCAGGCTTAAGTCTTAAACACCAAGCCCAGGACAGAGCTAATCTGCACATCCCAAAAGGTAAGATAAACTCCTGCTGCGAGACTCACACAGAAAGAGCCATTGTGGGTTTTCCATTTTTGACACATAGGTCATCTACAACACCTGTGTCTATCCTTAGTTTTCTTGGATCTGAAAGTAGAGCAATCCTGGGTTCACTTTTCAGTCATCAATAGTTTTGACAGGCAAAGATCTCCCATCAACCTCAAACACAAAGATCTCCCATCAACCTCAAACATCATAGGCAACATTCAGGGTAATGAAAGCTTATGTTTTAGGTAAATGGAGTATTACATTCCACCCACTAAAGAGATATTCACTTATTTGCTTATATACCAACCCTGTATACTACTATAGGTGGTGCATAGATGAAAAACTTAGAACCCCTCATGACCTCGATGGTAATAGGCCAATATGGTAGCAACAACCTAGATTTAAAATTAAAAAGAAGAAAAGAAGAAAGAAAAGAAAGAAAGAAAGAAAGAAAGAAAGAAAGAAAGAAAGAAAGAAAGAAAGAAAGAAAGAAAGAAAGAGAAAATACTGTAGCATTGACCTAATCATGTTAATGTTTTTAGGGGGGTAAGTTACTGCAGCCAGCTTAGCATGGTTCTTTCTTCACTAATTTCCTGGATGTCAGAAAGGAAGGAGCCTGGTTTAATTGGGAGCTTGTTCCACACATTAGGTACCACTACTATTGCACCCCAATTCCTCACCATCTCCTTTTTGGCCCCTTGGTGTGGCCTCTCTAGCAACCTAGGTTGTGAGCAGCCTGTGAAACAGGCAACTGTTTACTGAGAGATGTATTCTGACATGTTAAAAGGTCCTAAAACCATTAAGGGCTTTGTAGATCATACTAACCCCAGCTTTTAAATACTGGAGATACCTTTGCTAGACCAAAGAGTCCATATTTGGTTCCACTCTGGGCCTGACTGTTTGCTCTCTCCATTTGTATTCCATCAAAGTTTAAGCTCTTGCACAAGGTTCGTGGAAACCTAGCCAGGCTGATAAGCTTGCAAATTGGTAAATACAGGCATCTCCACTGCCGTGGCTGCAGTAGCTCATCTGCTGAAAGAATTTGCAGCCATCTGGAGTGACAAGCTGAATTGGAGCAAAGGTCCCAAAGATGATGCCAAGTTCCTGTAAGGCAGCATCCTGTTGACGAGCGCGATCATGAATCATTGAAGAGCAAAACTTTATTAAGAAATGAATATGCACTAAGCCGTGCTCGAGATGAACCGGAGGGGCGGGGGAGGGAGCTTCTGTGCCAGTGATTTGGAACTAATTAAGGATCACAGTAAAGGGGGAGAAAGAATCCTCTCTCTCAGTCTCTCTGTACGTCTTCCTATCTGTGCCTCTCAAGCTCTAAAATCTGACTTTGTTGTTATATGCCATCAAGTAGGACCCATTGTATGGAACTCGAATCATCACCACCACCATGTACTGCCAAGTCAACTCTAATTAATGGTGTCCCTTTTCAGGATTTCCAGGTCTAAAATATTCACGTTTCCTTGATCCATGAAAGCTTACGTTATAATAGGCTAGTCTTGAAGGTGCCACACGTTTGTCTTTTGCTTTGCTTGGATTTCACATCATAGGCTTGCCACAGACTCACATGGCTATCTCTTCCAAAACAAGATATAAATCGGAACTCATTTTGGCCCCCTAATTTAGACAACACACAGTTTTGCAAACAGAATCAGCCTAAATTAGGCCGGTTCACACTGGATTCCACTTCAGATGGGTTTGCATTGTAAAAATCCATGCAGTCTTCAAAACAGTTGCTTTCTTAGATGACCTTTCTTCACAGAGTCCTTATTGAGGCTCACATGGAGAATGAAAATGAGGTTTCCCAGCAGCAGTGTCCTGGAGGAGAAAGGGGGTCAAAGACACAATGCACTGATTGATCAGAGTTTCAGAAGGCTTTCAAAACATTTTTACAAGAAGGACAGGGGCTAGCTCTCAAAGAAGGGGTCCATTTTGGCTTCTCGAGAAGATCTCTCTCCTTCATTTCACTGAGGCTTATCTATCCCAACAGGCTGGGAACAATAGATAGCAATCCCATGGTTGAATGAGAAACACATCCCCTCACATTTATTTATTTATTTATTTATTTATTTATTTATTTATTTATTTATTTATTTATTGCACCGATTTTCCCAAGAGAACTCTGGGAAAGCAAAACGAACAACAATAAAAAACCCAATAAAATTTTAAAAAAAAAACATACCAAAAGAAGAAAAGAGGAAAAGAATCTGGCAAGAAGCACAAACAAATACTAATTGAAAACAAATGAATCACAAGGGGCACAAATAGACATTAGCAATCGCCTTAAGCTCCTTTAAACAGCCACATTTTCAGTGAGTTTGTTTGTTTGCTTATAGATTTTTTTAGTCACCCCACTACCAAGTGGTCTCTGGAGAGCATACAACAATATATTAAAACTATACAACAACATGTTAAAAACTATCAAAATAACAAACAATTTAAAACAAATACTGTGGTACCTTGTATAAAGGAATTAATGCATTCCAAATGAAATTCTGTTAAGCAAATTTTCCTTTATACAAATTTCCCATAGGAATGCACTGAAAACAGAATAATCCCTAATCATGACCATTTTTATGTTGTACGGATTCGCCTCCATAGGCAATTCTGTTAAGCAAATTTCCCCTATCTCTGGAATTTTTTATGTTGTACAGATTTTGTTATACAAACCATTTGTTATACGAGGGTCCACTGTATATAGATAATAAAATCCTACTGCTTATGAGTCCAGCTAAAAAGATCACTGACTAATTAAAATGTTGGTTGAACAGGAAGGTCTTTGCCTGGCGCTGAAAAAGGCAAAAGGGTCAGCACCAGGTGGATCTCTGTTGGGAAGGCATTCCAAAGTTGTGGGGCAACAGTCGAGAAGGCCCTGTTCTGACATGCCCTCCTCCTCACCTCTTTCAGGTCCAAGCACCTTGTCCACATCCTCGGGTCGCAACTAGAGATGGTCACGACTCAAAAAAATGGTGTTTCGTTTGTCATTTGGTCGTTTAGGGGTCCGTTTCGGTTTGTTTTCATTTTCGTGACTTTTTGCAAAAAAATTCATTTTCGTTTCGTTAGGTAATGAAACAAAAAATGAAAACGAAAACAAAAAATTGCTGTTTTGTTAGCATCTTTTTAGTTCAATGCATCTGCTGCAACGAAAACAAAAAACACGGCAAATTTGGTCATTTCATTTTCGTTTTCATTTTGTTTGTTTTTAAAAATTTGGTTTCCTTTTCGTTGCATAACGAAATGAAAAAACGAAAATGAAAACAAAAAATCGCTCGTTTTGTGCCCATCTCTAGTCGCAACAACTGAAACTCATCCAATAAATAATGACATAAGCCCTGAGCACTGGACACAACCTTCATCAATATGACTACCAAAGCTACTTGGCTGAGTAGCAAAACGTTTTGCTCTCACAAGAAAAGAAGTCCAGTTGCCAGGACTCAACTTCCAGGTGAACTTCTTGCTCGGCAAGCGACATGATTGCTGGCAGGTGTCTAGTTCTATACCTACGAAGGTCAACTTTGTTGTAGGGCCCTCCATTTTGTCATCAGCCAGTGGTAGGCCCTGCCTTATGGTGCCAGCCTCCATGTATTCCACATTCAACAGGAGCGCACACATCTGGCCCTCCCTTCCTTTGGCCATCCTGGGTGACTCAGGTGATGGCCATCTCCCTGCCAGCACAGCAGTCTCCGAACCTTCAAGGGCTGAGAAACGAGTCATTAAGTCCCTGGCCAAATCATACAATCTGGCCTAATTTCATGTCCTGCACTGATGCACCAAAACTCGATTCCCAGGGGAGGTTTCAGGTGGCCTATCCCCACCCCTCCTACTTTGTTCATCACCTCAACTGTGGCTCTCAGCTGCTCCCACACCGGCCAGCCCTACTCATCCAAAGATGATGAGGCTAGGGGATGGGGAGGAGCCTGGCTAGGTTTATGATTGTCCGCTTGTTTGCCTTTGCTTTGCCCTTGCCCCTTCCCTGGCCCCATCTTGCCAGCTGCCCTTTCCCCTTCTGTCAATGTAAATGCTGTGAATATTTATTTTTGCTCTAGTTTTTCAAATTATTTGTAATCATTTTAATTAGTTGTTCTTTTCTTAATCGTTGTTGCCTATCAGGCAGGCGCCGGGGCACAAGGGGCTGGATATTTCCCAACCCAGCACTGCAGGAACCATAAGAACATAAGAAGAGCCAGGCTGGATCAGGCCAAAGGCCCATCTAGTCCAGCTTCCTGTATCTCACAGTGGCCCCACCTCAAACTTTCCTGCACCCCTGGCCCTACAACAGCTCCCTTTTGACTGCAGGGATACAGCTCAGACCCCAGCTGGGTTACCGCTGCCTCCCATCACCCAAGCCTGGGAACAGTGCGTTGTTAGTCTGTGGAACTCCCCGCCACAGGATGTGGTGATAGCATCTGTCCTGGATGCCTTCAAAAGGGGATTGGACAGATTCCTGGAGGAAAAGTCCATCACAGGTTACAAACCATGATGAAGATGTGTAATCGCCAGGCTTAAAACCAGGGTACTTCAAGGGCCAGATGCAGGGGAGTGGTATCAGGAGACAGATATCTAGTCTCATACGCTCCCAGACGCATCTGATGGGGCCACTGTGAGATACAGGAAGCTGGACTAGATGGGCCTTTGGCCTGATCCAGCATGGCTCTTCTTATGTTCTTATGTTCTTAACACCAGGTCGGCCTGCAAACACCCAAAATGGCAGCCACCGCCCCTCCACCCTGCCCCCATGCTACTACCTAACCCACCCCCTGCTTTCCCTTGGTCTACCAGCCATCCCCCTGCTCACAATGATCAGGCTGAGGCCACCACCAACCACCCGACCCCAAACTGTGTGGTCTCCATTGGAGAACTGCAGACCTTGTGGCCTGAAAGATAAAGTTCCATGTGGTGTTACAGTACACCAGGCGTGTCCAAACTTCAGCCCTCCAGATGTTTTGGACCACAACTCCCAGAATTCCAAGACTGTGTTTCCAATGGTAAAGGACTGTGGGAGTTGTGGTCCAGTTAGCGCCAACAAAGGCTGATACTTCACGTCCCTCTCGCTGCAGTTCGCGGCCCTGCTGGAGACCGGTTCGAAGGAATGTAACCTCACGTCCTTGTGGGGTCAATCCGAGTTCAAAGGAACGTAACCTCACGTCCTTGTGGGGTTAATCCGAGTTCAAAGGAACGGAACCTCACGTCCTTGTGGGGTCAATCTGAGTTTGAAGGAACGTAACCTCACGTCCTTGTGGGGTTAATCCGAGTTCAAAGGAACGGAACCTCACGTCCTTGTGGGGTCAATCCGAGTTTGAAGGACCGTAACCTCATGTCCTTGTGGGGTCAAACCAAGTTCGAAGGACCGTAACCTCACGTCCTTGTGGGGTCAATCCGAGTTTGAAGGAACGTAACCTCACATTCTTGTGGGGTCAATCCGAGTTCGAAGGACCGTAACCTCACATCCTTGTGGGTTCAATCTGAGTTCGAAGGAACGGAACCTCACGTCCTTGTGGGGTCAATCTGATTTCACCCCGACCATGCCCCCTGAACTGCGCTCCAAGCGGGGTGAAAGATTCCCATCCTGGAGCTTGGGAATCTTTTCAATCCACTTCTCGATCCATGTTGAAAACCGATTTCAACACAGAGGCAAGTTCACCTCGGCTCGAGGACGGACGTGAAGTAACCACCAAAGAGGCTGATGCCTGGAGTGGGGCAGGCTTATAAGACTGCTCCTTGCCCTTCCTAACAGCGAGACTTCCGGCCAGGTGGGGCAAAACCGCTCAGCACGCTGGAGACACCCAGCCACGGAACAGGACCTTGGAGTGGGAGAATGCCTCTTTCCAGCCACAAGCAATTGATATGAGCAATCCCTGCAAAATATTTTAGGCTTGCTTGCTTTATAAATAGTCATTTAAGTCCCATTCAGTTTACCAAAGACCTGCTCTGAGTGGGCATGGAACAGATGGCGCACATTTGCTGATGTCGGATCAGCACAGGTGGCTGTATTTTTGGATGTTTCAGGGGTATAATTCAGGGTCACAGGGAGGGAATACATGCATATGTGTTACTATTGTCAGGAAATCCAAGGGATCTAAATTGCAAAATACACTTCGTGTTTTGCTTTTGGGAGGGGGGACCATAAGGAAAAAAAAAAGGAGAGAGGTTTTTTTTTCATGTCAGCAAAATTCCATGAGAATGCTAAACTTTTTCTGCTGATTACACTATAAAAGCTGCACTTTTCTTCTTCTCCCTGAGGTAATTAGCAAACAGACTAGTGATTTTTAAATATATCTTTCTGCCTGGCTGACGAGAGGACACCCTCTTGGCTCAGAAGGCTGCTACGGCTTGAAAAGCAGAGACTCAGAGGAGAGTCATGTAAAAGTAGTTCACACAGCAGCTGTTGCTAATGTTAAGCGAACTGGGGAGGGGGAAAAATCACCCAACAGAGAGAAAGGAAAAGAAATATCTCAGCAGCTTCCTTTCAATTTTGTTCACCTCTTCTGGGATGGATCCTTAGCTAATGGAAATTGATGGGGAATCAACTGCTTTCAAACAACTGACAATCTATATAAGAACAGGAAGAGAATTCAAGTCTCTCCCTCACATTTTAGCAGAGATCTGAAGAAATACTGCTAAATTACTTATTTTTTTGTTAAAGCAGCCATGAGTTCATGGGTCCCAGCAAGAAAGGAGTACAGTAGGACCCCCGTATCCACTGATTCCTTATCCACTTATTCAGTTATCCATAGTTGGCAGGAGGGAAAATTAAATAGATAATTCAGCAGCCGCAAAGCAAGCTACTGTGACAAACAGCATCTGTAAAGCAAGCTACTGACACAAAACAGCAGCTGTAAAGCAAGCTATTGTCACAAAACAGAAGTTTTGGAGATTTTTGTGTTCTCTCTTATCCACGGTTTTCATTATCCATGGAAGTCCTGGAACCAATCCCCAGTGGACACCAGGCCTACTGTAACTGCAATTTGTGGATCTGGCAACAAACAGTTCCTTCCACCAGCATTTCTGTAGTTTGTGCAAAGTCTCTGGCTGAAATGACACTGTGGTGGCAGGACTGAAGAATGGAGGGGACAGTGTGAGAGAATCCCTCCATCCATCAGTGCTGCAGCCAATGCACACCATGGTCACTGCCATCCAGGTGCCCAATGAACAAGCAAGCCTGCAGGGGATAATGGCCTCCCTTACCCCAGCTGGCCACCAAGGAAGCCCTACTGCTGTCATCTGAATATAGATTAGGGATGGGCTGTTTATTTCAGAAGCTACTGGTTCCGAAACAACCCACAGGAGCTGAGCTGGTGTTCAGAAGCCTCCGAAATGCAATCAGCCAATCCCTTACCTTGCTTTGCAAACACACAGGGCTGAGCTCCAATGAGGAAGAAGCCTCCAAAGTCATCATTCCTTCTCCCTGGTGCTGGCCAATTAGGAACTGTGCAGGGAAATGCATCACCCCGCCTTCCTGTCTGATTGACCAGCAGCAGGGAGAAGGAACAATTATGTCGGAGGCTTCTTACTCCTTGGAGCTCAGCCCTACGTGGGTGCAGAGCAAGGTAAGGGGTTGGCTGATTGTGTTTTGGAGGCTTCTGAATACAACCTGGGCTCCTGCAGGTTGTTTCAGAACTGGTAGCTTCTGAAATGAATAGCCCCATCCCTAATATAGATCCATCCCAATCCATTGCTGGTTCTAATTAAAGATAGGGAGAAACTGGAAAACAAATCATGTTTTGTGACAAATTTTGCCAACTTTTCAAAATACATCATATATTTGCATTTCCATGCATTGATCTGCCATCTACAGTGCATGACTACATTATAAGCGAGCTTTCTTTGGGTGACAGGCAAGGAAATTATTGGAATTAATCTTGTGAGTAAAAGAAAGACCATTGGTTGGATAAGCAGGTGAACATCTTGTTTCAGCTAATTCATTGATTAGTTACACCAATAACACGTTTTTACCCATTCCGGAAAGACCTGATCACAGCGAAATTTGCTGTCGTACATAGTCCCAATTGGATGGAAATGGGATTTGCCAACATGTGTTCTGCAATTAGAAATCAAGCCCTGGAGACTTGAATAAACATGCTTATTATGCATTTTTATGCAAGGCTAATACCTCTTTTCTTGTGCAGCTTTAAAGTTGGCGTACCAGATAGTTGAACTGAGAAGCAATGGGGGTGGGGTGACAATCATGGAATTTCAAGCTCAGAAAACTGCCTCCATCTTTGGTGTAAAAGAAAAGTAGCAAAGTTGAATCCACTTCAGGAATGTGGAGGTTTAATAGGGCTCTGATCATGGAAGAACATAAGGATCAGAGAACCAGAGATGAGCCAGTGTTCTCAAGTTCATCCCCCATAATAAATAAAATAAATAAATAACACAACTTAAATCTTCCCTCCCACGTTGCTATCCAGCAGCATTTTAAAAAAAGACAAATGGAAGAGAGCCCACCACCTTCCAAAATTATCCCATTCTGAAGCTGTCCTTGCTGTGAAGAGCATCTCTTTTTTCTGTCTATTTTGAATGTTTTGTCCTGTCATTTGAGCCCATGGCTTCTGGTCATCTCCTGAGAAGCAGCAAGAAGAACACTTGACATCCTTCAGATATCTGAACCTGACTGTCATGTCACAGCTCAGTCTTCCCTTCCCAAGGCTAGACATACCCAACTCCCTCAAGGATTGCTTATAGGTGTTCTTTTTCTGGACCATTTGCTTTCTTGTTCATTTTCCTTCATGCATGTTCAAACTTGCTGGTATCCTTCTCAAAGGATGTTCCCCATAACTGGACCCAGTATTCCAGGTGAGGTCTGACCAAAGCAGAGAAGAATAATACTATGACCTCCCTGAATTTTCTCACTCTACTACAGTGGTGTCCAAACATTGGCCCTCCAGATGTTTTAGACCACAATTCCCACAGTCCTTTGTCATTGGCAATCTAGGCTTGGAATTCTGGGAGTTGTGGTCCAAAACATCTGGAGGGCCAAAGTTTGGACACCCCTGCTCTACCACATTGATGCATCTTAGAATTCACTGGCTTTTGGGCTGCTACAGATTTGTACATATTGTGGTACAGTACTTGGGAGAAGTGAGTTAATGGCTGTCATTTAAGGCAGATGATGGACTGATGTTTTCTAGACCAACTTTACCATGAATAGTGCAGACCAAATGCCCAGCTAGGATCAATAACCATGCCAGTGGATTTTGGGAGCTGTAGTCCAAAATCCTGAGGTTTTGGGGCTGAGTGATTCCAACATCATGGTAGCAGCAAATTTGTTCTGGATGGAAGCCTGAAGATCAAAGGAGCTATCCGTAGTACAAAACCTATTTTGAGGGATGAATATCAGCATTCTGCATGTTGTAAGGCATAGGTGGTTAAGCTCAGACTAATAACATCTCAGTGACACTGGAGCCACTAGGCTCCACTGCTTAAAGACCTTCTCACTTTTTCAAGTTCTGTATCCATCGGCTCCAGTGTCCTGTTTCTCCCACTGCTCCACCAGAAGGTTTGTGTGAAAAGACAAGAATACTATGAGACCACAACCATCTCCTGTTACTACTCTCAAGCAGCTGGTGGTCAGAGACAGCGTGAAACTGAACCTCCATATTATGTGAGGATATTTGGTGCTAGTAGGTGAATCTTCCCTGCCTGATCTTGCATGTGCAGCTTACTCTAGAATACTCAGAATGAAGATCACCTTTGTTGCCTCTGAAGTCCAATTTTAAAGGACCATTGGGGCTGCGTTGGTGTGTTGTTGTGGGCCCCACAGCTTGTTGGACCCATGTCTATGTGAGCTAAGGAGTGTTCCATGGATCCAGTCCTTCACTGATTTTCCACCTGACAAAAAAAGCATCCAACTGGAAACTGAAAGAGAAGCAGACTGTACAACTGCTTAGAAGATCATTTTTGTCATTAAAATGAAATAATTTGTAGGATCTTGGGGGAAACTAACACTATCTTTTGCCAACCCAGATCACTGCAATCACTACCTTTAAAAGCAAAGAAACCAAACAACATTTAAGCACCATGGACAGCTGTCAATTTCACCTGGTCTCCATTTAAGACTACATGCTCTGTCTATATCCAGTCCATGTCAAATTCACAAATAATCCCTTGTTTGTTTGTTTGTTTGTTTGTTTGTTTGTTTGTTTGTTTGTTTGTTTGTTTGTTTGTTTGTTTGTTTGTTCATTCATTCATCCATACACAAACATGCACATTCATTTGTTTGTTCGTACGTTGTATTTATATCCCAGCCCTTGGGCCAAATGTTTGTTCCACTTTCCACACTATTTCATAAACTTAGAAGAAAGGGACAAAATCCTTCTCGTGTTCCCTCTTTTTATCTTCACATGCGCACAGTGCAATTATCTCAGACAAAGAGAACCATATGAAGGAGTTATATGAAAAGAGTCATATGAAGTATTATCCTTTGAAGTAAGTGCTCTTCAAATACAGTGGGTTTCATTCATTTTCTCCCTATATTTCTCTGACCTTTGCTCCATCCAGCACTGAAAATATGCTTGTGTCAAAACAAGAGAATGCAGAGTGACATGAGCACTCACCTCGGATAAACAAAGCATGGACTTGTCCTGGATTTAGTTAGAGTACACAGATGAAAACTATGCTGGATAGTGATAAATAAGCAGTCCTTGCTCACTGATATTTGAAGTAGAGGTGCCCCAAATGGTAGTTGGATCCCAATATTCTTGCACCTCTGCTGACATCTACAACAGTCCAGTTCTAACAAGATTCCTCTGCACCTCTTGCAGGTCTTTTGGTAACTTCGTGAGTCAAACAGCAAAGGGCAGTAACTCTGGAGTTGGCAGGATGGTGCATCTAACCCAGGTTTTAGTCTGCAGTCTGGACTTCTGATCTTTCCAAGTTATCCTTGGATCTATCTGAGGTGCTGAACCCTGTCTCAATGTGACACCATCACCGGAGGAACCCAATATGGGTGAAGGGTTCCTGTTCCCAGCAGGCCCTTTGAGATCAAGGAGGCCAGATCTCCATAAGAACATAAGAAGAGTCATGCTGGGTCAGGCCAAAGGCCCATCTAGTCCAGCTCCCTGTATCTCACAGTGGCCCCATCAGATACATCTGCATGAGACTAGATCTCTGTCTCCTGATACCACTCCCCTGCATCTGGCTCTTGAAGTACCCTGGTTTTAAGACTGGAGATTACACATCTCCATCATGATTTGTAACCTGTGATGGACTTTTCCTCCAGGAATCTGTCCAATCCCCTTTTGAAGGCATCCAGGCCAGATGCCATCGCCACATCCTGTGGCAGGGAGTTCCACAGACTAACAACACGCTGGGTGAAAAATATTTTCTTTTGTCTGTTCTTACTCTCCCAGCCATCAATTTGAGTGTATGTCCCTTAGTTCTGGTATTTTGTGAGAGGGAGAAGAGTGTCCCTCTATCCACTTTACTCACGTCCTGCATTATTTTGTATGTCTCAATCATATCCACCCTCAATCGCCTTTTTTCCAGACTAAAGAGCCCCAAATGTTTCAGCCTTTCTTCATAAGGGAGGTGCCCCAGCCCAGTAATCATTTTAGTCGCTCTCTTCTGCAACTTTTCCAGTTCCATTATGTCTTTTTGAGAGGCGGTGACCAGAATTGTACACAATACTCCAGGTGTGGTCTTATTATCATTTTGTATAATGGCATTTAAAATGTTGGCTGTTTTATTTTCAATCCCCTTTTTAATAATCCCTAGCATGGAACTTGTCTTCTTCACTGCTGCCACACATTGGGGAGACACCTTCATTGAGTTGTCCACCAGCACACCAAGATCTCTTTCCTGATCCATCATGGATAGCTCAGAGCCCATGACCAGAGGATCCACAAAAGGTGGGAGAAAGTCTCGAACCTCCAGATGATGTTGGTACTGAGGCTGACCGTCCTCCCAGCCAGCATAGATGCTGCTGGCTTAAAGGTGTGTGTTTGGAGAGAAGGTACAAAACAAGAAAAATGCCCTTCCTCTCTTCTGTATGACGTTTGTTTTGCTGGCAAAAAACTGTCTGTCCACCCATCTGTCCCTCTTCTCCTTCCCTTTGTGTCTAGCACAAGTCCAAAACCAGGCCTTTCAGAAATGTGTGATTTCTGTGCTAGTTTTGTTGAACAACCTCCCATGTAATACATATTTCTCCATGAATTACAAATGGGGTCTTGTCCGGAATCTGAAAAGTTTTTTTTGGACTACAGATCCCAACATTCTCAGCTACAGGATTCCAGGAGTTGTTGTCCAAAAAAGGTCACATTTCCAGTGGATGTTGACCTGGTTGCCAAAGTGTTGCTGCAGCTGCAACACTTTTGATAGTTGCATAGATTTACAGACAACAAATAGACTAAGCTGGCAGCTCAAGTCAGAACGGGCCATAAAAGCTCACCTTTCATTGGTTTTCATTTATGTCTGGGAAGGAAATATGTTAAAGAGCTTTGAATCACCAGCAACCTTCAAAATGACTAGAAAGAACTCCATTCCAGCCTCGTAGCCTTGATAGAAGTTCAAGGTCTATTTGATTTCAAATTTCACTCTTCTTAGATAAGAAGGGAGGCAGAAAGTTGTTCCATAGAGTGCTTGATATTTCTGCAGACATTCCCAGTGGGTTCTTGCTTAAATGCAAACTAGGAAGCCAGAATCATCTAATCTCATTGAAGAATACTCCGAACTCCATCAAAAATGGGTAATTACCGGTAAACAAAGATGGTTAGTAGAACCACTTTCTATTCCAGATGAGCCTTAACTTACCAAAATAATATTTCTAAGGAATGTTATATTAGTCTATCCTTGGTTATTCAGGATTTTGTTCTCCCAGATGAGCCAAGCTGGGCTCTAGAATAATCAGAGGGGGGCCTCCTCTCATCACCACCACAGGCACCAGTGGTGCAAATGGAAAGACAGAGAATATTTTTGATGGCTGTGGAAATCCCTTCTAAGAGTAGCTAGGCTGATCTCTGAGCCTGTAGTTTTTAAACACCTTTTAATTGCTCCAAATGTCTGGGAATTAACTGGCTGAAAAAAAATGTGTATGAGAGTGAGTGAATGAGTGAAAAGAGCCATATTATGGCCCCAGGTTTTGTTCCTGAATAGGGATGGGCACGAAATGCCAAAATGGCACTTCGTTTCATTCTTCATTCTTCGTTTCATTCTTCGTTCTTCCTGTTTTGTTTCATTTATTATGAAACAATTTTTTTAAAAAAATCATTTCGTATCATTTGTTTCATTTTGCTTTTTTTTGCTTGCACCAACCGTGGGTCCGTGGTTGGCACGTTTTTTCTCCCCTTATCTCGCACCAACCAGCTGGCCTGTGGGCCCGGTCGGTACATTTTTTAATTTTAAAAAAATTATTTCTTCTCATGCCAACCAGCTGGCCCGCAGGCCCAGTCAGTGCATTTTTCCTTATCTCACACCGACCAGCTTGCCCACAGGCCCAGTCAGCATTTTATTATTATTATTATTATTATTATTATTATTATTATTATTATTATTATTATTATTATTATTATTATTATTATTATTATTATTATTATTATTTGTTTGTTGTTTGTTTGTTGTTGTTTGTTGTTGTTGTTGTTGTTGTTGTTGTTGTTGTTTTATTTTTGTTTGTTTGTTTGTTTTCTTCTGTTTATTCTCATTTTTTTTCCATCTCTTCTGACCAGCTGGCCCACGGGCCCAGTCGGCATGCTTTTTTTCCTTATCTCGCACTGACCAGCTGGCCCATGGGTCCAGTCAGCATTTATTTATTTATTCATTCATTCATTCATTCATTCATTCATTCATTTATTCTCATGATGATCAGCTGGCTCATTGGTCAAGTCAATGCATTTTTTCATTTTAATGGAAAAAACAAGCATTTTGTTTCATCAATAACTAAATGCTGCTTCATCATTTTGTTTCATTTTGTTTCATTTTGTTACATAACAAAATGGCATCCCTACTCCTGAAACCTAAGGGAATGAGATGCTAATACTCTGATGGTCCTAATTGTTTCTTCTTAAATCTTGATTACTGGATTGATCCAGTTCTGGTTTCTTTCCCGCCTCAAATGGCTACCTTTGAATATCTCTGCAAAGATAGCTCATAAGGGAAAAACCTTGACTGATAGGATTTTCAGATATTTAAAGGTAAAGGGAAAAGTTTTCCTCACCCCCGCACATGCATGCTAGTTGTGTCTGACGCTAGGGACGGTGCTCATCTCTGTTTTCAAGCCAAATAGTCAGTGTTGTGCAAGCCCGTAGCCATGTGGCCATTATGACTGAAAGCCTTTCTGCGCATGGAACACTGTTTACCATCACTCTTTTTACGGCGGTACCTATTTATCTACTTGCATTTACATGCTTTCGAACTGCTATGTTGGGATTAATCAGGAGCTGGGATTAACAGCAGGAGCTCACTCTGCTGCGTGTCACCCAGGATTTGAACTGCCGAGCTGCCGACTTTGCAGCTGACAGTTTCAGCTCTCTAGCCCACTGAGCCACCACGCCCCTTTCAGATATTTGGGGACCACTAATTCCATTTATTTATTTTTATTTATTTATTTATTTATTTATTTATTTATTTATTTATTTTTACAATTTATATGCCCCCACTAGCTCACCTGGGAAATAGACTTCAACTTAAGGCTTTTAAGTGAAGACTTCTCTCCCAAGTGATAGGCCTCAACTTAAGTTATCTAACTTTATCCAAGCTTCCTGTTTCTACCACAGTGCTAGCAGGAATAGTTGCTTATGATCAGGAACCTAGTTAGAGCCAGGCCTAGCAAGGGTCCATAGCCTTCCAGATGAGGCCTTTCACACAGATGAGCTCCATCTATGTCCCTGCAAGGTGTCTCTCAGGTAGAGCTCCAAGAATTTGGGGATTGGCAGATTTTTAAAAACATTGAAAATCACATCCCTAAAAGCTTCAAAGAAGCATAGAATAATGAAGTCAGAAGGGCCCTGAATCCAGGCAGAAATTCAAGTCTAAGCAGACCTGGCAGATGGTTGTCCAATTTTCTTTTGCATGCCTCCACTGTTGGAGCGCCCGCTACCTGCTGAAGCAATTGGTTCCATTCTTGTGCTGCTCTCTAATCGTGAAGAAGCTTTTTCCTGATCTTTAGCCTAAACTTGGCTCCCTCCAGCTTGAGACCATTATTACATCTCCTGCACTCCAGGATGACTAAGAAGAGATCCTGCCCCAACTCTCTTTTTCATTTTTGTTTTCATTTTTTCACTAGCCTTCAAACAATAAAAAATCGAACTGAGATGAAATTCTCTTGTTGCAACTTGGTAAATGGAAGGAACTGAACAGGGCAGCCACGCCAAGCTGAGTTTGTCTGATGAAACCTGAACGCTTCGTAAGCATGGTGCCATGATCTCTGCAACCTTGGCCAAAGTGCCTTAGTGAAGATAGGTATTATGCTCTTCAGCAAGCAATGAGCCTTCTCATGTCGGCTGGCGGGCTTTCCATAACACTTGGCTGAGAACAGCCTTGTGAGAAAGCAAAGAGTGAAATTGCCTGATGACCTCTCCAGCTGACAACCTCCATTGCTCATCTCAATTGCATCTGATTGAACACTCCACATTCTTTTAAATATTTTATCCACTCACTGAACACGGGTGAAAGACAGAGCTAACAAGAAATGACAAGTGAAATAACTACATTTCCGGACCTGACAACACTCTTTATTTTTAATTTGACTGGGGTCGCAGATTGACATGAAGGTGCCTCGCTGATGGGAGATGAAAGCAACAGAACAGGGCTTTGACTTTCTATATACTCCACCGTGATCTAAGCTGAATTCCAAAAGAGGATAGAAATGTTTCTCCAGATATAGACAAACAGAGGTCAAGGTAACAGGGATCAAATGGGCAATAAATTCAGAACCCTTTGCTTTCTCAACCGTGGGAAGACTCATTTCAGCATGCTTCGGTCTGACAGAATCTAAAAATATTCAGAAACATGTCTGCAAGTTGAGTCATGGCAACTGGACTTCTTTTCTTGTGAGACTGAAATGTTTCACTACTCATCCAAGCAGCTTTGTCACAGTCACAAAGCTTCTTGGATGAGTATTTCTTAGAGATGGGCATGAAATGAATATTTTATTCATTTCATTATTCATTATTTGTTTCATTGTGTAGCAAAATAGGAAAACAAAATGAAATGAAACAAATATTTTCATTTCATTCATTTCATTTTTCATTCCCCTCTCACTGCTGCTGACCAGCCCCCATGGAGCTCCGCTCAGCTGTAGCTGTGTCTGATGGATATGATGAAAAACAACCTTTCCTTTGCTTATTTTTTTCTGAATGTCTGAATGTGTGCATGGGTGTTTTAAGCTTACACAGTTATTCGCCCAAACTAATGAATGATTAAGCAGTGCTTTGTGTGTATTTGAAACTGGCTGATTTTCTATGGGTTTTCCCCTAGGGCATGCCTGCCCAACAGGTAGACCATGGGCTACCGGTAGCCCGCTAAGGGTTCAAAAGTAGCCCGCTGGGTATCAATAAAAAAAAGTTGAGGGGATAAATTCACCCCCTCCCTCCCCCATCCCAATGACCACCACTGCCCCAGCAAAGTTCTGGGTCTGCCAGCCCACTGTCTCAGCTGAGCAGGGCAGTTCAAGGCCATGGCGCAGTCCCCTGCTCCCCCCACCAGCCAGATGATCAGTGTGCCACTGTCTTGTGACCAGCTGAGTCGCTGGTGTGGAGTGGAGGGAGGAGAGGGGAGAGAGGGGCAAGAGGGGGTTTGTAGGTGTGCCAATCTCCTTTGTGCAGTGACATCTCCCTTCTTCTTCCCCCCTGGAGAACTCCATAACGGATTGATTTTCAATGCATTCCTATGGGAAACTGCTCTACCTACAAATTTTTTACTTATGACCATGTGCTTGGAAGGAATGGATAAAATTCGTAAGTAGAGGTTTTAGTGTAGTAGCCCTCAGATACTTTGGGCTGGAAAACGTAGACCTCGGCCTGTTCAGAGTTGGACAGCCCTGCCCTAGGGTAATGAGTTTTTCTTTTGCATCCTTTTGAACTTGTCACCCGTGTGTGCAGGAGGCAAGCCCTCCCACAGCCATAAAGCACTTGATTGAGGCAACGATGCTAGAACTATTGTTGGGATATCAGTTGAAATCCTATTGACTAAAGTAAGTTTTATGGAAGGATAGGATATCATAGCCAGAAAGATTTTTTTTTTTTTTTAAAAAAAAAACTTCCTCCTTGTGTCCTGCAGCTTTTCAGTAATCCTCTGTATTATGTGGGAGACAGGGGAGCTGAGAAACAGAGGGAGGAAGTCTTATGGAAACACTCCCCTTGCCCGGGACAGCAATTTTTAGTGATTAAAGACTTCCTCCTCAAACCCCACCACTCCAGAGCTTCCCGACAATGTAAGACATTAATCAGACATCCGAAAACTGGAGCAGAAGTAGGATATGTTTACCAAAAAATGGATCCTGGCAGTGACATCATCACCTTTCCACACAAACACCAGTCCTACAAGGAGAATCCATTTATTTTACAGCAAGGCACTACAAAATCAGTGTGCAGCCACAAAGAAGATATCTCGCAAAGTTTGCAAAGCAGATGTTTTGGACCACAACTCCCACAGTCCTTTGTCATTGGCAATCTAAGCTTAGAATTCTGGGAGTTGTGGTCCAAAACATCTGGAGGGCCAAAGTTTGGACATGCCTGCATTAATGCATTGATGCTGACATTGTTCTTTGGAGGTTAAAAATCAACTGATATGGCTAAAGATCGGTATTTTCTACTAGAGATGGGCACAACCAGAAAAAATGACATTTTGAGTTTTCGTTTGTTGGAACGGGTCCGTTTTGGGTCGTTTCCGTTTGTCGCGAAATTTTTCAAAATTTTGTCATTTCGTTTGTCGTTTGTCGTTTCCACCACCTGAGCCGAGCCCATTGTTAGCATTGAAAGGGGGAGAGATGGAAGTGGCGGGCCGAGCCCATTGTTAGCATTAAAAGGGGGAGAGATGGAAGTGGCGGGAGGGGTTACCCAGAGAGCTCACCACAGATACTCGGCGACCCCAGGCGAGCGCATCCCCATCGGGTGTTCCTTTTTCCTCCAGCTCCAGGTGCTAGCACCCGCCCCGCCGTCCTCACCTCTTCCTCCACCTCCGCCTCTCCCCCCCACTCTCACGTGATCCAGGCCATCAATCAGCGATGGAGGTGGAGCAGGCAGACAGGTAATTGCCCCGGTGAGGGCGGTGGTCCAAGAGGGTTGGTTGGGATGAATGAGCTGCAACCCAGGGAGGGCGGTTGTGCGCACTCCCGCGCCTTGCAGTATAAACCAACCCGCAGGCAGGCCGAGCCCAGAGTCCCATTGATGAGCCGCGTGCAGACATGTGCGTCAGCGAGGGGGGAGACTGGGATTGCTCCTCCCTCCTCCCGTTGCCGCCGCTGCCACCGCCGCCGCCGCCGCCGCGGGTTCCTCATCATCGCAGAGGCTGGACGCGCCCACCCTTGGAAGGCATGGATACACAAAGGAGCCGCAGCGCAGCAGCCCTGGCTGGAGCGAACACACATGCACGCGCACACATGCGCGCCCAGGCTCCGGCATGAACACACACCTCCACCATGTTGGGAGGAGGAGGAGGAAGGCGCGCCGCCCTCCCGCCTTGCGGGCTGCGGGGGGGCAGAGAGAGAGAGAGAGAGCGTGGCGATCAAAGATCTCCCTCCGAGCAACCCGCCTTCCTCGCTTAATCCTCTGCTGACACTTGGCGTTGTGCCCTTCCTGTCCCCCACCGGCATTTGCAGGGGGGAGGCTTTGGTGAGAAAAGGGAGGCCGGAGCTGCTCATCCACTTTGCCATTAAGGCTTTTGGGGAAGGGGGGGAGGACAGAAGAAGCACCTTCACTAATGGGGGGAAAGAGAAAACAATTGAAGCTCTTTAGTAGGATTTCCAGAGGACACGATAGAAAGGTGGTGGTTTGTTTTTTTGTTAGGCAACAATAAGCATCAAGGGAGGTTGCCGCCTCCTGCGCGATTGCTGCGATGCCAGAAACGGAAATGAAAAACCCGACCAAATTTTTCTTTTTTCGGTTCGAGTTCGAGTTCTGATGGCTTAATTATCGTTACCGTTTCCGTTACATAATGGAAACGAAAAACGGAAACAAACGAAAATTTTGCCGAGTCGTGCCCATGTCTATTTTCTACACATGATGATAAACATGTTAATGCTAGCTTTAAAACAATGCTTTCTGATTACTAGATGCACTCTTCGTATTTAATGTCAAAATAATTATTCAAACATTAACTCATTGAAACCATATCATTTCTGCTTTTGGTTCATTTCGTTATTCGTTATTCATTTTGTTACGTAACAAAACGAACAATGAACTGCCCCCTCTAAGGGTATTTGTACATGACCCCTAAACTCCACAGCAAATGGCTGCCAGCTCTGGAGCTTATAATTGTTTCCACACCAGCTCCAGAGTTTGCAGAAAATTAAGTGCGACCACGCTCACCTAAGCGTGTCCCAGTGCACTTTTCATGTACCTGCTCTCGGAGGGTGAAAATCCCCAGATCCGGATATAACCTAGAGTGCCCGGCTCTCCTCGCTTCTGTTTGTTTTGTTTTTTTGCCTCCCGCCCCTTTAAGAGAAGGAATCAGGACAACGATGGGGCTCCGGGCTGCTTCGGAGGTGAGCCTGCATTTTTAACTTTCTTTTTTTCTCCGTACCCTCACACAGACAGGAGCAAGGAAGTGCGGAGGGGTGGGGACGCAGGAAGAGCAAGGAACCCCCATGATCTCTGGTTCCGAATTTAAGTGGCCAGAGGATCTAAAAGAAATGAAACGAAATGGAAATTTTCATTTCATTTCATTTTGTTTCATTTGCTGCTGTCTCCTACCTGGGTCTTGAGTGGTCTTCTTCCAGGTCCGGTCCTCCTGGCTGCAGATAGGGGGTGTCCAGGGGGGGAAAGCCAACTGGCCTGCACTACAGCTATAGCATGGGCCACATGGTTGGCAGTAAAATAAAAATAAAAATAAAAGGAAAGAAAAATCTGCTGCATGGTTGGCGCTTGAAAAGAAACCCTGAGGCGCTGGCTTGGGGCCAGCACCTCAAAAAGCCTCCACTGGGGACTTTTACAACAACAACAACAATAATAATAATAATAATAATAATAATAATAATAATAATAATAATAATAATAAATAAATAAATAAATAAATAAATAAATAAATAAATAAATAAATAAATAAATAAATAAATAAATAAATAAATAAAGGAGCACCAAACTAGCCCCAGGGGTGGCCGGGTTGGTAATCTAAAATAAAGAAAAAATAAATAAATAAAAGAAGTGCCAACCTGGCCCCAGGGGACACATGGTTGGTGCTTGAAAAGAAAATGAATAACAATTCAAACTGAACCAACAAAATGAATATTTCAAAAAAAAATCATTTAAAACAAAATGAAATGAAATGAACCTTAAAATGAACTGAGTCAAAAGAAATTGCCATTTTTTGGTTCGTGCCCATCTCTAGTTGGGAGTTCAATTCCCCACCATGCCTCCTTGACAGGGGGTGGACTCTATGACCCATCAAGTCCCTTCCAGCTCTGCACTTCATAGATTATTATTATCATCATCATCATTTCCAAGCATTTATGATACTAAACAGAAGACCAAACTGAACAGTGACAGATGGGTCTTGCCAATGCCCATCCCCTCTATCTATCTATCTGTCTGTCTGTCTATCTATCTATCTATCTATCTATCTATCTATCTATCTATCTATCTATCTATCTATCTATCTATCTATCTATCTATAGGAAGCCCATTTCCAGAACTTAATACCATGGCTTTATTTCCTGCACTTCTCAAATAGAGCAATCCTGACCTTAATTCATCTTTGAACATCCACTTTCTGAGATTAAATAATGGGTGGGAATGCAGGCCTCTGAAATATCTACAGTTTGACTCTGTTCCCCCCCACCTTCTGTCATCCTCCAGCTTTTCCCATAGAGAATGGCAAAGTGAGCAGCCTCCATTGTCTGTATCGGCTGACGCTTGGTTCAAGGAGTTCAAGGAGGACACAAGGAATGTTGTAACTCAGAGGCAACTCTCACCAGCCGTTCTGCCGGGGACTGGAAATTTGACAGATAAGAATTGACAGGACTGGATAAATGAACTGCCTGGGGAGTTGAGAAGCCAGCATCGAGAAAGCTCAGAGGGCACTTGCCAAGAGACACAAGGCAGAACTCTTGGCTTTACTGAAACACAATCTCGCTTCCAAAATGCTGGAGAGTGCTGTTCATTTGATGCGTAGATATGCACCCCAGCCGAAAGCTGCCTTTTCAGAAATGCTTACATGGGTTGTCGGTTCATCTTCAACAGCAGAGGAAGGGCGACAGGAGTCAAAGCCATGGGCTTCCTTTTGAACAACAACAAAACACCAAACAAAACACCATCCTTAGCCATCCTTAACATTCAGGGCAATAACATGTCCTTTCCTCCCCATTTCTTTCTCTTGGGTCTCTTGCTCCACTTTCAAATTTGCAGTCTTCACAGGAGGCAAATGTTTATATTTGCCTTTGGTGCTGGGAGGGTTGCTCTAGTTTCAGGACATGAATGAGAAACCATTCTCAGACCCTGAACAGGCTTTCTTTCCCACCCTATTAGTGGGCATTCAAATGGATATTTGAGACTTGCTTCTTGGTCTAACTGGCTGGGTAGCTCAGTGGTTCAGGTGTGTGTGTGTATATGTGTGTTGGGGGAATGATTCCCCATTGTGCCTTCCTGACAGTGGCTGGACTCAATGCTCCGTTAGGTTTTTTATGGGCTAAGAGCCAGACTGGGTGGCCTTGTTGGGCGACCTGGACAGTCCCGGGGCAACTCGGGGGAGGATGAGCCACTTCTGAGTGTTCTCTACCTGGAAAACCCTAAAAAGGGTAATCAAAAACCAGGACAGACTTGACGACACATGATGGTGACTTCCTGTGATTGGGGTGTAAACCCTCACTTCTCTTTGAATTGTGTCCTCATGTCTCCGTATGTCTGTGAAGATTCTCAGTCATCCAGGTGAGATTATCTGGATGTTGAGTCATGGCAACGGGACTTATTTTCTTGCGAGATTGAAGCATTTCGCTACTCATCCAAACAGCTTCATAAAGAAGGCCAGTTGCCATGGCTCAGCTTCCAGATCATGTCTGAGAGTGACGTTCTAATTTCCCCCCTTTTATTCATGACAGTGTGAAGTATTTTGCAGTGGTCTCCAGTTTCACATTTGCTAGAAAAGCTTTGGCCAAATGGCAAGAGTGCATAGCCTTATAAAAATGGCCACCTCAAGTCTGTTTCTTTAAATTGAGAAGCTTTGTATGGATTAGTTGCATCTTTCTGAACAATCAGTCATTTATTTATGTAGGCAGCTTGTGCCTCACCCAAAAGTGATTTGTGCAGAGATAATTTGCACAAGCTGTGGAACCTTTGTCAAGAGGACAAAAAAATCATTCTTTTCTCCTTTGACTGGGAACTAGAATTCTTTTATGGATTTGTGTATTCTAATGAGGCTGTCTCAAGATGTGAAGACAGTGATGACTGCTGTGTGTAATATAAATTTTAAAAGTGGTATTCATGTTGAAATAAATAAACAAAATAAATAAGAGGGTGATTGTTTTCCTGAGTCTATCCTTCTGATTTCTTTGTCTGTGGACTGAGCACCCAGCCAAAGAAGGGAAGAGAAGAGGTCTGTTTCATCAAGAGAAAATGAGAAAGAATATTGACAGAATCAAAAGTTATGGATTTGCCTTAGAATACATATTTCGCGCCTCTTGGTATAGGCTTGGGGCATGGTAGCTCAGCAGGCTACAGCACTGAAAACTGTCGGCTAAAAAGTTGGCAGCTCAGCTGTTCGAATCCCAGATGCCATGGAGCAGAGTGCGCTCCCACTGATAACCCCAGCTCCTGCCAACCTAACAGTTTGAAAGCATGTACATACAAGTAGATAAATAGGTACCAACGTAAAAAGTGGGAAAGTAAAACAGTGTTTCTTTGAGGCCATGCCGGCCACATGGCCACAGACTTGCACAAAACTGGCACTTTGGCTTGAATAAGGAGATGAGTGCCACCCCTAGAGTCAGACACGACTAGCATGCATGTGTGTGTATTGTAGAGGATTCTGTGCCGTTGCACAATGCTAAAGCACCAGTCCACCTCTAGCTCAGCCATCTTCTGCACAAGGACTGGGGAAGAAGCAACATGTTCTCCTTGGGGAGAAACATGTCTTGAGAGGGCCCTCCCCTTGGGTCATCATTGGCTGTGGGGACTGGATTGACTGGGATGCAGGGGATATTTCAGTTAAAGTAGGCAGGGGGACTGGTAGTAGAAGTCGAGTAGTTGAATGGAGGAAGAAGGATGAAGAGGAGAAAACTGAGCCTGGCTCAGATCTTGGGGAAGAGCCATAGACAAGGAGGTGATAGGACCAATTAGAACAGTAGTTTATTTATGTATTTATTATGTATGTATGTATGTATGTATGTATGTATGTATTTATTTATTTGTATGTATTTATTTATTTATTTATTTATTTTAATACTTATATACCACCCATCTTCTGGAGGAACTCCAGGCGGTATACAACAAGAATAAAAACAATATCAATAATGAAAAGCTAAATTAAAAAATCATAATAAACTACAAGAAGAAAGTGTGAGCAACATGTTGCCCTCCAGTTGTACGGTTGCCAGATCTTACATTTCAGCCCTAAGACTCCAGCTGTGTGCTGCCCGTAGTCAAGAAAGCCAATGGCACAAAAGCCAGGGGGGTTGTATGAAGTCACATGAAACATTTCAGAAGAGACTGTTTCCTTCCTACTGTAAATCAGTGACATCTGGTGATTCCAATGCCATGAGAAGTTTAATCCATGCCAGTTTTTAGTTAGAGTTCACCAAAAGGCGTAACCTTTAGAGGCAAATGGCTACAGGTTGAGAAATCTCTACTGGCATTCTCGGCTAAGTTACGTGTCACAGAAGGCAACAAGTAATGCCTATGGAGTTTTCTTGACCTACAGCAATTTGCCACTGGGAGTTACGCTTTCTCCATAACTGCACAACAGGATTTCAGCTGATATGTGTCTATTGTTCATATAGTTCTAAACCATGGTTGCTTTCACACGACCACTAAAATCCACAGCAAACTTTGATCCGGATCACCCTCTGGAGCGGTCACGTGGTTGATGTCACGGATCGGAGGTTCCCATGGCCGTATTTTGAAAATCTGCAACCGTTCAGATCCCACAACTGAGAACCGCAACAAAGACACCATAACGGGGCCAAAAAAGTTTTTGCTGCAGATTTTCCATGTTCCCATGGACTCGAGTAATGGTTTAAAATCTGCATCGGAACAGCGACAAGGATTTTACCACCTCGAGACCAGGTACTTGTAAAATGCACTGGGTGGCGCTTAAGTGGTGTTGTCGCACTTTATTTTTAAAAAGTCCACTGCTTGTGGGAAAACGATTTTATGCTCAGCAGCTGTGAGCATGTTTCAGTGGATTTTAGTGTTCATCTGAAAGTAGCCCATGACTAATAAGCTGTGCAGTGATCGTGAACACTTCTCGGTTCTTTCTCATGTTTTTAAAAAAGTAAAGTAAAGCAAAGTGTTCTGTTTATATATTGCCCCATACCACTTCAAGTAGTCTCTGGGTGGTTTACAGTTTTTTAATTACAGTATGCAGGCTACACATTCCCCCCCCCATCATTTTACCGACCATGGAAGGATGGAAGGTTGAGTGAACCCTGAGCTTGCTACCTGGGATTGAACCACAAGTAGAGATGGGCACAAAATGAGCGATTTTTTTCATTTCGTTTTGTTTTTTTGTTTCATTACGCAATGAAAATGAAACAATTTTTTTAAAAAACAAAACGAAAACGAAAACGAAACGACCAAATTTGCCGTGTTTTTTGTTTTCATTGCAGCAGATGCATTGAACTAAAAAGAATGCTAACGAAACAGCAATTTTTCATTGTTGTTTTTGTTTGTTCATTTCATTACCTAACGAAACGAAAATGATTTTTTTTGCAAAAATGTCACAAAAATGAAAACGAACCGAAACGAACCCCTAAACGACCAAACTACTAAACGAAACACCATTTTTTTGAGTCGTGCCCATCTCTAACCACAAGTCATGAGCACAGTTATAGCTGCAGTTCAGGCATTTAACCACTGTGCCACAAGGAAGATGGAGAAAATATGGTGACTGTTTACAGTCCTGGAGTGTCTTACCGACTCTGCCCTGCCCTGCAAGGGGGACAGCCTCAACATCCCATAAGAAATCCACCTTACACTTCTCACTTAACAGCCATGTAATGACCCAGTCATAGGAACAGGACTCTATTAATAAGTGAGAAGTGCCTGCATTGTCCTTTATTTATAAGGCTTATAGGGCATGGATGCATTCAAGCATCTCTGTGTCCTGTCTGCCATTTCCCCATCATCTATGTGGCTTACATTATTTAAAAGACCATATTTAACAGATAAAAGCAGGAAGTATGTAACTACTTTAAAAGAATTAAACAAGTATTGTACTGAAACTTAAAAAGAAAATTAGAATACTTTAGAAACATATCTTTCTTGTTTCTTTCCTGTTCCCCTTGGAATTTTTGCAACACCAGGCATGCCATGGTAGAAACAGACAAGCAAGCCTACAAAATACTTTGTGGGGTTGTTTTTTCCTCCTTCCTAAAAGGTCAATGAAGACAGAGCTTCCAACCATGGTACTTAACACAATGTTTTGCTCCACGGACTTCAATTAATACTCGGGAATCTAAAGGCCTCGAATGAAAAATCATATTAGGCAGCAGATATCTGCTACCCTGCTCAAAATACAGCGGGGACTCACTGAGCAAGAGGTTTTGGCCCCTTGCCATCCTTTCCTCCTGTGAACAATCAACAGCCCGCTAATACGCTTTCCTCCCGATTTGCTGGCTGGTAGTCAGACATTTTGTAATCGAAGGCAGCTGAGGCCCTTTGTGTTTCACGTGGAATGGTGCAGGTGCTAATCTGCGGTGGTGGAATTAAATCACTAGGTACCGTTGAGTCAACTCTGACTGACGGGAGAGGAAATCCGTGACTAAACAGAACAACAGAATAATTGTGAAAGGGTACAAATTCAAGAGTAGGGCCTGGAAAATGCTTGGGAAAGCTAGAGGAACAACAGATCTACCAAGGTCTGTGGAGTACAGACAGAACAGCTGCTAAGCACTTTATCACCTGGTTCCAGCTGTTTCAGCCATGGTGACTTCTCCTTCCTTCGTACAGAAGTGTTTCCAAACCTTTTGACCCTTCAGGCTACAAGCACTGGGATCGGAGATCACCAAGGAATACTAGGGATCTCGGGAAAGCCTCTTGCCTGAAGGAACACAACGGTTGACAATGCTGATCTTGATGGACCCAGAAACTAGGATTCCACTTCACAAAGACAATAGGCGTCATATCAACGAACAGGATTTCTGAGAGATGAAGTCCAAAACTTATGAAGGGCCAAAGATTCAGGACCCCTGCTCTGCAGAAGGTTCAGAGCTAGATTGTCCCTACTAGAAGGCTATCACATCTCTGCTTGAAGACCATCTTCCTTGTCTATGCAATATGTTATATTTTTGGATTGTTCTTTACTATTCAAACTTTCTATTTCCAAGTACAGTGAACCCTCGTATAACAAATGGCTTATATAACATAAAATTTGTACAACATAAAAATTCTGGAGATAGGGGAAATTTGCTTAACAGAATCACCTATGGGGCGAATCCGTACAACGTAAAAATGGTTGAGATTAGGGATTACTCTGTTTTCAATGCATCCTTATGGGAAATTTGTATAAAGGAAAATTTGCTTAACAAAATTTCATTTGGAACAAATTAATTCCTTTATACAAGGTACCACTTTTGAGTGGGTGTGGTGGCTCAGTGGACTAAGGCTCTGAAACTGTTGACTAGAGATGGGTACAAAATGAATTTTTAATTTGTTTTGTTATTCGCTATTTGTTTCGTTCCCTAACAAAATGAATAATAAACCCCACTCTGGAAGAAAAAGGAAATGAAATGAAACAGACATTTCTGTTTTGTTCTGTTTCATTTAATTTCCCAACAGGAATGCATTAGCAATGCATTCCTATGAGGAAAACACAGTCCCCCCCCCCAGCAATCAGCTGTAGTGCGGGCTGGAGGCTGAGCTACAGCTGATCTGGGCTTTTTTTTAAAGCCCGAATCAGCTGTAGTGTGGGCCCCTTGCTGGGCACTTGCAGCAAAAATAAACTAAAATGAAATAAAAATGAAATAAAAATAAATTTAAAAAATTAAAAAGTGTCAAGCACGGGGCAATGCTAGAGCTGGTTGGGGCTTTTTTTAAAAAGCCCTGATGAACTGTAGCATGGGCCCCCTGCTGGGTGCTTGCAGCAATAAAAATAAAAATAAAAATAAGAAACAAACAAACAAACAAACAAACAAACAAACAAACAAACAAATAAATAAAATTGCCAACGGCTGGGGAAGTTCAAAAAAAGAAAGAAAGAAAGAAAAAAGAAAATGAAATGAAACAAATTATGAAACAATTTTTTAAAAAAATCTTTTCATAATAAACAAAATGAATTGAGGGGGAGAAATGAAAAACAAAACAAAATGCCATTTTGACATTTCGTGCCCATCTGGACTGTTGACTGCAAGTCAGCAGCTTCGCAGTTTGAATCCTGGGTGCCACACAGCAGAGCAAGCTCCCTCTGATATCCCCAGCTCCTGCCAACCTAGCAGTTCAAAAGCATGCAAATGCAAGTAGATAAATAGGTATCACCATAAAAAGCGGGAAGGTAAAACAGTGTTTCCTTGCAGCCATGCCAGCCACATGGCCATGGACTTGTACAACACTGGCCCTTCAGCTTGAATACGGAAATGAGCACCACCCCTAGTCAGACACGACTAGCATGCCTGTGTGGGGAGAACCTTTACCTTTTACCTTCCTTTGCAATTCTCATGACTTGTGCTAATAACAACCTTAGTTCACCTGAAAAAGGACCTCCACATAAGCCACAAGCCAGCCTGGAGAGCCAGCAAAATAGTCTAGTTGGCTCAGTTGTACACCAAGTAACCAGAACTACTTATGTGAATCAAGTCTGACAAAGGAACTTTCCCAGGGTCTGGGAAGCACAATAAAGGCAAAACTCATCCAGACTCTTCACTTCTTGGATAGAAGCCCTTGTTTTCTAGATAGCCATTGTTTTCTAGGAATATACATCCTAGCTAGCTCAATTCTCATTCATAAAAACTGGAGAATGCAATTTTTAAAAATGTCTGTCTGCCTATATTTTCTGTCAACCACGTTTTTGAATGATGTATTGAAAATTTATTGAAACTTGACAGGCATTGGATGGGTTGTTTGTGTCTTTTTATAAGATCACCTAGTTTTCAGTGCTTGCTACATCAATGTGAATGGTTTGCTTCTCAAAGACAAAGGACGAACCCTTTTGCACACAGGGGGTTTTGCACAAGCAGAGGGAACAGGACAGAAAAAAATAAAAGCTGTGTTGAAGGGGAAAAGGAGACTGTGTGGAACTTGGAAATATCTTGTTATGGTATCTTCTCGTATCAAGACAGCCTACGTTGATAAGAAAAAAAGAGCTCAAGTCAGTTTTCTGTAGTTTATATATCTACCACAGTTCCCCTGAGCAATCCTTTTCCTCTGATGTGATGACAAAGGAACGAGAGCTGCAACTAAAGCCCATGAAAATGGTAGTGAAAATCTACTTGATTGGAGGCGGCGGGGGGGGGGATGCAGATAAATTTCCCCTGCCATATCCTGCATAGAGGCAGTGGGGAAAATTCAGAAGGGGCTTTACATTCACCATCTCTGTCAAGATACAGATCTATTTGAGCTCCACCTCTTCTTTCTGAAATAAAACTCCAGCTAAGCAAGCCCTTGCATTCTGGGTGGATGTAAATACCACCCAAGGAGCTACATCCCCTTGGTTGATTTCCCACCCCTACTACTGCCTTGTTTTTTCTCCGGTGCAGTCAATTGACCCATGACCCCTCGATGGCTTTATTGCCCCCACTTGAGCATCCGTTTATTCACCAGCATCTGCTGGGCTGAAAACTGTACTTTATTTTATTAGTCTCAAATGGGCAGCTAATGCTGCTTAATGGGGCAGCAACAACCAATTAAATCCAGGCTCCCCATCTCTGTTTTAGAAAACCTTCAAGACACAAAGGTGTACCAGGTAGTATAATTCAGAAACATTGTGTAGCTAGCTGACTGTCAATTTTGTATGTGAGTTCCCCCCTTCCCAAGAAGGTAACAGATCAGTCTGTTGGAGCAAGAATAACAAAGAATCTTTGAGAAACTTCAAAACTTCCAATGGTTTATGGGCAATGACCTTTCACAGACCTAGCACAGATGATAGATAGATAGATAGATAGATAGATAGATAGATAGATAGATAGATAGATAGATAGATAGATAGATAGATCTTTATTGTCATTGTCCTGTGCAGAACAACGAGATTGAAAAAAATCTACATCAGCTTTTACAGGACCTAACAGTTGTTGTTCAGTTGTTCAGTGTTGTCCGACTCTTCATGACCCTATGGACCAGAGCTCGCCAGGCCTTCCTATCTTCCACTTCCTCCCGGAGTTTGGTCAAATCCATATTGGTTGCATCGATGACACCATCCAACCATCTCATTCTCTGCTGTCCTCTTTTCCTTTTGCCTTCCATCTTTCCCAACATCAGGGACTTTTCCAAGGACTCCTCTCTCCTCATGAGGTGGCCAAAGTACTGGAGCCTCAGCTTCAAAATCTGTCCTTCCAGTGAACATTCAGGGTTGATTTCTTTCAGGATGGATAGGTTTGATCTCCTTGCAGTCCAGGACCTAACAGTACAATCATACATAAATATCTATTCCCCCACCCCACATGCACACATTTAACCCACTAACACACTTAAAAACTCTAAAAACTCCAAAAAAAACCAAAACTCTAAAAGCTTTTGGGGGCAACACTGATGTTTAAACAAATGCATAAATAGATTTATAGGGAGCCAGACAGCCCCAGACCCAGCTAGAGGGAGACATTGCTGGTACTTAGGTCCTAAAGCCACCTATCACACATAACCAGACTGCTGGGACTTGGCCACAACAGATACCAGTGCAAGAAGCATGGGACTTGATATAAGCCAGGAAAATAGCTTTTAGAAATCATAGCAATCAAAGCAAAAAGAATGACAAAACCTCATATCTAGTTACACCTGTAGGTTAATTAATGATGCAACAACATGTCAGTTGACCTACTGGGGAACCCCCCAAGGGTTTTCCAGGTAATGCAGTGGTAGCCAAACTTTGGCTCTCCAGATGTTTTGGACCACAACTCCCACAGTCCTTTGTCATTGGCAGTACATGCTTGGAATTCTGGGAGTTGTGGTCTAAAACATCTGGAGGGCTGAAGTTTGGCCACCACTGAGGTAGAGAGTACTCAGAAATGGTTTACCACTCTTTTCTTCTGGAGAGATCCCTGGGGACTGTGCAGCTTGACCAAGGCCACCCAGGCTGGTTCTTCTCCCTGGAATCACTGTGGGTCATTGAACTCCGACCCTCTGCCAAAGATCTAACCTCCTGAGCTATCCATTATCACTCATTTATGCCTATATTTGGCAGTGGGGAAAGATTAATTACAAGCCCCTAATTATGTAAACCTAGGTATTTCCAAGCTCTTCATCTTAATCAGTACAAGGTAAAATAAAGGACTTGGAAAATGCATTTACCTGTCAAAATGGAGCAAATCCAGTTGGAGATGACTGGCTACCCGCCAGTTCCAATATCAGCCGCATTTCTGCCTTAGCACAGATGTCTGATTATTCTTCTCCTCGGCTAATGCGGATCCTTGTTAAGCTGCATAATTCTGACCTTCCGATGTCAGACAAGCGGCAGTCTTGCCAAGAAATGGCTCAGATTAATTAAACGGGCCATTTATTTATTTATTTATTTCAGGTCTGGATTCAATAATGATTTCCTGACCCATCCACCCCTTTCCATGGCCTTTGTGGCTTTCGTTTGCAGCGGGTCTGTAAAACTGAGGTCATTGGGTTTGAGAAAAAATTGTGGCACAGCCACTTAGAATAGAATAGAACAGAACGGAATGGAACAGAATGGAAGAGAATAGAATAGAATTTATTGTCATTGTATAAAAATACGAGATTAAAAAGTGCCATCCATTCAGCTCATTCACACACCCCAGTATAAAAATCCAAGACATAAAATCTTCCATTTAAGGACAAACATCCATACACATACTTCTACATTCACACGCAGAACATCACTTGTACTCATTTTAAACTGACATAAAAAACAAACATACACACACAGCCCTACACTCTCTCACCTGACAGCATTCATACCCAATACATAAAAACTACAATTTAAAAACAATACACAATCCTCCATACAATATACATGTCACACATTCAACACTGATATTAGCCGTCAAGTTTTAACAGAATTTAGCATGGTTACTGCTATTGGGAAAAACTGTTTCTGAATCTTTCTGTCCTTGTTCTAATACATCTATACCTTCTGACTGATGGCAACGGTACAAGCGGAGAGTGTCCAGGATGAGAAATGTCTCCTATAATATTCTGTGCTTTCTTAAGACAGCAGGAGCTGTTTAATTCCTCCAATGTGAGGAGTGGGCATCCAATGATTTTCTGTGCCATATTGATAACCCTCTGGAGCAATTTCCTCTGAGCCACTGTGCAACTGGCGTACCACACACATATGCAGTACATCAGTACACTTTCTACTACACAACAATAAAAAGACACCGATAGTCTCTGAGTGATGTTATTCTTTCTGAGCACTCTCAGGAAGTACAGTCTCTGTTGGGCCTTTTTCAGCAGCTCAGAGGTGTTTACACTCCAGGTTAAATTCTCCTCAATATGGACTCACAACAAACGAAAGTTTGTCACCCTTTCTACATAGTCTGCACTGATGAATAGTGGTTGAAGATCCGTTTTCATCTTCCTGTAATCTATTATGAGCTCCATAGTTTTCAATGTATTCAAAAGCAGGTTATTCTCTCTGCACAACTCTATCAATTGCGATACCTCATCTCTAGAAGCAGACTCGTCTTCTTCTGAGATAAGTCCCACTACCCCACTATTTAACTAATTTCCTGTTCTTATACACGTGGACAACTGTCTCCACCTGTAATAACAGGATACCCTCTCTGTGTGTGGCACAGGTCAAGACTATGAAACCTAGCACCCGAAGTTTCATGTAGATAATGAGGCACAATTTCCTGAGTTTTGTTTTGCTTTTGTTGTCATTTTTCTATATGGAGCAATTGGTTTTGATTAATTAGAATAGGTTTGGGTCATAGAGCACCATCTTTGGAGAGCAGATGTCACATCTTCCCTAAACAAGAGAGACAAAGCTGGAGACAAAAACAGATGTATTTGTCCATATGACCTTCAGTCAGAGGCATTGGGTGTGTTTCTTTTTCTGCCACTAGGGCTGCTATCTCACCTGGGGAAGATCCTGATCTTCTGAAGGTCCAGCTTTTTCTCTTCCTCCCATCATGTGACTGTAGATGTACCAAGGTGTTTTTTTTTAAAAGTGCAGTTTAGCCCCATGGCCAGCAGGTGGTGCTAGGATAAGAAAAGGTCCAGCTGGCTGGTGGTAGATTTTGGGGAAGTTAAAAATAAACAGCACCTGATCCAGCTTCCTGGTGCTGGGGGGGTGTTTAAAAAAAATAACAGTACCAATCGGCCCAGGGAACAGCTGGTCATGCTATGGGGGGGGGAGAAAGAAAACCAGATCATCTACGTGGTCCCTTGATGTCTGCCTCATTAAAAGGTGGATTTTTTAAGTGAGGCAAAAAATTCCCTACCTCTCCGGTAAGTCCTGGAAATCTTGATTAAGGGGGTTTTCTTTTTCTTTCTTTTTTTTCAAAAAGCCCAGTGGCCGTGGGCATGGCATTTTTGGACATGGTTTATCTACAAATTTATTCTGCATGTAAAGTGATATGGGATAGGGACCTAGGATGGTTTACCTCAGATCCCGTAATTCTGTTAGGTGGCTTGCTCCTCAGATGGGACCAAGAGTATTTACCCATTGGCGTTCACTCTGTTTCCTTCTCTCCTGCATAACTGACTGGCTAGGATCATGCAAGAAGAAATGAAACAGAATATGGAAGGAGAAAAAGAAAATAATAATAATAATAATAATGTATTGGATGAGTAGGACTCTAAGTTCAAATCCCTGTTTGGCCGTGGAAACTCACTGGAATGGTAGCACTGGTAAAAGAAACACTTATCTTAAAGATTACTAAAGATGCAGATTTACAACAGCCCTGCTGCTTCTTGCCTCATCTAAGACTTGCCTGGCAAAAATCATCTTGCCAAGAATTTTAAACCTAAGAATAATATCCTGGAAAACCACATCATTTGCCATGATTGGACTTTTGGTACATGCTTTGAAAAAGTGGGCATTGCCCAGAAAAACTTGCAATGATTTTTTTTAATTATTGGCTCATAAAAGTGTCACCTATCACCTAGTCTTAACCCTGTTATGGTGCCTGTAATTTGGATGCATCATGATGGGATATAACATACCCAGGGTTTCCAGATCAACCACAAACAATTTCCTATTCCTGAGGGAAGTTCCCAGTTATGGGCGCGGGGGTAAAAAAGGTAAAGGTAAAGGATCCCCCACACATGCATGCTAGTCGTTTCCGACTCTAGGGGCGGTGCTCATCTCCATATTCAAGCCGAAAGAGCCAGTGTTGTGCAAGTCCATGGCCACATGGCCAGCACAGCTGCAAGGAAACACTGTTTTACCCCGCTTTTTATGGTGGTACCTGTTTATCTACTTGCATTTACATGCTTTCGAACGGCTAGGTTGGCAGGAGCTGAGGTTAACAGTGGGAGCTCAATCTGCTGCGTGGCACCTGGGATTTGAACTGTCGAGCTGCCGACTACAGCTGAAAGAAGGAAGACGTGGAAGCACTAAATACTAGAACCAGGGAAACAGAAATACAGGCAAGGGTGTGAGGCATTTACAGGGCATAGGGCTGGTACCTCAGGAAGCTTCCAGTAATATTTGATTGTTTTATTAATAGTGTTTCGATTTCCTCCCTTTAAGTATTGTCTGGTATTCTTTTGTCCAGATGGTGGTTTCATTTCCAATATGGGATATCACAGAAGTCTGAGATTTGATTACATTAAGGGCATCTGTAAAATCCAGGAGTTACCACAGCAACTGAGCTAATTAAAAGCAGTAAGGCCATATGAGGTCAAGGGTTGCAAGGACAGTGAATTAAAAAAAATGACTGTGAGGGAGCAGCCATGGGATGGTTGAGGGGAAATTACCTGGACGGTCAAGAACCAATGTGAAAAATCCAGTGTGTCTAGTTTTGCTATTTCAAACGTGCTAATTTCAAAATGAAGATCAGAAGCCAGAGAATTGTCCTCACCCTCCTAGCTTTTGGTTATGCAGACAGAGACAGACTCTCTGTGACAGGATTTACCATATTCTATCACCCCCATAGCTAGCTCCAGCTGTAACTAATGTAGTTCTGGTCCATTATTTCTCAATTTTTTTAAAAAAATCCCAAATTAATTGTAAACTGTGGCATCCCAAAATGGCTCCCAGCAAGGCATAGCAGTAAGCTGTTTTAAAATGGTAAGCCTAGCAAAACTGACATTATCCCATTTTCCTACATACCTTCCCCGAGCTAGAAGGCATTGCACTTAACTTTATAAGCCGTGCCGTTTTTCATTGTAGTGGAACATAAAATTCCTCCAGACGGGCTTGGTGTGCTATCTTGTGGAATGTAGAAAAATGTAAATTGGAAGCAGAAGAAAGATGGAGCTGAAGGGGAGATTTTCCAAAAGAGAAGTTTAAAAAGAGAAAGAAAGAGTGAGAAAAGGAACGAAATATAGGAGGCCTCTTTGGATAGATTGGATTCTGGCAAACTATTCTGGCCTATTTTTTTTTCCACCAGAGATTGAAATATTGCTCAGGGAATAGAATGTAAATATCACAGAGGGAAAGAGAGACGCAAACAGCAAAGATTTCTTCATATTAACTGGGACGGATATAGCAACACAAAGATTACAGTACTGTACTTTTGAGTAATATTTGGATTTTGAAAGTCCTCAGTGCATTGTTTTGTTTTTAATAGCTCATTTCTTTATTTCATTTATTTTTATGCTCCCTGGTTTAGTGCAAAGCATCAGTCTTGGCAGTTAACAATAATATGCTAAAGCCAATTCACCGGGTCCCCTCCAATCTCATCCTAAATTGATTCAATCCAATAAAATATCCAATAACAGAGAAACAAATGTAGTGATGGCTGGCTGGTAAACATGCTTGCCATGATTGGTGGGCGGAGAATCTCTCTAAAGTCTTCCTTGAAGAGATATCTGTGAAGATTCTCACTCATCCAGGTGACGTTAGGTGTTGGGAAGGGTGGAATAGGTGGGATTTTTCACACACACCAGGCCATTGTACATCTAATGAGACTATCTAGACCATCATCCACCTAATGAGCCTATTCAGGCCACTGTCTACCCAACGAGCCTATTCAGACTAGGGTGGCATGAAAACAATTTGAAGTATTAGTTGGTGGCATTGCACCAACTTTCCTCAGACTGACATTCCAACTCTGTCTAAAGTGTCATGTGCCTAGAGGAAACAAATAATGAAAAGCATGCCTGTAAGGGTTAAAGAACATTGTTTAAAAGCAGTACACAGGTGGTATTTAACACTATGGAATTTTTTTAAAGAAGTTGAGTCATGATAGAAGCTGACAAAGCTTCTTGGATGAGTAGCGAAACATTTCAATCTCAAAGGAAAAGAAGTTCAGCTGCCATGACTCAAATTTCGGATCCTTGAAGGCATAGGTGTTTAGCTACCACCTTGCATCACATCACATCCGAGTCAGTCTCATTGGCATGAAACAGTACAGATGAAAAAGAGAAGACTCATCAGTAGAGATGGGGTGAATTAAAAAACAAATAATGTTTCCCGATGAGATGGGCCAATTTGTCAAAATTTGTCAATTTGTATTTGTCATAAATGGAGTTCCCAACAAATACAAATTGATGTTTTTTTAGTGATTTTTGATTTGTTGGTTTATTGGGCTATAGAATGGCCTCCAAGGCTCCCAATGACACCAAAAATGGAGTAAATCATACCCAGACACTATTCTACAATCGCTTCCAGTTTGGTAAAGATTCAGTTTCCCCAACCCAGTTTATAAAGGACAGTTTCCCAGTGGGGGCACTTTGTGGTTGTATAACTCAGATATCTGACACCAAACTCTTCACCAAACCTAGAAAAACTGCAGAGGATAATTTGGAGAAGCCTCTACAAGTTTGGTTTCCCTAGGTGCCTGGGGAACACTTTCATGGGGGAGGGATTGGGGGGGTACATAGCTTGGATCTTTGAACTCCAATCTTTGCCAAACTTACAGGACTTGTAGAGGAGAGACAGAGGAAGCATTCTGGTGGATATGGGGTCCCTAGATTCTGGGGGGCCTTTTTAAAGTGGAGAAAAATTGATTCATAGATTTATCGATTCCTCACTGGCCATTAGTCAATATATTGATTCATTGATTTGTCTGCCCTGATGAATCACAGTTTCCCATTGTGACCTACTTTTATCGTGTTTTTGTGAGGATGGCATGCAAAGGAGGAGAAGGACGCCCCCCCACACACACACACTGTGAATTCATTGAAGGATAGATTGGATCAAAATAAAAGAAAAAGTGAAAGACGCCATTATCTACTACAAAGGAAGCGAGGTCTGTCCAGCCACTTTCTCTGCTCTTTTGTGCGACGGGTTCGTATAGCTTCTATATTTACACTCACCGCCCACTCTTGCTCCAATTTCCATGTGGCTTTTGTCTTAGAAATGCAAAAAGAGAATGAGAGAGAGGCAAGATTAGTGTCTCGGGGCTAAATCCGATGTTAATCCTAATTGGAAGTGATCCGTTGAAATGAAGAAGACTTGTTAGTCACAAGTCATATAAATGCCATTGATTTCTAGTTGGATCCAAAATTGTTTTTAACCTTCAGTTTCAACTTTCCCCAGTGGAGGTTTTGGGGGGGAGACCAGGAGGAAGTGAATAAGACATGGCCATCCCGAGGGGACTCTGATTCCAAGGCCACCTCCCAGCTTCTCAGTACCCATGAGCTATGGGTAGCTTCTCCAGGCAACACAACCTGGTGAAGCTTTCACCAATTGGTGCAAGATGCTCCCTTTCTGCTCCATCAAGCAGACAAAACAAACAAACATGCTTCTAGTCCTCATGGCCCCCAAGATCAGTTTGCAGGCAAATGCTCTCAAGAATGCTCCCAGGGCACTGAGATGGTGCCCACCCCTCTCCATAAACACACCTTTCATTAAAAGATGGTTTCACATATTGCCTCTCCAGATAATTATGGTGGGTTTTGATTCTAAAGAAAGACATGGTTCCTGAAGGTGGACAAACAATCCCGTTAGGTAGGTTTATATAAATTCCTCAGAATGGAGGTGTCACTGGGGTCTCTCTCCCACCTGGAGCTGTCTATTTAGTGGCTGCTGTTTCCAGATGGGAATTAGAGGTGGGCACGAACCAGAAAACCCATGGTTCATGTTTGTCTGGTTCAGGCCCACCCTTGGTTTGGTTTGAGTTTGGGTTCATACAAATTAAAAAAAAATTGTATGAACCTGAACCTGTTCGGGTTGTTACTGGTGGTGGTGGTGGCGGCAGCAGCGGTGTCTTGGTGGTGGTGGCGGTAGGGGTAGCGGCAGCGGATCCTGGCCCCTGCAGCAGGGGCTTTTTGAGGGGCTGGCATGGGGCCAACGCCTCTCAGCTGAGAGGTGCTGGCATGGGGCCAACACCTCTCAGCTGAGAGGTGCTGGCTTGGGGCCAACACCTCTTTTTTTTTAAGCGCCCTTCTTTTTTATTTTTTTCTTGATTTTAGAGCACCAACTCTTATATTTTTTGTCTAAAATTGTTATACTAAAAATGAGCATCGTCTTATACATGGTAGTAAGCCAAGGAGAGAAACAAGCATTTGCAGAAATGTAATGTTGGGTTTGAAAAGGTAGGGTAGTCTTCTACATGGGGTGTCTTATTGGAGGGGAAAATGCTTTATTTTAAATACAGTGGTACCTTGTATAAAGGAATTAATTCGTTTCAAATGGAATTCTGTTAAGCAAATTTCCCTTTATACAAATTTCCCATAGGAATGCAATGAAAACAGAGTAATTCCTAATCACGACCATTTTTATGTTGTATGGATTCGCTCCATAGGCTATTCTTTTAAGCAAATTTCCTCTATCTCTGGAATTTTTATGTTGTACAGATTTTATGTTATACAAACCGTTTGTTATACGAGGGTCCACTGTACTTCTATCCCACCTTTCTTCCTGAAAGGACCCAAGGTGACCTTCTTGTGGAGGAGACTGGTGGATCTATGAGCAAAAGATGAAGTGGTGCACCCAGTCCTGAAGGAACTACTTAGACTGGAGCAATGTTGCCTTTTTATGCATTGCCTGTGGTGGGTAATCGTCTTGCATTTCAATTTATAGCTTTCAAACCACAAACAGGTGTGGTAGGTCAAAATGGGTGAGATGAATTACCCATCCAGGCCTCTCCTGCTTTCTCACTCCTTTCTGTGTTGCCCTCAGATCATCAGTATCACTTTGTGGAGAGCCAGCATGCCTTCGATTTCTTAATTTGCATCTTAGCAATAGCTTCTCTCAGTCCTTGACAATAATTAAGCATTTCTCCAGAATTCGTATAATGCATTTAGCCACCGAGGAAGGAAAGCAGAAATTTCACCCAGCAGCTTTGAGAAGGAGTGGAACCTCGTGTGATATGAAGTTTAGCAAATGGTGGCGACTATGATGATGGAGTGAGAAAGAGAGGAAGAGAAACAATTCGTAAATGAGAGAAATGACTACCTTGATTAATTAAAATGGACCGAACTCCAGATTTCTCCTGTTAGAGTAGCAGACCAATCAAGAAGTAAATATTTCTTAAATTGATAGACTTAAATAGGGTGGATTTGGCTGCAGTGATCAATACCTTAATCACTTTCCCACTACAGTGGACCCTTGTATAACAAACAGCTTGTATAACATAAAATTTGTACAACATAAAAAATTCCCGAGATAAGGGAAATTTGCTTAATGCCTATGGGGCGAATCCGTACAACATAAAAATGGGATTAATCTGTTTTCAATGCATTCCTATGGGAATTTGTATAAAGGAAAATTTGCTTAACATAATTTCATTTGGAATGAATTCATTTCTTTATACAAGGTACCACTGTATACTTGTCCAGGTCACTGTGTGGGGTGGGGTAATTTCCCACCTCTAGGACCTACAATGGGCAATATCCCCCCTCCAGATGTGGAAAAAGTTAACAGTTACAAAATGGAAGCACTCCAGTCCAGATTGGTTTTGGTCTTGGTGGAGCTATGAGATGTGGAGAGTCCTACACCCACCCACCCACCCAAAAAATTGTCCCTCGTGGAATCTTGCCCAAGCATTCTTCTTCTGCGCTTTAGACAGAATAATGGAGGAACCAGAGGGACTTAAGACAGCAAAAATGGCATCTTCTGCCCTGACTACTCTAATTCGTCCTACATGGGACTGCCCTGAAAACTGTTCAGAAGATCAGCTTGTGTAAAACGTCTCGGCCAGCCTGGGGTCAGGCATACATATTTCAGAACATCTAGGGCTTATCCCAAAATGAGCACAGTGGCTTCTACTTTGTCTCCAAGATCAGTTCCATGTGACCTACACATCCCTAAATAAATGTTATGACCAGAAAATCAAAACGCCCTGTCAGATCCCCTTCCACGTAAGTAAACGGCCCTGACTTACTGAGACCAGCATTGTGAGCGGCACCAGTGCCGGGTCTGCAGGCTGAACAGCTGATGGAAGATGACGCTGGCCACGTGCCACCCGGGAGACCAGCATCCAGGTCGCCAGGTTGCCCCTCAGCCAGTTCCTGGCTCTTTCTCCTCACGTGGCATGGGCAGGCATCCGGGCACAGCCTGCCCGCACACGCGCCCAAGTCCGCTCGGGTGCAACTTTCAAAAAGGGGGCGGGCCTGCCGGGCGGCACCATTCGCGGGCCGGCGACGAGAGCGTCACCCACCCACCCATACCATGAGTCTTTAAGGTTGTTGTTGCATTGTTAATGTTTTAATAATTGTCTTTGTACTTGTCACAGCTCGGAAGTTGGCAGTTTGGAGGCATTGGGTCCGGATCCAGGCTGATGTGGCTGCAGGACGGAGCCTGTGCAGGTGACATCGGACCCAGGAGGGAGCACAGATGCCCCCACCTCGGGTGGGACATCAGGCGGCTGCTCTGATCAGCGTAGCAGAGGAAATCCCGAAGGCATTTACGCCCACGGGTTTTTTTTCCTGAAGCTGGGTAAAAAGGGTGCTGCCACCTTGTGGTGCTGTCGGATGCATTGGGGGGCAGGTGGGTCCCCCGATGGAATGGATGTGACCCAATGCCTGTCCAGACTACTGCAGTTTCTCCCTTGTCACCTGATGTCAATAAAGCTGTGGCCGTTTCATCTTTCCCAAGAGCTAATGAGTCAGTGTGGCTTTGTTTCAGCAGAACCCAAGCTCAGCGTTAGCCCACAAGTAGCCAGATGTGCATTATTCTATATCCTTTAGGGGGAAAACTGGATTGATTTCACTATATTTTTAAATGATGGCCAACATTCTGTCAGGGAAGCACAGGGAACAAGAGAATTACATGGGAGCTGCTGGAGAGTGCAGTGGTTTAGGCCTCTGGGAGGTTGGGAGTTCGATTCCCCGCTGTAGCCTCTATGATGGCAGCTGGGGTCTCTCCCAGCTGTGCAGTTCTAATAGGAAGTTGGTGATCAGCCTTTTGCATTCACACACAAATTGAGCTCTCTTTGCAAGGACTGCCCATGCCCTCTTTGAATAATCAGGCCTGCAACCAACCACACAGAGGCTTACATGAAGGACAACCCACCGGAGACACAAACCTGCTGGGCAATTGTCACTGTGGACATTTTTTTCTTCATAGTACTCTGGCAGGCAGATTTGTCTATTTCATTGTAAATCACTTTTAAAGCTTTGGTGGGCAGAAACGGGATCAATAAACGTTAATAAATCATAACAAAGAAAGGATGGCTGAAATCCAGCAGTGTAACTTATGCCACATAAGCCTCATGGCACCACCAGCCAGACACAATGTAAATTATGCTGTTGAATTTCAGCCTGTTGTTGTTGTTGTTGTTGTTGTTGTTGTTGTTGTTGTTGCTGTATCATACAGTCGTGACCGATTCTTCGTGACTCCATGTCCATGGAGTTTTCTTGGCAGGGATACAGGAGTGGCCTGCCAGTTCCTACACCAGGTGCCTACAGCACCTGGTATTCCTTGGGGGTCTCCCATCCAAGTACTAGCCACGGCCAACCCTGCTTAGCTTCTGAGATCAGGCAAGATCGGATGTGTTCAGAGCATACAGATAAAAAGGAAATAGTCAGCCACCCCTTCCCTCGCCACTCTTACAGACCTGCTTATTTTGTTATATTTATAAACAAGAGAAGTCCAGATGTGTAGACTTTACAAGGGCATGAGAGACAAATATTAATTTGGGGTACACACGAACGTCTTAAGGGAACTTGTTGGGATGGCTTTGTGGTTCCTTGTCCTTTCCTTGTTCAAGGCATCATTATGAAACAGCTGGCTGTATCACAAAGGTGACTGCTGATTGGCTAAGATTTACCCTTTACAACAAGAGAGAAAGCTTGCTATGCCTTCAGAGTTCCTTCACCTTCGTAATAGGCAGTGCACTGGTGATTCTTTGGGGCATCATAGCTATTTGGGATCTTGCCATCCAATCCTTGATAGCTCCAAAGAGGCAAGAATAAAAGAATGGCCCTCTAAATTACTTGCATCCTAGCAAAAATCGTGTTGGGAAACATTCAAGCTCAAGACTGTACATTTGTCATTTCCCCTATCTTTCTGTCCAGGGCAATTCTGGTTTGTCATTCCTGCTTCTTTACATAGGTGTTTGATCAGGATAACCCAGTGGGAATTCGGTTTTATATTCCATTCTTCCTCTGATGGCTGACATGGAAAAAGAGAAATGTCATACATGATATAGGGCTGTCCCTGCTTCAATGGATGTGCAGTAAAATGGGAAGAGGGGAAAAGAGACATGCACTGCTTCGTACTGGCTCTTCCCAACAGCCACCTCATTCATCATGAGGTTCATCTCCAGTGCATAATTCCTCTGCTATGAGATATGCAGATGAAATGGGCTCTCGCTAGTCAGCACTCTGTTGCCCCAGGCAGCTTTGACATGCAATCATTCACATTAACTCTGTTTCTTGCTGCTCACAGTACTCTGCCTTCCCCTAGAAACCCATCATTCTTGTCTTCCTTGGTGAACTTTAGTTCTCCACAAGGGAGTCTTGTCTAATCATGGGGATACAGATGAGCAGATTAGTGTTTGAGCAAATATTTGCTTTAAAGGAGGCATAATCAAGTTAGTGGAATTGTGTGAGGTCCTTCGCTCATCGAGGCTTGTGACTCTGCTTTCACAGAAGGGAGGTGAATCCACTCCAGTTTTCACTCTGAACTTTGGAGGAGTGAGTCACAGTGGTGAGCCTCCAAGATATGTCCCATGTCTTGGATTGCTTTTGTGAAATTTGTGGCTCAACGCCAGGGCGGGTTTTGCACCTTTATGACAGGGGCATCACCAGTCTCTAGGGACTGGAGTGATCTGCCTTCCTCAAATTCTTCAACTGGTCACTCCGTGGGTGGGACCTCCGCCCGCGGAGTGTATTTGCCTGCCCTCCCGGAGGGAGAGACAGGCAGGACGCTGGAGGCGTCCAGAGGGGAGGGGGAGGAGCGCCCTTTAAAAGGGCTGCTCCGACCCCCTCCACCAGACAGTTCCGAGGAGCTTTCCCCACCCGCCCACCCTTTAAGGACTAGTGTGTGTGTTACTGGTCGCCTTTGGGGGCCGGATAGGAATTTTTGACCCGAACTCTAAATTGGCCAAGAGAGCGGGGATTTTTCACCTATCCCACACTGGTACCTGGCCATTAGGTAAGCCTCATGGAAGTTTGGTCACACTGGCGGCTGAAGTGGATTCAGGCAGCGGTGAGTAGCTTAAACATCTGTCACCATATACCCAATAGCCAAGGCCCTGCCGATCGAGAGGTCACAGGGCCTGGTCGGGGTATAAGGGGACACCTCCCTGCGCATGGGGATAACCCAGCCTTAAGCTATAAGACGCAGGGAGGGTAGTATCAGACTGGCCTGGGTGGCGTCGTCGGCTGACCGCGCCACCCGGGGGTCAGAACTCACCCCATGCTGCCTGGTTGGAGGGGCCTGAAACGACCCCGGGGTTCCAACCATGATTGCTGAAGCCAGGCCCCTCGTTGTTGCTGCTGTTGGTTTTAAGTTGTGTTCAATAAACGTGTGGCCCAGTTTCACCCCATACTACTGCCTCGTCTCGTTATTCCGGGTGGGTGGGCAAATGATTCTGCAAGCCTACTAGAATCCTGAAACTCGAACATGGAAGATCAAAGATAAGTAGATAGCCCAACTGGTTCATATACAAAGGCCCAGTCTGTCAAAATTTTTCTTCCTGCCCTGGCCAACAGGTGAGAAGGCAAAACAGAACATGCTGAAAAATTCATTCTTTCTCCCTCCACCCTGAAAACACTGGCTCCTCTCTATAAATATCTCTTCCTACAGTTTCCATAATGCCCATCCAATACAACCAAGAGCTATGCTGGGTATGGCATTAATGGAACTCTGGTTACTTTGAGAAAAGTAACTTTTCTAAGCTCTGAGGACAAGGAGACTGTGGTTTGCATATTGATTGGGGAGAAAACGAAGTATCCGAGTAGAGTGTATCCCAACAGGGAAAAAGACAGTTGAAGTACACATATTAATATGGAATTGCAATCCAAATGTTTTCCGGATAACTTTTAATTATAGCTCACCTGAAATGTGCAACGAGGGTGTTAAAATTACAGAATGAAAAGCAAGGCAATGGAGAAAGCAGCTTTGTTTATAGAACTGGACAGCCTCCTATAACTCTCTTCTCTGCCTTCCTCATTCTGTCTCAAGTACAAATGGCTTTATAGCTTTCAAAGAACTTGCAATAAATACTGTTTGCTGGGAGAAAAGATAAGTCTTAACAACAAGAAATTGGAAAAGAATGAACGCTATGCATACCGCTCGCAACTCTGCCTATATCCGTTGCAACAGCAGTACAACTAGGAAGAGTTCAAGAAGTCTGGTTCTTTTCTTTCATGTCAGAAAGGGAAGAGCCGTGTGTGGTACCTCTTTCTCCATGGAACTAGGCAATTTTTTTCCTGCTTATATACTGTCCCATACCACTTCAAGTAGTTTGGGTGGTTTATATACTGCTGATATACTGCCCCATACCACTTCAAGTAGTTTGGGTGGTTTACAGTTTTTTAATTATGCAGGCTACACATTGCTACCCCCCCCCAGCAGGCTGGGTATTCATTTTACCGAACTCGGAAGGATAGAAGACTGAGTCAACCATGACCCGGCTACCAGATATGAGACCCAGGTCATGAGCACAGTTTTACCTGTAGTACAGGCATTTAACCACTGCTCCATGAAGCTCTTAGTTTGGTCTCTTCCATTTGGGGGGGGGGTTAATGCATTTAGAGGAGATTAATCCTCACATCTGGACAGTAATGTGGTGAAATGAGTGATATTAAAGTAATTCTCAACGTTGAGTCCCCAGATTATCTTGGACTAAAACCTTCAGAAGCCTTCAAAACTTCTACAGAGTAAGTACAGTATTGTCTACATGGCAACCCTCAAAAGGGTCTCCATAAGCCAAGGAAGCTTGTTTGCAGTATGATTTTTAGTGGTCTTTACAAGCATTGCCTATTTTTGCATTTGTATTTTATTTTTCTTGGACCTCACAGACATCACTTGATTGTTATTTATGCAGCTTCGCATGGAGACGACCATAAGCTTTGCAATGGTGAAAGGGTACACCCACATGCATAAAGATCACATGCCTAAGATCTGTCACCCCTAAAGTGGCATGTAAAGAAAGAACAAGATCTCATGCCTTTCCGGTGATTGTTTTCACTTTGTCGAATGAGCTTCCACCTGATAGCTCTTAGTTAGAGATGGGCACGAATCAAAAAAATGGCGTTTCATTTGTCGTTTGTTGTTGAGAGGTCTGTTTCGTTTTTCCATTTTTCGCTAATTTTTTGGAAAAATTTCATTTTCGTTTTTGTTTTTTGTTTTTTCAGTTTTCGTTTCTACCCGCTTTTTGCACGATTTTTAAAGCATTTCTGTGCATGGGCGTCCCCCAACGCCCCAGACCAGAGGGAAAACACTAAAAAAAAATTGATGCTGGCAGAGACACAGTATAGACTAGGTTCGCAGGAGGCTGCAAAGGCAGCGGCGGGCGTTGCCCAGGGTGCAAGGCAGCAGCAGAGTGACTGCACTGTGGGGTAGGGGAGGGTACTCACCGAGAGGTACGCAGCACGCACGCACACAGGGAGGCTGCAGGACTGAAGCTAGAGTTGCAGAGACAGCAATCCCACCAGAGACTGTAAGGAGGACGGGGGCTCCCAGAGCTTTTTATGCCCTCTGTGGCTGCCAGACCTGCCCAGTCTGCCACCTGGGCATGATATTGGTTGAAGTTGTCCAAGAATTTACATGATCCCATCACATGGTTTGCCTCCAAGTTGTGGCTGGAATGGCGACATCCATTTTGTCATCCTTAAAGGGAAAAGAAAAATACATCGCGATGGGAGAAGACAAAACCAAACGTTTTAAGGACCCCAACCCCCTGGTAGGTAATAATTTCAAATAATTGTCACATTACCACTGCATTTTTATGGATGTCCAGGGCATTTTAATACCCAAGAAATCAATATTAGGCATCTGGGAGCTATTTTGGGTCGATGTCCCCTAACTCTCCTTAAAAGGAAAAAGTACAGCGATCTGAGAAAAGACATAAATGCATGTTTTAAGGACCCCAACCCCCCCAGTAGGTATTATCAGACAGTATAAATAATTGTTGCTGTGTTTTTATGGATCTCCAGGGCATTTTTTAACATTTAAAACAGCTCATTTCATTGCACGCCGCCAGTAACGAAAACGAAACGTAACGAACACAATTTTCGTGGTTCTGTTCATTTCGTTTCATTCTCATCACAATTTTCATTAGTCATTTCATTACATAACAGAACAAATAACAAATAACGGAAACGAAAAATGTTCATTTTGTGCCCATCTCTACTCTTAGTTATACAGTGGTCCCCCACCCTTTCACAGTTCATATACTACGGTCCCAGTATATTGCGGGACCGCAGTACATTGGTACCCTGAAAGGGGTTGAGGGAGGGGGGAAGGTTTTACAAGCCTGGGCTTTTTAAACCTCCCCCCTCCCCAAGCCCCAGGCTCTAGCTAATTGGCGCTGGGTGGGGAAACAAAAGGTTTTTCTCCCCCATCCCAGCACCAATCAGCTGAAACCTGGGGCTTGGCTCCATGGAGGCATCGTGCACTGCTCCCCCGCACCCTGGGGGGGTAGGGAGAAGCAGTACGCAATGTTTAAAATGACTTTAAGCAACAGAGCAAAGCAGGCTTTGTTGCTTAAAGACATTTTAAACATTGCACGCACCCCCCCAGGCCCGACCCAACCTGCATCCGCATATCGCGGATTTTCAATGATCGTGGGTTGGGTCAGGTCCCTAACCCCTGCGATAGACAGGGGTTACTGTACTGCCTTTTAGTTACGGTGTTGCCATCTCAATTTTGACTTAATTTTGCTCTTTTCGGTTTCACTCCTTCAACAGTTAAATTACCTTATTGCCTTTTAATCTTATGTAAAGATGCATTTAATTTATTTACTGGTTTCATTTTTGTTTACAGATTTGTTGTTGTTGTTGTGTTTTTTACTGTATTCATTTGGTCTTATTTATATCGAACTGTATTTTGCATAGTGCTGTAAGTTGCCCAGAGTGGCCAGAGGGCCAGACGGGAGGGTTATAAATCTAAATTTAAATAAATAAATAAATAAATAAATAAATAAATAAATAACTCCAAAGCCTTGTGTAGACTGCGACATCATCATTGTAGGATATACTGAAACCCTCTTTGAATTTTCAGCATAGAGATTATATGGTTCAGGACAGCCTTGGGTCATACTAGACACATTTGTGCATGCACATAGATGGGTCCCACAACATCGACTAAGTAACCATGATGGTTCTACAGCACCAAAATGTTCACAGTCTGTTTCTTGGAGCATCAATACAAGCAGGGTGTTCCCTTCACAAACAGCGTGTAGCTTACCGGTAAAAGGCAATATGACTAATCAGATGAGGAATCATAAATGCACTTTTGGTTTGACCCAGTAGAGCTCTTCTAATGTTCTTATGACATTTTTATGACTTCTCTCTGTTGGAGTGCTGATCAAGTTAGGTCTCAGCCTGAGTGGTTGGGTTATGGATTCTCCAGTGTGCCTCTAGGTGTGAGCCATCCTGGGTGGCCTTGGGCAAGCTGTACAGTCCCAGGGAGCACCCAAGAAGAAAAGAATGGAAAGTCACTTCGGAATACTCTCTACCTGGAAAACCTAGAATCGAGCCACTATAAGTCCAAATTGGCTTGACAGCATGTGATTATTATGACTAGATGGGAGCTTTGTGTTCATATTCAGATATAAAACTTGGCACCAAGGTGACCCATTCTCTTCCCCCAGAAACAGCCAGTCCATTCACCATTTTCCATTTATCGCTCATTTCTGGTGGCAACATGCCAGTTGCATAAGGGGTCCAACCTACTCTTTCCCGCTTCCCCACACAGCCAGCCACTCTGGCAAGGAGGCAAGATGAGCAGTCTCCCTGCTCAACTGATCATTGGTTGTCTGTGCAGGGAAGACGGGTTGGTTCTGTGTTGAGGGACTGGGTCACTTTGTGTACGATGCTCCATGTCTCCATGACTGTGACTTATCTATCACCTTGGCTGTGTAATGTGACAGAGACAATGAGTGTGCAGTGGAAGTGTCTGAAGGAGATCCCTTTTATGTGCCACTGGGAATGATTTCACCCAAGAAATTTTGTTGATAGTAGAAAAAAACTACACTCTATAAGAAACATCTATCCTCACTCCTTGGCAGGATGCAAGGTTGGGAAGACTCAACTAGGCTTAAGTTTCTTCTTTCTACACATGTCACCTTCTTTCTACTACTTCTAGAATTTTAGCAGCTCATGGCCCTGGGTTCTCCTCTCCTCCCTCTTCTGTTTTCACTATCAGGCTGATACTTCATGTCCATCTCATCACTGTTTGCGATCCCGCTTGGGACTGGTACAAATTAATCTAACCGCACATCCATTGCAGGATGAGGGGAGTTCATCCCGACCACACACCCTGAACTGCGATTTAAGCAGGATGAGAGATTTCCCTCCCTGGCCTCAGGAAGCTGCTCGTCACGCTTCTCGTTCCAAGATGAGTGGCCATGAGGTAAAGCTGGTCACACAACGTGCCATTCTCGATCTAGTGGCAGGAGTGAGAAGTGACATTTGTCAGTACATTCCCTATGGAGTGAAGAGAGATTAAAAGACAAATGCTTCAAACTTAGCTCCATAATGCATCGAAGGGAAGCTTCGGAGAATCAAAACATCAAAAAATGGAAGGTCAGGGCTGGGGAAAAAAACTGGAGAACAAAGGCATGGAATTTCACATCTCATCACGGAACGAGGATGTGCGGTAAGAGTCATGCCGGTATCATCCATCATGCCCGTGCATACACGGGAACAGGGACAGAACCGGAAGAAGACCACATGACCGTGACCAACATCAACACGCAACAAACTTCCTCCAGGGATGAGAATGGGCATCAAGTAACCGTCTTAGTTGCTTGTATCAGCACTATTAGCTGTTTGTTTCTGGTTTTCCTTTTGAACTGTGCTATCAGCTTGTTTGTTGTTTTCATGCCAATAAAGGTCTCTTGACTTGACTTGACTTGTGGTGATATCTCTCCCATGTGTATTAAAATGGCTACTTCAGAAAATAATGTGTACCACTGGTTGCTCCTGGACTTTCTGCCAAGCCAATGATGCCATGGAAGAGATTGCAAGCAAAAAGGCGAATTGCCACACGTTTCCTCTTTCAAGAAACTGGAAAGATAGTTGTTGGATTATTTAGTCCTCCCACACTGCCTCTTCTCATACACCCACAATTCTAGCTTCTTGATCTTTAAGTTCTCACCTTTAAAACATAAACAGCGGCCTTAGCCTCCCTTACTGCATTTTCCAAAAAGCTGTTTTACTTGTATGTTTAAGTTTGCAGACATCCCTTGTTTTGCCACTTTATAACTCAGAGACACCAGTCAAACAGATGGCAAAAGAATATTTTATTTAATATAAAGCATATGGCAGCCTTTAAAGAAATGAAACTGCCTCAAAAGATGTTTTTACATTTGCAGCTCAAGGTCAGAGAGAATATGCCTTGAAGAGAGGTCAGAGTAAGATCTGTTTTCCAGATCTTCCTGGTAGGAGAAAAGAAAGAAAAGCAATTTAAGAGGATGCCTGTTTTATATCACAACTTGTTTCGGAGACCAAGCATTCTATCGGCTGCCATGTGGACAACGAAGTCTGCTCCACATGACTCAGCTTGGGGGAGTAGGTTTGAAAAGAGGCAGGCCCATAAAAATCCTAGGCCTTTTGCCCTTGAAGTCAATCCGGTCCAGGCCCATCCTAGATCAGGATTCCATCCGTTGGACACTTGGTTAACACAGCACCATTTATGCGCCAGTACATTCTGTGATGTAATTCAGAGCAGGGAAATGCTCCCCACCCCCAAGCTTAAAAGAAAATGCTTTTTAGTGTGCTAGAAGACTTCCGTTCTAGATTCATAATCTTTAAAGCACAGTATGTAAACAATCAGTGTGGAAACCAGCATGTGGACTCTTCATGCAGCAGAACACCAGTGCTTACTACAGGCGGAGGGAATGGCATGCGGAACTCCTTGTGGAAGGCAGATTGTGGAATAGATGGGTCCCACAATGAATGTGCTATGTACCCACCTACTGCTCACTCATGGGAATGCTGTTGTTGGTTGTTTTCCCTAAAAACAGACCAGGCATGTCCAAACTTTGGCCCTCCAGATGTTTTGGACCACTGTTCCCACAGTCCTTTGTCATTGGCAAACTAAGCTTAGAATTCTGGGAGTTGTGGTCTAAAACATCAGGAGGTCTAATGTTTGGACATGCCTATCCTAGAATATCCAGATAATGTTGCAGGCTTGGGCATGGAGCCAGTTTGGACATATTCTCAAAATTGAAGAGTGGGTCATCTCTCTGTTTGCTCCATTTGGGGCCTGCCTGGGGGCTTCTGAACACCCTTAGTGCTGATGAAGAAGAACCTTTATTGGCATATATGAAACAGACATAGTAACATATTGATGATGAGATTTGTAGAAAATTTTCAGTGAGATACAGAGCTGCGTTCCCTCACAATTTCGCTGAAAAATTCTTCCACTGGTTTAATAGAGGTTGTCCTGTCTACAGTTAGCATAAAATGAATTTTGTCTAGGTCTGATTTCCCCTCCAGGGCTTGTAAAATGGGAGCAAGATACATTAACCGGAGGTCATGATGGAGTGAGCAATACAAAACCATGTGCACTAGGGTTTCCAAAGCACCCTGCTCACATGAACAGCATCTTGCATTAAGAGGTATTCCTCTGAATCTGCTCCATAACAAGGCAGAAGGCATGACATTACATCAGGCAAGGGAAAATGCTCTCCAGTTTTGAGGAAAACCGAGTAAAGAGAGATAGGTAGCTGTCTGGCCAATTTTGGATAGTATGTGGAAGAACCTTGGAGAGCAGGTCTTATTTGCAGCACCCCACAGATTCTGGAAGTCAATATCCAAGAGTCTTCTTTGAATTTGGCATTGAGGAACTCATTGTGTGGTAACACCCTGGACACACAATGTTGCCTGATTCAAAATGCTAAGCAGGGCCAGGTCAGGCTAACATGGTGATGGGAGACCATTAAGAAACACCAGGGATCTCAGAGTAGAGAAAGAAGGGAATCCATCTTGAAAACATAGAGTTCTGCTGGCAATTGGAGGTGGCAATACCAGGCCCAAGGGACCACAGCTTTGACTTGGTACAAGGCAACTTCTGATGTTGGATGAAACGAGGGAATTGAATAGGCTTCCAATGGCATGATTTGAGAGTTCCTTTCTTGGAACTAAACAAGGCAATACTGTACAGATATGCAGTTCAATGGAAGAACCATTGTCTGATGTGAAAATAGTAGAGATGGGCACCTTACGAAAAAACGACACACAGTTTTGTCATTTTGTAAGCTTGCAAAATATTACAAAACAAAATGCAAAACAGCATTTTGTTGCAAAACAAAATGAAACGCTTCTTTATCCCTTTGAAAACAGAACATTTTGCTACTCTGTAAAATGACTCACTGGTAAAAAGCTACCCACCAAATCTGGTCCCTCTAGGACCCAGGGGAGCAATTTTATAGAGTAACAAATTGATTCCTTATTGTTTTGTTTCATTGCAAATATTTTTTTTACAAAAATTCATTTAAAAACAAAACAAAATGAACTGCGAGTAGAAACAAAATGAAAATGAAACTCTATTTTTCTGTCTTGTGCCCATCCCTAGAAAATAGCTCTCTTGGTGCTCCATTATGCAACGTACTCAAGGTTTTTTGGCTATCATTTCTCCTACAACCCATCTACGCCTCCTACAGTCATTGCCACCCTGTGTTTTGCTCGGTTCTACTTCTATGCTTTGTGCCCCAAGCTCTCAAAATGTATAAATATCTTCCAGTGACACAATCACGCCACAATCACACTTCCTCCTGGCTTCAGGAACAATTCCATTGTACCTTCCAGCTTGGGAAATAGCTAGCATTTCCCAACTTATTTTCACTCTTCGGGCATAGCTCAGTTGCTTGTAATGCTGCACTATTTTCAATACAAATCTAAACTAGAGATCATTCTAGGAAGAACGTAGGTCTTTTAAAAAAATAATAATTTCGTCAGAGGCCCAACAAGCTTTGAATAAAGGGAAGATGATGGAGGGGAGGGGGGGACTGCAGGCATTGCTTTCTCCTCCCGAAGGGCAATGTTTCAAAGCTCAAGCAATTTAGCTATTGTGAAGTGGAGTGACATAAATGATTGGCTCTAAAGGACTTCTGAGTCCAGCCAGTTTTCAGCCAATTCCATCAAAGGAGCAGATATTTTTTAAAAATACAAAATTGTACCATTTCAGCTCAGAATGTGGAAGATGTGAATATAGATCCTGAGGAGCTGTGTTTTCACGTGGAACAGTTTTTAAAAAACACTCTGCTCTTTTTGCAATAAAGCATAATACACATTTGGACATCAAGGTATTTATGAATAGTATCTCCCCCCCCCCCCCAGCTTCAAAGGACTCATCTATACCTCTCCTCGCTTTCAAAATCACCGCCCCTTCATTTATAAAAAGTAAACTGCCCAGCATCATGGGCCAATGTGAAAGGTTGCAAAACAGAGAGGAATGCTAGCTGATGTGTTTTAAAAACATGCGTGTAGGCTTACCTCCATCGTTTCTTTTCATGATCTCAAGCCAGTGTGCAATCAAAGAATACAAGTATAAAGCAAATCAAGGGAGTCAAATGTGTGTCTTGGTTTTCCTTGCTGGCATAAATGAGAAGTGCTTCTCTTTCTTCTCTTGCTGGGATATTTTGGGGGATAGGATTCAGAACCTTAGGCAGCTCCCCTAAGGTTGGGACTCAAGGTGAGCAATAAGCTGGTTCGTGGTTCAGTTTGTAGTTCAGTTTGTGCAACTCATTTGGCCTGAGCGAAATGAAACACCTCAAATGCCATTCATTTGGCCTGAATTAAATTTATTTATTTATTTATTTATTTACTTATTTATTTATTTAATTGCCATTCATTTGGCAAAGGTCTCTGGGCAGCTCACAATCAGAACGAACAGTTAAAACATCAAAATACAATAAAATTAGAACAATAAAACATGTAGATGCAATTGCGATACATTAAAAACACACCACTAAAATTGCCATCAGGGCCCACAATCATTAGTTAAAAAACTTTTGGAATTTTTTTGGCATTTAGCTTTCCAGGCAAGTTCATTTGGGAGGGTATTCCATTCTGGGGGCAGTTGCTGAAAAAGCCCTATTCCTTCCCCTTCACCTCCTTAAGGGATGGCTCTTTCTTGACTTCTTAATTGCTTTCATTGGAAGGAGAAGCACCTCACACTTTATTTCTTTATTTCTTTATTTCTTTATTATTATTATTATTATTATTATTATTATTATTATTATTATTATTATTATTATTATTATTATTATTATTATTACCACCATCACCACCACCACTACAGTGGTACCTCTTAAGACAAATGCCTTGTAAGACAAAAAAACTCGTAGGAAGAAAAACATTTCCTGAAATAGGCATGCTTTCCCTGACAAAAAAAAAAAATCCCTAAGGGATGCTTCATAAGATAAAAAAAAAAAACATTCTGCATGTACCCATGAAAAAAATCCCAGTTATTTTTGGGGAATTTGGGTAGCAATTGGGGGAGAGAGAAAAGTTGGGTACCCAATGAGGCAGAGGTGGTATGTGAATACAAGCCCACGTAAGTGAGCGGCTGGGTCTGCCACCACAATTAGAGGTGGGAAAGAATTGCACAGAAAGTGAGATTCCAGGCAGAAATATTCATTTTTCACCTCTCAATAATGGCTGTGAGACAAAGCTCACTGTTTCTCAGGGTGGAACATGCCGGTAAGGTCTACGGTGATTTTCTAGGGATAAAAAGATGCAGAAATCAAGTGCGAGTTCTTAAAGTGGGAATAGATGAAAATTCAGAGAAGTGAAAGGTACATCCTAGCATATTTTAATCACTTCATAGAGCATACATTTGGGATAAACGTGCATGGAGAACACATATGAATTTCCATGCAAGTATGTGGGGGAGTGAAGTGTTGAAACATTATATGAAAAAAGATTTTAAGGGAAAGTACAGAGGCTTGATGAAACACATTGAAATAGAGAGTGATGGTTTTTCACACACCTAACTGCACTGGTGACACCACCTCCCAGGCAAAGTCACCTGTGCTGGAGGAGGTTGACAATAGTTGATAATAGAGATGGACACGACAAAACAATGGTGTTTCGTTTGTTTTTGGTCGTTTAGGGGTCCGTTTTGGTTCGTTTTCATTTTCATGACTTTTTGCAAAAAAATTGTTTTCGTTTCATTAGGTAACAAAACGAAAAAACAAAAACAAAAACAAAAAATGCTGTTTCGTTAGCATTCTTTTTAGTTCAATGCATCTGCTGCAACGAAAACAAAAAACATGGCAAATTTGGTCATTTCATTTTCATTTTCATTTTGTTTTAAAAAAATTTCATTTCATTTTCGTTGTGTAACGAAATGAAAAAACGAAAATGAAAATGAAAAATCCCTCGTTTCGTGCCCATCTCTAGTTGATAATATAACAGGATGGCAAGAAGTCCTAGATTAAAGACAAAATGGCGCTTGTAGTCAACCCTATGGAAAGCTGACAGAGTCTTTAAAACAATGGTTTCTAACCTTGGATTGATAGACTACAATGGCCAGAGTACAACTTTCAGGCTTCTACATCACCACAGCCAACAGTAAGAGCACGTTGTAGTCCAACAACCTTACAGATCCGAGATTGGAATCATGACCTCCCAAGAACAGAGACAAGGGTCAGAGAAGGTAGGTTCTTAGATGGGACAATCAAAGCTGTGGTTGCTCCCACGATAACTGGCTGTACCATGGAAGAATTCTAGCACGTTTCTGAACAAAGTCTTCAGAAAGAGAAGGGAAGGGGAGAAGATGGAAGAGTCAATAGAAGCAACTTGCAAGAGAATTTCCAAGGAGTGACATCATTTCATTGTCCGACAGTGTACAATTGTATTTCATGTTTGTTTTTTTGTTTGGTTTCTTAAAGGTGTGTAAGTGTGGCTGGGGGTGTGGGCATTATTTTCTGGGCTATAAGTACTTTTGGCACACCCTTCCCACATTCTCACACAGAGCGAGGCAGAATTCTTCCTGGCGGCTCATTTTGAATGGTGTGAAAAGAGAAGTGAATTGATGAAGGATGTCTAGTGTGATGTAGTGGACAAAGTCATGGACGAGGACTCGGGAGATTTGGGTGTGCTTCCCCACTTGACCACGGAAACTCACTGGGAGACTGGTAAAACCACTGCTTAAATAGCTCACTTATGTGGAAAGTGCTATTAAGGTTGCAATAAGTTGGTTCAGATTTAGCAGCACATTACAACAAAGGCTATCCATCATGACCAGTCCTGTTGGCTATATATTGGCTCCAGTATTCAAGGTAAGATGACCTTCAACGCCACTTGCATTTCTGACCACAGCTCAAGATGTTGGTTTATGATCCATAAAACCTTCTATGATTTTGGGCCAGACTACTGGAATAATAACTTTCTTATGAGCTTCCAACACTCATCATATCTTCAGGAGAGGGCTTTTTATCTTCCCCACCATTCTTTTCTTTTTTTAGCTAGAAACCAGTAGTATTTGTCTACTGACTGGTGGGCAAGGGACTTTAATGGGAGAAGGTGTGCTTGATTTTCATTGGGCTTTTTAAAAGGGGGAGAAGTTGTTTCATTCATTCATTCATTCATTCATTCATTCATTCATTCATTCATTCATTCATTTTTAAAGCCTTTATTTTTATTTTAGCTTTTTCTACTTCACTTTGTGGGGTATCTTGGGAGAGAAGCAGCAAACAAAACAAAGCAGTGTGTCCCTGCACGATTCCTTGCACATCCTTAAAGATTAAGATAATTCCCGTGACAGTCTCAGCGGTTCCAAGATAAGCCCCCACTAAGGGAGTATCATATATCAGAACCATGGCATGGATGCATGGCTTGGTATATTTATTATTTCAGCTGAGATGGAGGCTTCCTTAATAGAAACAATCATTATACGCATTTCACAGACATTACACCCAATGATTGAAATTAAACATGAAGAACTCTCTGCCTCGCATTCACTTCACGCAGCATGTGAAGGCACCAATAAATCGGAGCACCCACAATAAATGGCAAATGAAAATTAATTCTGCCTGAAAAGTGCTTCTCAACAGAGGCTTAAGCAAATGAAGATGAACATCTCAAAGGTCCGGGTTTTATATACAGAGAGTCCAGGAGACAGTATTATTGGGATGGGATGAGCCAGTTGAGGCTTATTCAACAAATCGAGGGATTCCCTTACCCTTGTGGTGAGCATGGTCTATGTACACTAAACAATAATCAACTTTCATCTTTCTTATCAACTAGCACAGCTGCTTTCCTATTACTTTTATATTCCAAGACTTGGGAAATTGTGCATCACTTCCCAAGCACTGGACGAATACCCTTGAGAATGGCATGTAGTTGCCCCAGGTTAACCTGGACCTAGCCCATGACTGCACCACGTGAGGGGCCAAAACAAGAATAATGGACCCCACCACCAAGTAGGACAAATGTGAAGTAGAAGAAGAAGAAGAAGAAGAAGAAGAAGAAGAAGAAGAAGAAGAAGAAGAAGAAGAAGAAGAAGAAGAAGAAGAAGAAGAAGAAGAAGAAGAAGAAGAAGAAGAATGCATACAATGCAAATTATGTTTTACTAAATGCAAAGTTGTTACCCGGTGTGATAGAAAGACAGACTGGGATGTAGACGACTTAGGTTCAAATCCCCATTTGGTCATATCAAATCACCTGGGAGAACTGGAACTAGTAAAACTGCTCATTAAATATCATACTTTAGAGTTGCTAGAGTTGGATGGAGAGATCAATGAGCTGGGTATTTGGATGCAGAGCCAGAGCTTGGGAGTTCCATTCTCCACTGTGCCTCTTGCAAGTAGAGCCAGCCTGGGTGGCCTCGGGCAAGCTGCACAGTCCCAGGGCACCCCTGGAAGGAGGGAATGGTCAACCACTTCAGAGTATTGTCTACCTGGAAAACCCTGAAAAGGGTCACCAGTCAGAATTGACTTGGTTGTTGTTGTTGTTGATGATGATGATGATGATGATGATGATGATGATGATGATGATGATGATGATGATGATGATGATGATGATTGGGGTTACTATACATAGGGTTTGACTTAACAGCACATTACACACAGATGTGAAATCACAAGAACAGTCCATCACAGGTTACAAACCATGATGGAGATGTGTAATCGCCAGGCTTAAAACCAGGGTACTTCAAGGGCCAGATGCAGGGGAGTGGTATCAGGAGACAGCTATCTAGTCTCATGCACTTCCAGGGGCATCTGGTGGGGCCACTGTGAGATACAGGAAGCTGGACTAGATGGGCCGTTGGCCTGATCCAGCATGGCTCTTCTTATGTTGATATGTTTCACATCCTTCACTGGAGGTGTGGTATAAGGCATAGGATGAACTAAAAAAGGCAGTAAAGCTGATCAAAGCAGGAAAGTTTGGAAAATATGCACAGAGAGAGCTATTCCTGCCTTTCCCATCAAAGGCTACCAGCTGTCCCATGGTCAATTGTGGCTATTCTAGTTGGGAAGGACAAATGTGCCAGCTGTGTCACTTGTCACACATGATCCTATTGGCCTCCCAAGCATTTAATCTCTATCTGAAAGATACTCATACTCATAAATGCTTCCCCCCCTCCCCCCACACTCGAGATCTGTTATAATAAAGCCATAGCTCAATGGCAGGCTGAAGACAGGATACATGGCTTTTAGATGGAATGGGCTTTTCTGCCTGTCAAGCTAATGAGTTTAATTAATTCACTGAGAAGACAGAAAGTAGAAGTTGCCTTGAAAAATGGTCTACATTTAAGCTCCCTCTCAATAGCCTCTCGGATGAGTTGGTGTTTAGCTTATTTATATGTTCTTTGCGTGTCATATACATATAACAGCCATTAGTGGCTCCACGTTTAACGATAAATCCTTTTGAGAAATGGGGTGGCTGATTTTTGAGCAACCTTATGGATTTTTAAAGAGTTGTGTTTACACAGAGGGAATATAAAATCAATTGGGTTTTGATTAGGTTTGACAGCAATGAGCCCTAAGTAAACACATCTCTTGAGCAATCACCAGATGGTTCTAGAATGATGTATGCCATACTGTAATAAATAAAAATGATAATGATGGTGATGGTGATGGTGTAAATAGTTTTTCACAAGTCCAACCCAAATTCAACTAGTTGTTGACCCATGGAAAACAGGCAATAGGAGCATCTAAGTCACAGCCCCCAAAATTCCTCCTCAAAACACCAAGGATGTTCATTCGAAATAGACCTTACTAGGGATCTTACTTTGGATCTGAGATCCCAAGTGGACCAAATGGAAAAAAACCCAGAAAACTGAATAATGGAACTGAATAATGGAACATGTTTAATCAATGATTAGACCATTAATCTAATTCCATATAAGGCGGTGGCATTTAGTGAGCTCATCAGAGTGAGATGTGAAACACTTCTAATCTATACAGCATATTCCACCATTGGAAAAGTAATTCCGGGCTTCTAGTGGCATAATATTGCACCATCAATAAGGAATGAAATGCCATTTTAGACTTTCTCATATGAACACCCTTTTACCCGAAAATAGTGAAAAAAAATCTTTTCTACATCTGAAAATCAAAGTTTAGTACAAGAACAGAGCCTGCTAAAAGACTACAGCTCCCAGAGGTCCCCAGTGAGTGATGATCCTGCCACCCTAAATTCCAACTCCACAGGTGCTGTGAATCCATATCAAGTGTTACTCTGCATTTTAGAATAAATGCCCAAGGTGCTTAACTTTTTTGTTGTTTTTGGTAAGATTCAGAATGTCAGACACCCCCTCTGTGAAATGCAGCCAAAACCTGGAGCAGATTCCTCGCCCTTCCAAAGAGGAAGTCACCAGCCACCTCTCTTCCTCTGATGGTTCAGGGGTTTCTGGACATTGTGACAGAGAAGGTACTTGGCTAAGTTCTACGAAATCCCACCCATCCTTTGTGTGTGTTTTCACAGACTCATAGAATCATAGAGTTGGAAGAGACCTCAAGGGCCACCCAGTCTAACCCCCTGCCATGCAGGAACCCCATCACAATATTTCCAACAGACGGTGATCCAGCCTCTGCTTAAAAACCTCCAAAGAAGGAGGTTTTATGAGGGACAAATTGCTGCATCAGCCTAAATCATCATCATTTTGTTTCCCCATCAAAATGAGCACTTGAGAAGGAACAAGAGTCCATATGCCAGCGCAGGTTCCAAAATCATCATCTCCTGAATTACTTTTTAAAAAATTACAAATTTGCTTGGCAATATAAAAAAGAAGGGAACAATTCCATTATCGTGACCTCACTCTACCTCCTTCGACTGCAAATCACAGCAAATGTCTGTCATTGACACTGGCCACTCAGGCCTACCTCAGCAATGAAACAGCTTGGGAGTAGTTTTATATGTTTTATACGGGCTCTGATGGGGGCAGGAGGTAGGAGGAAAATATGACAACTTAGGCCGAGCAAGCCTCAGCTGCAGATAAGAACCCAGATATGATGGATTTACAGCTTCTCTCAAAGGACCAATCCTTCCTTAGAGTGGAAATTGCCAAGCCAGATTTTATGGCGCTGTATTTCTTTGAACTTCCCTGTTTTTCAGGCCACCTGTTAGAGCCAAAGCCTCCTGAGTGAGATTCCATTCAACACATCAAAATGCAAATGCACCACACAAGTCATAAAATGGAGACTAAGGAGGGGGGAAAATATACCCAGATGCTATTCCCTTCTGTAGTCGAGCCATTGAAACAGTTAAAGAGCATGAAGTTTAACATTTCTGCAAATCCACTTGCATCTGTTGATTTACTCTACTTGAGGCTAGCAAGAGGGTTTGAGCCATAGACAGAATCCAACATATATCAACCCAAAAAAGGAATTCTGTCAAAGCAACCAGTTAAATAACAGAATTGTTAAGTGAGGCTTTTACAGTATTTTTTCCGTGTATAAGACTATATTTTTGTCCAAAATTGTAAGGCTAAAAATTGAGGGCAATCTTATACACAGAAGTTAGCCAAGGAGACAGCCATGTCGCTGTGAAACTGTAACTTTGTGTTGGGAAAGTGGGGGTCGTCTTAAACATGGGATCATCTTATAGATGGGAAAATATGGGTAAACACTTCACTTATGGAATCCTTTTTTCAAAAACACCAATTTGTGAAGTGCTTCAGCATCCACAACTCATAACACCAGGAAATGGCCTTGCAATATTGTTCCCCCATTGCCAGAAGGAAAAAGGATGCCAAGTTTTGTATAGGAAAGGCCAGCCATACAGTTGGTGACACAAGTGTCTGTAGCCAGGATCCCTTCTTGTGTGCAAACAGGAAACAAGCAAGGGAAAATCCCACAGCCTGTCGTATCAGTTCATTACTTCTCACTCAAACACTAAACAATTGTTATCGCTGTTTCACAGCAGGTTCTGTAGTTCCCGTGCACCTCAGATTGAATGATTTCGACTCCACATTCCCTGTTTTAATTTAGCCATCTGTGGAACTTGGCTTACTTTGAAGGGTGGGAATTAGGAGAAAGAACCCACCCACCCCACCCCAACTCCCTGAGATTTCAGGGTGAAATTATGAGATCTCAGCGAGGGAAGTTGTGATATTGCAGGGTAGAACCTTGCATTAAGAAAATGAGCTTGATAAAAGGTGGGAATGAATGAAGATGGCTGCCCAAGGAAGGACAGATGGACAGACCAAGGGCTGTAGGCGAGTGACTATTACTTTTAATAAACATAGCTTTATTACATATATACCACCCATCACAGGCCACCTATTTCTGTATATCAATTGCAGGAACCCATGATCAGGAAGGAGGCGTTTTGCTTATGTCGTGGTTGAGGAAGCCTAACAGGTGGATGGCTGTGGGAACGATGCAGGACTAGACAAAACTTTGGTCTGATCCTCAATGGCTTCCTTTCTAATCCTTTTAGAAGCACTTTAGTCCAAGTGTATTCACCCACCCATACATAACATATGTTGATAAAACATATGTTATGTATATTTAACAGAATGTGTAAAGAGAATTGTAAAATGGAGGCAGTTAGATTCTGCAGTGTCATGATGTTAATTCACAAGTGTTAGAGACTAGTAATCACAGGCATGTTAAGTGATGAAGTGCAGATGGAACTGATTATAACATCATGATTTGTAATGGGTAGATCAGATTGCATCAGATTGTTAATTAGTGATTGCATCAGATCTTATGAGTGCTGAATAGTATAAAAAGCACTACCTTGCCATTTGTTACTGGGGACTGTTATGGTGAGAACAGTTTACCCCCACACTCTGTTTGTCTGTTTGCTATATTGTATATAATGCTTGGTTGTTATGCTGTGTATATTTTGACGTATATATGAATATATGAGTTTTTACTCTATTCATTGTCATTGTCTTTCTGTTAGCCTAACTCTTCAACCCTTTATATCAATACTGACATTTTATCTACGTTACTGCTGCACTGCTCTGTGTCAAGCACAAGTAAATATTATATTTGTTGCTTAATTGCTGATACATTTCATAAGCTAAGCCAAGTCAGGACTGGTTAAGGTTGGATGGGTGACCACCAGCAGATGCCAGAATTTCCCAGGGAGGCCTAGGAAAGAATACAGATGGAAATCTTGACTCAATGGTTAAACCACAGTCTTGCAATCAAAGCCTCTGCTCACAATCTGAGTTCGATCCTGACAGGTTCAGGTAGCCGGCTTGAGGTCGGCTCAACCATCCCTTCAGTAAAATAATGGTAATAAAATGAGCTCCCAGTTCACTGGAGGGCAGGTTATTGTTTGATTAATTATGCTATAAACTGCCCTACACTATGGTGTGGTATATATGTTGAAACAAGAACACTTGATCATACTGTAATGCTTCTTTCACAGCTTTAGTCATATTTAAAACTGTTTTTTTTATAAAAAAAAAACAGGCTTGTTAGCTGGCAATCGCTTTTCTTATGACAATCTTTCATTTTCTTTCCAGAAAGTTGGTTAATTTTCCAAAAGGCTGACTGAAAAAGGCCAGGCTGCCCTTTAGAAAGCCTGAGGCTAAATAAATAAATAAATAAATAAATAAATAAATAAATAAATAATACAAAGCTGTTGAGTCTTTACTGAGGCCATTTTGCAGAGCCAGGCTCCCTGTTGATCTCTCTGACCTTGCTGACTTCTTATACCCTCTATACCACATTTCTCATGTGCTGTGTCACTATGGCAACAAGGATGTGACATCCTTCAGCCTTCATTTTGGACTAAGAGGCAGGCGGTTGGTGTTTTTTTTTCCCCCTTTGTGGTTAACCTGCTCTTCCCCGGAGGGCATAACAGTTGGATCTCTGTGTCTGTCACCTATCTAGGGACACTCCAATCCCTTGAACCGGGAAGGAACAAGTGGAGACCTGCAAAACAAACCCAAATGCAAAGATAAATCCCTGAGAGGCTGGTTCTATGTATGCTTGCTTCCCTATTCCCTACTTTTTCTAAAGCAAAGTATCCTGCTTATATACCGCCCCATATCACTTGGTACTATGGGTGGTTTACAGTTTAATTAGTCTCTTGGCGGTTTACAGTTTAATTACAGTATTCAGGCTACACATTGCCCCCCCCCCGAAAGCTGGGTACTCATTTTACCGACCTCGGAAGGATGGAAGGCTGAGTCCACCATGAGCCTGCTACCTGGGATTGAACCCCAGGTCGTGAGCACAGTTTTACCTGCAGTAGAGGCATGTCATCATCATCATCATCATCATCATCATCATCATCATCTTCATCATCATCATCATCATCATCATCATCATCATCATCATCAATCAAACAGCGGAGAAAGGACCCCATGGATCATTGAGGCCAGCCCATATCACAGTCATGATGGGCGTGTCGTATTCATACTGTGCCACCACAGGTGCTGCAGTGGCTCAATTCTGACCCATCCCTAACTGGCAGGATCACTTATCCATGCAGTGCACAGCTCTATGGTCCTCAGACTCCCAATTACAGAAGGAGTCTGGCCCATCTTCCACACCTCCCTGCACAGCCAGACACCTATTGGCAGAGTGAGGAGACTCCCCATCCCTGGTTGGCTACATGGGGAGGCAGGGGTGGACCAGGCAAACCCCTCTCATAATTGAGGTAGCATTGAGGACTACGGAGTCCACTGAAAGCAGTCATGTTTGTCGGTTTTGCTGTTCAACTCGTTCAACTGTAAAGACTGAAAGGGGTTCAATTGCCCAAACAAATAAAAAATAAAGGGAACAGATGAATACTTGTGACCCAGCCCTCCATTCCCCCTCAACTCTGCTTTTCTAAATGTGTTGTGTACCTCTTCCTTCTGGCACACTGGCAGTAACACTCCCCCTCATCCAATTACCTGATTATCTGCAGATTTTGGCCATCCTCCAAGCTATTAGGATGAATGAGCTTTCTAACCGTAATAGGCTAATGGCACTATTAGCTCTATATTATCATGACTTCTGGTTCTGAAGTTAAGCATTGGTGTGTGACAGATTGTGACAAACCTCAGAATGGTTGGGGAAAAATCTCCACCATGTAAGATTAGGGAACTGTTTTTTTCCCACCTCCTGTGAGTAGCCTATTAGAGTCTCCCTGAAGTTCAGGATTTGCAGACAGTTGTGTGTGTGTTGTGTTGTTACAGTCGTGACCAACTCTTCATGACCCCATGTCCATGGAGTACTTGGCAGGTGTACTGGAGTGGTTTTGCCAGTTCCTACTCCAGGCTCCTACAGCGCCTGGTATTCCCTGGTGGTTGCCCATCCAAGCACTAACCAGAGCTGACCCTGCTTAGCTTCCGAAATCAGGCGAAATCAGATTTGCTTAGGGCATCTAGGCTACATTGCAGAAAGTTATGAGGATGCAAATAAGAAAGACATTCTACTCACAGTTATCGCTTCCGTTTGCACATTGCTTCCATTTGCACAAATGTAAATGAGCTCTCGAAAGGAAGGAGAGGAAGAAAACCAGGAATTGACTGCATTTTGTAATGTGAAAATATAACTGACAAGAAAGGAAAGGACACGACTTACTAGGTCCGGAGATTGTTGCCAGTGTGGCACCTGCAAAAAAAAGTGATATGGTGACCTCCACCTAACTGGGGGGGGGGAGGAATTGGACATGGAAGCAGATGCAGGGTGGGGCCAGCCCCTTGGGGAGCATGACATACTCACAAGGGGCTGGGCCCAAAAAGTTTTAGAAGGGGGGAACAAAAAACAACCCCCTCTTTGACCAGCAGAAAATGGAGCATCCCGGTCCACCCTTTGGAGGTTTTTAAGCAGAGGCTGGATGGCCATCTGTCAGAAATATTGTAATAGGGTTCCTGCATGGCAGGGTGTTGGACTAGATGGCCCTTGAGGTCTCTTCCAACTCTATGATTCTATGATTCTGTGAGTCCAACCCTTCTTTGTAGAACTACAGATTCCATCAATAAGATTGTTTACTCCATACTTTATGTCTCTCCATGGCCAAATGGTACCTCTACCACTTTCCAAACCTCTTGAGATATCTCATTTGGTCCTCAGACCATCTGGAAGACTCGTGCCGACCTAATTCTGAAATAGACAAGCAACCCTGATTTTTGTGCTGCACAGATTTAAGAGTTTGGCCATTCATGCCAAGATTGATGGGTGAGCAGACCCGTGTTTCCCCTGCCTGTGTGATGTGCATGCTTAATATGACTAAAGTCAATGTCAGTTCCAGCTGTCATCTCAGGCATCCAGCTGTTTGTGGCTTTATCTCTGAAGCAAGGCATCGTCTCTTTTGCTTGGACATGTGTGACATCATTTTACATTAACCCTTTTATCTGCAACTCTGTAGGCCCTGGGATGTTAGCTAGAGGACCTTTGATCTTCTCCTGTGGCAGCCAAATGAAGGGCATACCCTTGGGTTTGAATTGCTATGCTGTCTGCCAGTGACTTCCGGCCTGTGGAGATATCACTGCAATGTTTGTGACATCCATGCCATTCTTTCATCCTTTCAGCATCAGCTAAGGGCAAGACCCACACCTGCTCAACTTTCTTGTGATGTCCTCCTTGGATCACTGGTTCCCACAGCATGAGGCCACCAATCTCTGGTGATCAAAAGTCCACTCTGTGCCCCCTTCCAAATTCTGAGGAATGGCATATTTCTTCATAACTTCCCTCAGAAAAATAATTTGTCTGTCCCTATTCAACTCCACATTTCACCTGTCAAATATGACACCTCTGTTGAGGATATAATTTTCATAATCCTCTCAAAGAGGTATAAAATATTAACGGCTACCAAAATCACTTGAGAGAAGCTTTTGCTGGCAAACTGTTTAAGGATTCCCTTCTGGCCAGTGAAGGCATTTTATACTCATAGCTATTCAAGATTGTATCTGACACACATATTGATACTAGTCTTGGATACAGTGGCTGGAGTCTTGTTGTGAAGCTCTCTGTGTGTAACAGTTATGGTGCCGTCATCAGTGGCAAATCAAACCAGATCAAGACCATTCACCACTGACTTGAGGCCGTTCCAGGGTGCACGCAATGCAACAGAGGCACACCTGCACCCCCCAAATCCCCCCAAAATTATTGAATTTGCCAATGATGATGATGACTACAACACCAATATACCTACCTACCTACCTACCTACCTACATTTATTTTTACAACTTATATGCCGCTCACTACCCAAAGGTCTCTGGTCGGCTTACAATCAAAAGAATTAAAGCAATTAAAACATCAAATGTCAATAAATAATTAAAACTATAATAAATACCTTACACTAAAATCATTACACTAAAATTGCCATGAGAGGACCCACAGTCTATACTGTATCAATTAAAAAACTTCTGGAATACATACATACATACATACATACATACATACATACATACATACATACATACATACATACATACATACATACATACATACATACGTACGTTACCAACCATGAGGATTCTTTGGATGCCAGACAGTGGTAGGCCATTATGCACACAAGAATGCCAAGGAGACCATTAGTGGAGAAAAAAATTATATTTATTGCCCACTGAATGACTTCTGATGAACCAAAGAAAGGGGTTCTTTCACTCCAGTATTCACTCAAGACATACATACTTAAGAGGGGACACTTTGCTCAAAGGACGTCCAGTCCTTTGCCAAAGGGGTGGATGTCTGGTCACTGCAGCTGAAGGGATCCAGGCACACCCTCTGTCCACCTCTATCTTTTTCATATAGACAACCTTGATGCTAGGGTGGTACTAGGGCAGATACCTGCACCCATGTTGGTTCTGGGATGGACTCCTGCACCCATGTGGCTATTTCCACTGCAACAGTCTGTTCGCCCTGCCATCTCATTCCTGCACCAGACATTTCCCTTTTATTTCTGCACAATCAAGTCGAGCTTACTCTGATCTTGCAGCTCCATTTCTCATTTCTGCAGACACTGCAGCTTCTCCAAACCCATACAAAAGCCCTTTGATATAGCACTGATTTGAGCCAATCTACCTCCATTTTGTGTATGCCCCCCTGCTTCTTCGCCTCCGATATGCATTCTCACCTGACACATTCTGTTTTTGGAACAGTACGATGGGATTCCAGCCACTGACTGCTTACTCTTGCCTGTACTGTAGGTTGTGTTCATAGTGGTAAGGTTTGAAATATTAGTGTTTTACACCACCTGTTTTGTCAAGAAGAAGAAGAAGAAGAAGAAGAAGAAGAAGAAGAAGAAGAAGAAGAAGAAGAAGAAGAAGAAGAAGAAGAAGAAGAAGAAGAAGAAGAAGAAGAAGAAGAGCAAAATATTGTGGTAACCTCCAGGTTGGAGAGAAAGGCAGGATATCTCTCAATGCCATTGGCGGGGAATCGTAAGCAGGTGAAGACATCTGCTTGGGAACACCCTGAAGCAAATGGTGAGCCGCTGTGTGAGACAGAATGCTGGACTGGATGGGCTGTGACCTGTTCCAACATAGCTGCTCTTATGTTCTTATGGGGCAGTCCTGGCCTCTTGTGGGAGGGAGTTCCAGAGTCTGGGCACAGCAGCTGAGAAGGCCCTTACATGTGGTCCCACATGATGTACCTCTGAGGGTGGCGGCATGGAAAGGCCATTCATGATAAACTTTGTACCTGAGCCGGTTCATACGGTAGTTCCTGGCTCCTGGCAGGAAAGCAGGGCCTGATGCCTCTGAGGATGACGCATGGTGGTGGCAGAGGCAGAAGCAGGTAAGCAGAGACAATGGGGCAAGTGAGGTGCCAGCAGACGGGCATCCCCTTTTGCTGAAGCCAACCAAAAAGCAAACAGAAAAAGGTTGGCATTTCCCTTTGCTTTGGAAAAAATGAAAAGCTCCAAACTGGGTCATGAAACAAACCACAAACCAGCTGGGTTCACTGGGTACCCCCCCACCCACAATCCTTGGTTCATTTTGTGCCCATCTCTAACTGATATCATGAACTCTATGTCCCACAGTACTTTTATTAGCACAATCATTTGGGAAGCAATTCCTACTGACTGCATTTGATGCAATTAATATCCAAGTAAGAGTCCTCTAATGATCAGGAGTAACTAACAAGGTTTTTAAATTTGTCCCTAGGCATCCCTAATGATAGCCATTGATACCCTTGTTCTCCATGAACTTGTCCAATCCTTTCTTAAAGCTGTCACGGCTGACAGCTGTCACCACTTCTTCTGGCAGGGAGTTCCACAGACCAGTGATCCTCTGGGTAAAAAAAGTACTTTCTCTTATTTATTTGAGATCTAGCACCCAAAACTTTCATGGAGTTCCCCCTAGTTCTATTGTTGTGTGATAGGGAAAACAGCTTTTCCTGCTGTCTTTCCGGAAACAGGCAAAGACCTTACTCTTCAGGCAAGCTTTCCTTGAATGATGGACTATCATACATAGCTACACAGACTTTGTGTTTATATATCTCCTTATGTGATCGCATTGACATTATGTTATCAATTGTTAGTGTTAATGTTATCTTCTAATGCTGTAAAATACCCCTCAATTCCCTGTTCTTAAACTTGAGTATGTCTTAATTGTACTGGACTGTATATTGTCCCTCATTACTGTAAGCCGCCTTGGGTCCTTTTCTAAGGAGAAAGGTGGGGTTAAAAAATCATCAAAAATAAAATAAAATACATTTGAGCATGCACTCGCCGCCTGTCACCTGGGCACAGAGTGCATGCTGAGAGCCTGTGCCCAGCTCCAGGAAGTGGAGACGTGGCTTCTGGGCATACACCCCACCAGCCAGCTAAATCAGTAGTCGCCTGCTCAGAGGAAGTGACCCACTTCCCTACCAGGAACTTGCTGTTGCCTCCAATCACACCCCAATGGGGGTGGTAGCAGCAGTAGAGGTGGCAGGAACAGGGTGAGGAACAACCCCTGCCCCAGGCACAAACCAGAAAAAACAACCAAGAATCGGTTAGTCTTTCCAAGGGTTCTTTCTAGTTCATGGTTCGAGGTTTGCCTTGAGCCACAAATAGGGATGGGCACGAAATGTAAAAATTATGTTTCATTTCATTTCATTTCCTCCCCACACACATATTTTTTTCCATTTCATTTAATACAATTTTTTTCAAAAAAAAATCATACGAAACAAACCACTAGCAAAATGGTTCATGTGTGTGTGGGGGGACTAGAAAGTGGCAGAGAGACAAAAGTTTTTTTTTTAAAGTCCTGGGCTTTAAAAAAAAAAATTCCTCCCCCCTAAGCCCCACCTGCCAGCTCTTCAGTGCTGGGTTGGGGGAAAACATATTCCCCCAGCCCTAGCACCGATCAGCTGGTGCAGCTGTGGGAAGGGAAAGTTTTTTTTTACAAAGCCCAGAGCTTTTTTAAAAAACCTTTTCCACTCCCTAAGTGGCTTACAGACAGAACGAAACTGTTTGTTTCATCAACAAAAACACCATTTAATTTCGTCTCTAATGAAATGCTGCTTCCTCGTGTTATTTCATTTCACTTCATTTTGTTGCATAACAACAAGATGAAATGGCATTTCGTTTTTCGTTTTGTGCCCACTCCTAGCCACAAAGCATCAGGATTCAGTTTTCCCCCTGTTTCCTGCCCATCTCTAGTATCAACCATCGGAATGAGTTGGTAAGAAAGCTTTAGGGGGTTCCTTTTCTTATTTTTTTCATAATATACGGTCTCCCAAGCATTTTGTTTAAAAAATATAGGAATATTTAGGAATATACAGTAACTTCACAATGAGCACACGTGGGTCACAGGCATCCCAACAGACTAGACAGACAATAATCTTTATTGACATTGTACATCCATACAACAAACCTAAATGCCATATCCAGTGTGCATCATCAAACAGGTAAAAAAACACAAAACACGTCCCTCACTTTCACATTGTTCACATTCTATGAATGACCCTCAGACTACAAGATCAATGATCAGCTCATAGACTTTGGGGAAAGTTCATTTTAAAATGTAAACTTTGAAAATCCAGATCTCCACGAGAAATAAGAGATATTTAAGAGCACATTGTGTTCTCCTATCCAGGAGTCTTCTTTTACATGTGAAGGCCCTGGCTGATGTGTACTTTTAGCTTATCGTCATCAGTCTGGCTTGTAATTAGATTGTGCAGGACCGGTGAGTTGCACTTTATTAAAGGGTTTAGCTGTGAGGTGTGAATTTGACTTTCTGAAAAGAAAGCAGCATTTGAGCTGCATCATACGCATCTCATGGGTACTTGTAATAATTGCTCCCAATTTAATACCTACTAAAGTGATAAACGTAGCAGTAATTCCAGGACATGGCTGAAACTCAAATTACAAATGTTCCAGGCGAATCTTAATTATTTTAGGTTCTCTGATGCTCAGATTCACTCCTTTGCATCAGCGTGTTAATTCAAAGCCCATTAGCCGACGGGGTGAGGGGAGAGTTTTTAACATAGTTCAACTGAAGTCAAAAACTCTGCCCATAACCTGCGTTTGATCCCAGCAGATTCAGGTAGCAGGCTCAAGGTTAACTTAGTATCCCATCATTCCAAGGTCAGTAAACTGAGTAGCCAGTTTGCTGAGGTGGGGTGGGGAATTTTGTATCCTGCATAATTAAATTGCTGTCCACCCAGAGAGTGCTTGAAGCACAACAGGGTGAGATATAAGCATATTTGATTTTATTATTTAGTAGAGATGGGCACGACTTGGAAAAAAAATTTTTCGAGTTGTCGTTAGTCGGGCCGGTTCCGTTTCGGGTCGTTTCCGTTTTTCGCAAAAATTCACAAAAATTTGTCGGTTCATTTTTTTCATTTTTTTTTTCATTTTCGTTAGTACTGGGTTTTTTGGGGGTAGCGGGCTCCTGGAGGCACCTCTGTGGGGTGGGTGCCTCCTCTGGCCGGCTATAAAGGGAAAGCGGGCTCCTGGAGGCACCCGTGGGTGCCTCCTATCCTCACCCACTAGGAAGGGGAAGCAGGCTCCAAGAGACCCCTCAACATGGGGGTCTCCCCTCCTCACCTGCTGCTGCAAAATGGCATGCAATAGCCATATGGATATGCATACCAGTTGCAGACAGTGAACCCGCCAGAGGCATAGGGTGATGCCTAAGGCTCTCGCACCACCATGTCTCACAAAGAAGGGAATTGTACTTGCGTGTAGTGCAATGCAAGTAGATCTGGCTTAGGGTTAAGGTGGGTTAGTGCAAGGGCTAGGGTTAGGCTAGTGACGGGTAAGGTTACGGTGGGCTAGTGGGTTGCACCTCTGGGTGCCTCTCTGACCCACTAAGAAGACAGTCTGTGACGTATGGGTAAGGAGTCAAGGATTAGGGTTAGGGTTAGGGGGCTAGGGCAGGTTTTAGGGGGCTTTTTGGCACATCCCAGAAGTCTCCATGGCGAAGTGGCCATGCAATTTGTGGGATGGCTCCAAAAATTTGCATGGTCGTCCACTCCCACATGGCTGGCCACTCGGCCAGCCCATCATTGCGCAGGTGTAAATAAAATAAAATAAAATAAAATCAATGGAGGACAGAGGAGGAGAGGAGAGACATTTTGTTGCAAGAAAAAACCCACTGCTACTGTGAAAAATCTGGCAGTTTATAAATTTTTGCGTGTTTCTGTTGTGCTTGTGTGTTTTTGGACCACAATTTCAAAAACAATATTGCATTCGCCACCCCATTTTGGATCCCCCACCCGCACCGCATGGCATGGCGAGTCTGGCTGCCCAGGACGGGGGGGAAGCGGGACCCCCCCTCCAGAAACCACCCCTCCAGTAGGTGCCCTGCGCCCTTAGTCAAGCAGGCATTTTTCCACCTGCTTTTTTGGCCCGGGAATGGGTGGGGGGAGAGTTTAAAAAATTTTTCCTGTGCCGTCCGTGCCGCTTGCTTGCGCTTTAATTGCAGCGGCCGGCGGCGAGACTGGGCTTTTTGCTGGCTGCGAGCCTGCGGCGAGTCCCACCAGAGCAGCCCAGGATGGGGGATGGGGGGGGAGGCCGGAGACCTCCAGAAACAACCCCTCTGGTAGGTGCCCTGAGGCACGGCAGGCATTTTTCCGCCTGCCTTTTGGCCGGGAACCGTTTTTTTTTTTAACTTTTAAAACCTTTTTTTCTGTGCCGCGTGGCATCGCGCGATCGCGCGATGCAAGGAACGAGCACGACAAATCAGACCAAAATTGTTCGTTCGTCGGTTCGAGCTCGAAGTCTGGCGGAGTAATTCCCGTTACCGTTTCCGTAGAATAACGGAACCGAGTAACGGAAACGGAAACGGGAATACTGCTAAGTCGTGCCCATCTCTATTATTTAGATGAAATGTAGGCAGTGGGTAGCATGGATTAGAACAGTTGCTTTTCTGGGTAAGAATTGCAAGAAGTCGGGGGGCAGTACCATGAGAACTGATGATGTAGTTGTCTCAGACAGTGAAACTCTGGGGGTGGCAGAGGCATTCCTCAGATGCTGCTGCTACACACGGATGTTCTGTACTATTTTGGAGAGTTGGTCCAGGTAGGTCCTCAGACCTGGCTACTTAGAGAACACCTGGTTCCAAGGTAGCAAAAACAAACAAACAAACAAACAAACAAACAAACAAAAACTACCACCACCACCACCACCACCACCACCAACAACAACAACAACAAACAACAACAACAACAACAACAACAACAACAACAACAGATTATTTAGCCCGCCATAATAAAATAGCAGCAATGCTCCATTGGAACATATGTAAAACTTACAACCTACCATTAAGGCAAAAACTGGTGGGAATATCAGCAAGAAAAGGTTACCAGAAATGAAATTATCAAGGTTAAAATGGAGTTGGAGGAAGCAGCTGTAGTTACCTGCAACACTTGTGCCATGTTTGTCATCTTGCCAAAGCGTGTGGAGAACTACACTTGCAGCAAGTGCAAGCTGGTTGCACTGCTAGAAGAGAAGGTTCAGCAGCTGGAGGACCGCATATCTAACCAACAACAAATTAATGAGCTTGAGCTGTTCTTGGAAAGAGCGGGGCAGACTCTCCTGGAAAAAGAAGAGACAGGGCACACTTCTGAGGAAGAAGACACTTCACTAATTCAGGAGATAGATGCATGGAGCAATGTGACTTGAAGAAGTAGAAGGCCAGGGGATCGCTCAGAGAGTCTCAAATTACAGAATCAATTTGAGGCTCTTTCCCTCATCACACCTCATGAGGAATGCACAGAGGAACAATTGGTTCCCTCTATGGATCTCTCCTTCATCACACTTGATGAGATACATGAAGACAAACAACAGGAACAAAATAAAGACATCTCCCTTAATATAGTTGATCAGGTGAATGTAGATGAACAGGCTGAAGGAGAGAGGCTCCTTGTGCTAGGGCAGTGTTGGTGAACCTATGGCATGGGTGCCAAAGGTGGCACTCAAAGCCCTTTCTGTGGGCACCCAACATCACCCATTCACAGCCATCTGTATTCAGGTTAAATTGCTGTATTGGCAGTTTGCAAAAAATTAGTGGGTTTTGAATTGCAGTTTGGGCACTCAGTCCCTAAAAGGTTCACCATCACTGTGTTAGGGGATTCAGTTATTAGAAATACAGAGGGATGGATTTGTGATGTCCATGATAACCATATGGTGGCTTGCCTGCCAGGTGCAAGGGTAGCAGACATCATGAAATATCTAGATAGTTTGTTAGAGAGAACTGGGAAGGAGCCAGTCATCATGGTACACATTGGTACCAATGGTGTTGGGAAGGCACAATGGTCAATCCTGGAAGCCAAATTCAGGTTGTTAGGAAGAACATTGAAGTCCAAGACATCCAAAGATAGCATTTTCAGAAGTGCTGTCTGTTCCTTGTACAGGATCCACCAGGCAGGCAGAGCTTAGAAGCCTCAATGTGTGACCGAGGCAATGGTGTCGAGAGGAGGGCTCCAGGGTTTTCAGGAACTGGAGAACATTTTGGGACAAGCCAAACCTGTTCAGGAGGGATGGGTTGCACTTGAACCATGATGGGACCAGATTGCTGGCACTCAACATCAAAAAGGCTGCAGAGCAGCTTTTAAACTGATAAAAGGGGAAAAGCCAACAGGAGCTGGGCAGCATCTGGTTTGGGAAAACATCCGGTTCAGGAAGGTGTCTACTTGAGTAGTGAGGAAGATGTAAAAAATACTGAGCAGAGCCAGGAGCTAGTCACCAGCATCCAGCATAAGGCTGCAAGAGGCAAGCTAATGATGCAACTGGACTCAAAAGGCTGTATCAGAAAAGCATCTATAAATGCTTGTATGCAAATGCCAGAAGCCTCCATAACAAAATAAGGGAGCTGGAAATACTCAGCCGTAGATAAAATTTTTGTTATTATTGACATCACTGAAACCTGGTGGACGAATGATAACCAATGGGATACAGTTATCCCAGGCTTGTTAAACTAAATGCTAACAAATCACCAGGACCAGACGGCATCCATCCACAAGTTCTCAAGGAACTTAAAGATGAAATTGCTGATGGCCTAGTCAAAATATATAATCTTTCCCTTAAATCAGATGTTGTGCCTGATGACTGGAAGGTAGCAAATGTAACACCAATCTTCAAAATAGGATACAGAGGTGATCCAGGAAATTACCGACCGGTCAGTTTGACATGTGTCCCAGGTAAAATCATGGAAACCATCCTAAAAGATAAAATTAATATTTATTTATTTATTTATTTAAAAACTTATATCCCGCACCATCTTCCCGAACAGGAACTCTGGGCGGCTAACATTGATAAAAAGCATAAAATGAGTAGCAGCCTTCAAGGAAATGCAACGGAGGGCAAGATGGCGGCAAAAGATAAGGACGAAAAAGAAAAAAGGAAAAAGAAAAAAGAAAAAAACTAACTGGTAAGGACACCATAAGCCTCTTTGAAGAGGAAGGTCTTCAAAGCCCTCTTAAAGGCAGGCAGGGATTTCAGCAGGCGCAGCTCAGAAGGAAGATGGTTCCAGAGCAAGGGCCCCACCACAGAGAAGGCGCGGTTTCGCGTGAGCATTTTCCGCGCCTCTCTGGGTGTGGCCACTCTCAATGAGCGCGCCTGCGACGATCTCGTGGGTCTGGATCCGGATGCCCTCTGGGAGATGCGCTCCGCCAGGTATCCTGATCCCAAGCCGTGGAGGGCTTTGAAAATCAAAACCAGGACCTTGAACCTGATCGGGAAGACAACGGGAAGCCAATGCAGGCGGACCAGGACTGGGGTGATGTGCTCGTATCTACGATCACCCACCACCAGCCTGGCCACCGCACTTTGCACCCGCTGTAACCTCCGGACCAGGGTCAAGGCCCTGGAGACGGCCATCACCTGGGCTTCCAGGGAGAGGGCCGAGTCCAGGACCACGCCCAGATTCCTGGCCCTGTCTGTAGGCTGGAGGGAGAATAGGCACATAGAAGAGAAGGCACTGCTGAAGGAGAGCCAGCATGGCTTTTGCAAGGGCAAATAATGCCTCACTAATCTGTTGGAATTTTTTGAGAGTGTCAGCGAGCATATGGATAAGGCAGATTCAGTTGACATTGTTTATCTGGACTATCAGAAGGCTTTTGACAAGGTCCCACACCAAAGGATCTTGAATAAACTTGCCAGTCATGGAATCAAGGGGCAGGTCTTGTCCTGGATCAGCAACTAGCTAAGAGACAGGAAACAGAGGGTAGCACTAAATGGACACATCTCCAAGAGGAGGGAGGTAAAGAGTGGGGTCCCACAAGGTTCAGTACTGGGACCCCTGCTTTTCAAACTCTTCATAAAAGATCTAGAAGTAGGAGTAAATAGCAAGGTAGCCAAATTTGCCAACGACACTAAATTATACAGGGTAGTGAAAACTGTGAGAGATTGTGAGGAGCTCCAGAGGGATCTCTTGACACTGGGGGAGTAGGCAAACCAGTGGCAAAGAAGCTTCAACATTAGTAAGTGTAGAGTGGTGCACATTGGGGCAAAAAAACCCTCAATTACGTTTATAAACTGATGGTGTCTGAACTCTCTGCAACAAACCAGGAAAGGGATCTTGATGTTCTGGTGGACAGCTCAATGAAGGTGTCAACCCAGTGTACCACAGCAGTGAAAAAAGCAAACTCAATGCTAGGGATCATTAGGAAGGGTATAGAAAATAAGTCAGCAAGTGTCATTTTGCCTCTTTATAAATCTATGGTGAGGCCCCCATCTGGAGTAATTTGTACAGTTCTGGTCACCATACCTCCAGAAGGATATTATGGAAATGGAAAAAGTGCAGAGGGGAGCAACCAGAATGATTAGGGGACTGGAACACCTTCCTTACCATCTGAGGCTGCAACAGCTGGTCCTCTTCACTCTTGAACGACGGTGCCTAAGAGGTGACCTGATCGAAGTTTATAAAATCATACATGGTGTGGACAAACTGTTTTCCCTATTGCACAATGCTAAAATTAGGGGGCAATCCATGAAACTTTTGGGTGCTAGATCCCAAACAAATAAGAGGAAGTACTTTTTCACCCAGAGGATCACTGGTCTATGGAACTCCCTGCCAGAAGAAGTGGTGACAGCTGTCCGCCTTGACAGCTTTAAGAAAGGATTGGATAAGTTCATGGAGAACAAGGGTATCAATGGCTATCATTAAGATGCCTAAGGACAACCTCCGGGTTGGAGAGAGAGGCAGGATATCTCTCAGTGCCATTTGGAGGGAATCGTAAGTAGGTGAAGACATCTGCTTGGGAACACCCTGAAACAAATGGTGAGCTGCTGTGTGAGACAGAATGCTGGACTGGATGGGCTGTGGCTTATTCCAGCAAGGTTGTTCTTATGTTCTTATGTTCTTAAGGTGCTCTGAGATTTCAGAATCCAATGCGACAGACACTTTGCCCACAATACTCCAGAGATTATAATGATATACAAGCAATAAAACAAAGTTTGAACCATTAATGTGGCAATACCAGAAGATGCAAGAGTCAGCGATAAAGAGCTAGAAAAGGCAACCAAATTTTGGGACGTAGAAATAGAAATAGAAAAGCTATGGAATAAGAAAGCAAGAACAACGCCAATAATAATAGGTGCTTTGGGTGCAATCCCAAGAGACCTGGGTCAACATCTGAAAACCCTCGGCATTGACAAGATCAACATCACTCAACTTCAAATGGCGATGTTATTAGAAACAGCATATATTCTGTGAAAATTTCTCCAGTCATCCTAGGCCCTTGGAAAGAGCTTGAATCATTGGAGAAGGCCAACTCCAGCTTTACACCCGGCAGCTGTGTCTGCCAGAAGAAGAAGAAGAAGAAGAAGAAGAAGAAGAAGAAGAAGAAGAAGAAGAAGAAGAAGAAGATGATGATGATGATGATGATGATGATGATGATGATGATAATAATAATAATAATAATAATAATAATAATAATAATAATAATAATAATAATAATAATAATAATAATAAAGCTGTTGTGTCAAAACCTTCTCTATTTGTTCACATCATCCATTTCTCCATATATGCAGAGAGAGAGAGAGAGAGAGAGAGAGAGAGAAGGCACATTGCATTCAATCAGCTATAATACCCTCGACATAAACAACCCGAGAACATCCTTCTACTAAGCCCTATATTATCCAGGGCAGATTGCCCGGGGCCAAAATAAAGATCTATGTATTTTCATATGATGGCCTTTTTCTCAGTTGCAAAGAATCAATAGTCTCCCCATCACCACCACTAAAGGCAGAGACAGGCAGACAGACAGACAGAAACAGATTGTCCTGTTTGTTCGGAATATGAACATCTTGATGAAAAATTCCCCGCTACCTTGAGACAGCTGCTGTCTGAGACGCGTTGCCATTTTCAAAAGCGAATATAGGTTTTCCACTGATCAATCTTTCCTCTAAAGTGGCTTGTTTCAAGAGCCAATGTGATATGTTTTTCAAAAAGGAGGAGAAAAGGCATTTCATAGAGGGAAATAAGAGAGTTTCTTTTTTTTTTCTTTCCCAAACTGATTCATAAGCTCATTTAAAAAAAAAAAAACAACTCCAGGTATTGCGGAATATCACAAGCCAAACCCAAAACGTCTGCACCTAGTCAGTGTGCTAATTAAATTCATTTCCTGAAATGACTCGAATCCTTCCTTCTTTGATCTCGGCATGTTCACCGTCACCAGTAACAATACACACACACACACACACACACACACACACACACACACACACACACACACACACACACACACACACACACCAGAGGCGTCTGTCATTGTTGGAGGAAACCACCTTTCAAGCATGTGTGTATGAAGAGCAGAAGCTTTCCCTAGACATATTCAGAGCAGGAGACTTAGGAAATTTGAGCGGGAAGGTAAACAAAAGGAAGTTGAAATCGGTGGTCAAAACAATCTGCAACATAGTTCTTGTGAATCCGAGTCCAGGCTTTCTCCAAGGAGGCAGGAAAGACGGAGGAACAGGATGATCTTTATTTATTTATTTATTTGTTTGTTTATTTATTAGATTTATTTTTATGCCACCCATCTGGCAATGAAGGCCACTTAAAGTAAACCCTGAGAAACACAACAAGGTCCAGGGATATTGACCATCTCCTAGTTGTTGCAGAGGGAGGTAGCATACATGTGACATAAAAATTATAGGCCTAAAGGACATTCTCCTGTGGTGGCGAACCTTTGGCACTCCAGATGTTTCGGACCACAACTTCCACAGCCCTTTGTCATTGGCCATACAGGCTTGGAATTCTGGGAGTTGTGGTCCAAAACACCTGGAGTGCTGAAGGTCCGCCACCATTGTTCTAGGTGTTCTAATCCATTCTCTGCTATCTTGGCTCTCTTGGTTGACCTCCACCTGTCTTGGTGCCCTGAAAGAAAGTTCCCAGCTAGCACTGGGACAGGAGCAGGAAGGCTGGGTGGAGCTAGGGCAAGCTCTGCTTCAAGGTCTTGCAGTTAAGAATGAGATCTTTCTTCCCAGGTGAGTCCCTCAGGTCTCCATGTGTCAGATAGAACTCCCACAATGTGGAATCAGGGGATGTTGTTGTTGTAGTGGTGGTGGTGGTGGTGGTGGTGGCTGTGGTGGTGGTATCATTGCCAACTCTTGGTGACCCCATGTCCATGGAGTTTTCTTGGCAGGAATGCTAGAGTGGCTTGCCAGTTCCTACTCCAGGCGCCTGCAGCACCTGGTATTCCCTACCCCCCCTCCAAAAAAAGTTCATCCCTAATTAGAGTGACCTACTAAAGAGACTGAATTACTCCACACCTCCGAACTCGTAACGCCAGAGGTCTCCGAGAGGTCTAGAGTACAATCCCACAAGATGGTGGACGTGAGGGTTAAATTCAATATTAAATTGTCTGAACTGAAAATTCTGCAAGAGAACCTGGCCCCAGGAGACTAAAACAACTCATCTTGTTTAATCAGGCACACAGTCATTCCACTGGGACATCTCTGTGTGCTGTGTTTTCAGGAAAATGAATCACAGTTCCGCTCTCTACTACCTTTACACCATTTACGATCTCCTCACCCCTTATCAGCAGTCCACACTGACTCTGCAGCTGTCTTTATTTGCCACAATTTTTCTGCCAGGCAGCTGTTCTATCGCTGTGGTGAGGGAATGGCATCTTTCCTACAGTGGTGTAAATCTGTTGCAGCTCTACCACAATTCACACTCTTGCTTTAGCGTAAGGGAGATAAGGATCAGGTCCATTTTCTTCCTGTCGCTCATGCTTTATGCTTATCTCCAGGCATAAAACGTCACATTGTAGGGAGATTACACCCATTAAAGCTTACAGGGGCAAGCGGGGTCTGGATTTAATCATAATGTTCGCCTTCCATCCTGGCATTCATCATCTGTAGGGTGAGATAATGTGGGATTCCTCTATTTCCACATCACTGGTCCAACTGAAAATTGTCACTGTTTTTAGAAGAAAAAGAAAACATCAAGACACAATTAACTATGGCTAGAATCATAGAATCATAGAATCATAGAATCATAGAATCATAGAGTTGGAAGAGACCCCAAGGACCATCTAGTCCAACCCCCTGCCATGCAGGAACTCCCATCACAATATTTCCGACAGATGGCCATCCAGCCTCTGCTTAGAAACCTCCAAAGAAGGAGACTCAACCACCCTCCGTGGCAGCATATTCCACTGCCGAACAGCTCTGTCATGAAGTTCTTCCTAATGTTCAAATGGAATCTCTTTTCCTGTAGTTTGAAACCACTGCCCCGAGTCCTAGTCTCTGAAGCCATGGAGAACAAACCTGTTCCCTCTTCAATAGGATATCCTTTCAAATATTTTAAACAAAACTATCATACCCCCTCTCAGTCTTCTTTTTGAAAGATTGACACACTGCACACCAGAAAGGTTGCAAGCGCTGTGCAGATTTGCACTGTTGGTTCTGTGATGAGATGTGCATTTCATTGTGTGCCCTAGTGCTCAACAGTGGATGAAAGCACTGCAGAACCTACCTGTGCAATCTCTCCTGTGTGTGTGTGTGTGTGCAATATCTTCAAAGCAGGGTTTTGGCCAACATATACGAGACAGAAGTTCTTCATCATGACATGTCCTGAAGTGGGTCTCAGAGAGATGAGATGAGGAGCAGAGATGAACACAAAATGAAAATATAGCATTTCATTTCATTTCATTTTTTGTTTTATTTCATTTCTTTTTGTTATTAATGAATTTTTAAAAGAATTACTGAAATGAAATGAACCAAAACAAAATGATTCATTATTCTATAAAATGGCTTCCTGGGGTCCTAGAGGCACCAAGTTTGGTGAGTAGCATTCTTGGACTCTTCCCTGTAAAATCTCCAAATCTGGAGATGTTTGGGGTTCAGGGGGCTGAGTTATTCAACTCTAAATTGGGTCCCACAGGAAAAAATCATTTGTAATTGAGGGAAGCGCTTAACAGCTCCCCCATGGGGGGGGGAATCCTCAAGCGGTTCCCTTAATTACAGAAGATTTTTTTCCTGTAGGGACCCATGTTGGAGTTGAATAACTCAGCCCCCTGAACCCCAAATCCCTCCAAATTTGGGGGGCTTACAGAGAAGAGTCTGAGGAAGCTGCACTGTAATTTCCATGCTGCTAAATGCCTGTGATCACTATTTTCGAGTATAAAAAATAGTTATATTTATGCAGACTACACATTGCCCATCCATTCAAGCTGGGTATTCATTTTACCAACCTCAGAAGGATGGAAATCTGAGTGAACTTTGAGTCTGCTACCTTGGATTCAGCCCCTGGCTGTGAGCACAGTTTTGGATGCAGTACCACAGTTTAAAAACTGTGCCATGAGATTTGCAATATTTATTTATTTATTTATTTATTTATTTATTTATTTATTTATTTATTTATATCACCTGATTTTCCTGTGGTGGCAAGCCTTCTCCAGATGTTTTGGACCACAACTCCCAGAATTCCAAGTCTGCATTGCAAATGACAAAGGACTGTGGGAGTTGTGGTCCAAAATATCTGGAGTGCCGAAAGTTCGCCACCACTGCCCTATTACCCCCACACACACACACACACACACACGGCTTGGTATTCTTGCAGTTGCAAACTCAAAATGTAACTTTTCCAAATTGTGATTTGCAATGGATGGTGGTGGTGGTTATGCGCTAAGACCTATGGCAACCCAATGAATGAGCAAGCTCTGAAATGCCCTGCCCTTGAGTGCCTCACTTAGCTCTTACTTGTGGCTTCCTTGAGGGAGTCAGTCAATCTCATATTTGGTCTTCCTCTTTTCATGCTCCTTTCCACTTTTCCCAACATTATTATTCTTTCCAGAGAATCCCGTCTTCTCATGATATGCTCAAAGTAGGTCAGCCTCAGTTTCTACGTTTTTGCCCTACAGGGAGAGTTCAGGCTTCTTGGCTCTAGGACCCATGTGTTCATCTTTCTGGTAGACCATGGTATCTACAAAGCTCCCCTCCAGCACCACATGTCAAATAAATACATTTCGCCCTGTTAGTTTTCTTCTTCTATGAAACAAAAATTCTTGAATGAGGACAACATCTGAAAAGGGGAGGTCTCCCGACGGTGATCAGTGCAAGTCCAGTCCAACCAGTCTGGGCAGGCTTTGATCTGAACTTGCAAAAGACACTTTATAAACTAACATTTTCAGAGTCAAGATGGCCTCTGACCATGTTGGCTGGGTGATCCTGGAAGCTCTGGTCTGGAGAGATTGAATCTATGGGTCCTGTTTGATGGAAGGTGAGAACCAGTCTCCTTTGGGAGTTTTATTACTTCAAGAAGTTCAAACCTTGCCCTGAAGGAGAAAAAGAGAAAGGACTGAACTCTCTCATTACCTGGTAGTACTTCAAATTGCATTGTATCTCCTTTATGAAGAAAACCTTGAGGGCATTGCTCTTAGTTATAATGACAAGAACGTGCTCTCAGCAGCTGCTTTGTCAAAACAGAACAAAGGGATCATCTGTTGCCATGCAACAAAATAAAGAAAGAGAGAGATACATTTTTAATAGTTCCATCTATGGAATTCGGCTGTCAGGCAGGTTCTGGAAGTTTCTGAGAGAGCAAAGGATGGTAATTTCCTTTGGTAGACATGGGGTACGTCTCCGTGGAGGCACTGGGAAATTTGTTTCTATTGTAATGAGTGCTTGTAAAACAATTTGGCTTGGAGGAAAATAAGTAGGATTTCTGAATACACTCACAGTGAAATGAGTGCATATTGCACACCCATTTATAAAGTAAAACAAGTATAATTTGTTGTCCTTTGGTTGATGAAAGCAGGTGACTTGAATGTTGCAGAGGTGCTGATGTATCTGCTCTGGAGTCTGAAATCTGTAGGAGCCTTGGAGGAGCTCAGTGTTATCTCAAGAGTATCTTGAGCATATTGCAGAATGGGTTCAGCCCAAACCCAGAAAGAGGTTCACCAAATTGGCATCCCTAGGGTCCACCATCTTCAGATATTGTTGAACTACAACCCCCATCATCCTCGGTTTATACAGGCCTTCTAGAAGGCACCAAATGGGTTAGAAGTCCAGAAAAAGTGTCATTTTTTCTTGTACCTTGATTTGAGGTGCCTTTGCTTTGCCTGTGCCTTTATGATACTGCAAGAGTCCTCTGGACTGCAAGGAGATCAAACCTACATATAACCTGGAAGGAATCAACCCTGAATGTTCACTGCAAGGACAGGTTTTGAAATTGAAGCTCCAATACTTTGGCCACCTTATGAGAAAGGATTCCTTGGAAAAGTCCATGATGTTAGGAAAGACTGAAGGCAAAAGGAAAAGGGGATGGCAGAGAATGAGATGGTTGGAGGGTGTCATCGATGCAACCAACATGGACTTGACCAGTCTCCGGGAGACAGTGGCAGACAGGAGAGCCTGGCATGATCTGGTCCATAGAGTCACAAAGAGTCAGACATGACTTAACGTCTGAACAGAACAGAAAGAGAAACAAAAGTGACCTTTACATCAGTGTGGTTTTCTTTATTTTCTTTATTTGATTTGTGTCCATCTTCACCCCCCATGGTTGCCTCTTAATTTAGAGGTGAGTCTGTGTTTTTCAGAAAATTTTATTCTGGGACTTCATCGTATTGCATCATTATTTTCCACCTTAGAATATTAAGTCCACTTGATACCCCAAATATTCTCTAGTGCACCATCCTTGTTGGTGGAGGGCAGCAGGAACTCTTTCCTCCTCAGTGCCATGAAAGAAACAATGCTAGGTCCAGAGGACAGTGGAGAATACAAGATGGTAGCCATGTGAGGCCAAACACAACCATAAGGCATACTGGGGGTGGGGGTGGGGAGAAGCATTCTTAGTTTGACAGAAGAAATGGCACAAGTGGTTTCAGTCCAAAATTTGCAGCAGATGAAAAATTCAAGCTAAAGCCACCTCCTGGATTGCCTCCACTACAGTAACCTCCCCTCAAAGGTGTTCAGAACCTTAGATGGATCATTTAAAGATAAGAGTAAATCCTAGAGAGGATTCTGTACCCTCCACAGTGGTTTCAGAACTGGCTACCAGAGGGAACCAAGAACAATTCAGATTAGAGTGCCAGATACTTCCACCTTGTACAGTGGTTAAACTGTTGTACTGCAGCCCAAACTGCTTCCCTGAAAATAAGACCTCCCACTCAAAAATAATGTATTGCCTGCATAATTACTTGCAGGATTTTTAAGCTATGCATTTGATGAAATGATAATGCCCTGATGATGATGATGATAATAAGACCTGATGTGATGGATACCAGAAAGGCTGGGATAACTATTCTTGGTTCTGTGTGCTTAGGGCTGACATTCAGCACCATGGATTATACTTTTTACAGTAAGACATCCCCAGGAAAAATAAGCCCTAGTGTGTCTTCTTGAGAAAAAAAAATTTGTCGTTTTGTTTGTCATATATATAACAGTGTCTTGTTTGGATGCCTCCTCCCCCACAAAGGGAAAATGAAGGGTACATGACATATGGTACAGTGGTTAAACTGTTGTCTAGATCACTAAGAAGGACAGCCCAAACTGAGTTTTTGGAACTTGACCTGAGGAGGTAAAAGAATCCCAGGTTGGCAGCTCAAAGCTCACTCAAATGAGTACAGATCTGGCAGGGTTGGGGTTAGGGCAAGGGCAATGTATTAGCCTGCATAATTACTCTGGGTAAACCACCCAGAAAAGGACAGTGTTTTAAGCACTATAGTGGGCTTTTATGCCCGGGTCCCAGCTATAAAACCTAAATTGAATGGCTCCAAAATGATGATCATTGCGCAGGTGTAAAAAAATAAAAATAAAATAAAATAAAATAAAATAAATGGGATTGGAGACAGATGTTTATTGAGGAGGCAGTTAAAATACGAGGATGTTTCTGTGTGGTGCTTTGGTGGGTTTTTGGACCACGAGGATGACAGGAGGATGATGGGATAGTATTTTTTCTGTGGGGATCGGGTTTTTTTAAAAACCAGAAAGGCTGATGATAACTCTTCTTGAGTTCTGTGTCTTAAGGGAATCTATTTCAGCACCATGGATAGCTCCTACAGAGTTTTTACTGGGACTGATCTGGTCCCTAGGCAAAATTGGAACCACCGACCTCCCCTGGTCTAGTCTGGAAACTGAAAAGAATGTATTAACCCTCATAATCAGCTGTTCCAGCTGTTTGAAAGAGAAAACCAGATGACAGCAAGGAATCCACATATCAAGCTGCTCCACACAAGCTACCTGGTGTAGATCAACCTCCTCTCCCAAACCCAAAACCACCCAACATGTTGAACTACAACTCCCACCATCCTCAGGCAACATATCAGGCCGTCTAGATATGTGATGGGTTGATTCCTGGCTGATCAAGAAAATGCTACTGAAGTAATAATGAGCTTGCACCAGTCCTGGGCTCTTAGCCTAAGAAAGATGAGTCAGCAAGTCGCTGTAGCATTGTTAGACCAAATATGTAGGGTTGTCTTATATACAAAAATTAGCCAATGAGAGAAGCAGACAGTAGAGAAACTGTTATTTTGTGCTGGAAAATTGAGGGGTGTCTTATAGATTTGGCTGTCTTATAGACGGAAAAATGTGCTAATTATAACCCATGCTGTTCCTTGACTGAATAGACAGAGGACAGCACAGTCTGCTTCCTAGGAGAGAGGCAGATCTCTGCTAACATTTGCCACTTTCATCTCCCACGTGAGGCTTTCTAATCAATATTCTTGCTTGAGGACAATGAGTCTGTTTGTTCCACCTGGAAAGAGTAGATCTGGTTCCTCCCCTGTCCTCTCTTTCTGCAGTCAGAATTCTCCAGCCAACAGCCCAGCAGCCAGGCTGGTGTTTATCTACTGCAAACTGTCAAAGTGAAGCAGTTGTCGAGGCACAAACGCTGCAAATATTTAACAGGATTTAATCCAAACACCTGTCCTGTTGGAGGCTTTTCAAAGCCTCCCATCAGTTTGTGAACAGAGACGCCTTGCCTGGGCGTAAGAGACTTGCTGCTTCTTTTTTTTTATTCCCCACCCTGGCAAACTTTAAAGTGTACCCAGGCTCCAGACTGCTTGGAGGCATCACAGAAATGAGAGGGTAGGAACCGAGCTCCTTCTGGGAGAACTTCAGACTTGCTGCAAAAGTTGGTTTCCAAATATGTGGAAGACAAGAGGGAAAGAGGAGCGAATGTCACCACTGTTTGAAAAGTTATGGGTTTCCAGGCACAGAGTACTCAGATATGTTTTCCCATTCCCTTCTTCTTGGAGGGTGCCCTGGGGCGGTGCAGCTTTCCCAAGGCCACTGAGGCTGGCTCCAATTCCAGGAGGCACAATAAGGAATCAATCTCCCAACCTCTGGCTCCAGAGCTGGATAGCTACCTTACAGAAAGCAAGTGAGTCTTTTATCCAGGTATAAAACAACCTCACAGGGTTTTTACATCCATTCTCCTTCACATTTCCCTACCTGTTAATGCAGGGGTGTCCAAACTTTTTGCAAGAAGGGCCAGATTTGGGGAGGTGAAAATAGGTGGGGGCTGAACATTCAGCTGCATTTGGCCCCTGGGCCAGACTTTGGACAAGCCTCTTGGACATGCCAGGAGGTGGGGAGGATGCTGCAGCAATGGAGCCAAGGGCGGGTAGGCTAGGCAGGTGGCTGGGGGTGGGGATGGATGGAAGCAGGGAGGCCAGGCAAATTGTAAATCTGCAAGCTGATATTTCCATCCATTATGGGGAGGGGCCAGCTGGTGGGGATGTGTGACAGGCTGAGCCAGTGGGGAGAAGAGGCTGCGGGCCACTCAACATTTGAAAAATGAGCCACATTTGGCCCATGGGCCTGACTTTGGACATGCTTGTGTTAAAGGGTCAGCATGTTATAGCATTTCCTCTCTGCTCTAATATATCTTGGGCTTGTACAAACATGTATACACCTGCTTTTAGTCTATGGATCGTGGGACTTCCCTACATCAACACTGGACTTCAACCTGAGGATAACTGCAGATCTCCTCCTTTCCCAACAACATAGTCTATGCAGTGCTGGTTGACTACTCCAACTAGTGTTCCACACTGCTGTTCAAGAGCTACACTTTATCCTTGTCTTTGCTGGTGGTCTGTGACTATTGAAGACTAGCCACTAAAAGGAAATGTAATTTCCCAGTCCGGTCCTTGTCAGAATTTGAACACAGCTCACCCTGCTCCCGTCTCCAATCTACGACAACATTTCCAAAGAGTGTTTTTATTTACAATTCAAACAAAAAAGGAGGGTAGCCGTGCTCTAAATCACATACTCAGTTCAAAACTGCACTGTATGGTCTCTCCATGCTCTGGGCACGATCCTGCCAAATGTAACCTTTGCCTGATTTTCTACAAGGCAGGATCAATATTATAAACATGCCAGGGGGCAAATGGGATTTAGATTTGCTCAAGGTTGTGGAGACAATTTTCCCCGCCTAATCGCGGTCACTCCAGCGTCGTCCCTACTTTCCTATTGAGAGGGAAATTTTCCGGAGCCTGTGTGAGCCTCTTTAAATTTCTTTTACACAAAGCACTTGGCAGCTTCAAGACAATGTGTTTACTTTGGCTGGCTTATAAATGTCTTGTGTCTGTGCATCGCTAACTTTTCTTTATAGACTCAAGTGGTCATTTCATTTTATGTCTTGTCCCTTGCGGTTCTGGCTGTGTGCTATTTTATTTTTATTTTTGTTTTAACTTCACAGCTGAGATCATCAAATGTGAAGAATTGCAGAATAACAGATTGGGAGGTCTGCCAATAACATTTTTTTAAAAGAAGGATGCTTCCCTCTCCTTGTTTGAAACGTCCCCCCTGAATCATGCTACTGTTTGCTAAATGCCAGGAAAACTAGGTCCGGGAAAGGAACAATGGGAAGGAAAGGGACAACACATGTCATTTAATCCAACTGGGTAAACTATTACATAGCTGATAGTTTTAGTTGCATTAACTACTAACTGCCAGCAGACTTTTTAAAAAGAAATGGGAAAAGAGACAGAACAGAGAGGCATGGCTCTTTGCAGCCCCAGCCCTTGAAATAAATAGATGACACAGGGCAGGGGTGGGGCAGTGGGCGGTGGGTGGGCAGGGTGGTGGCGGGTGGGTGGTGGGGTGGCGGGGTAGCGGCAGGGGGCAGGACGGCGGCAGAGGGTGGGGGACGGCGATGGGCGCAGGGGGCGGCGGGGGGCAGCGGCAGGCAGCGATGGGCGGATGGTGACTGGCAGCTGGCGGGTGGGGGAGCGGATGGTGGTGGCTAGTGGCGGGGGTGGCGGCAGAGGGCGTCAGGCTGGCCAGCACCCTCTCTCAATTTTGACACCCTAGGCAACTGCCTTGTTCGCCCTAATGGAAGCGCCGGCCCTGGCTGAGCACAAGCTATTGATGTGAAGTGAGGTGGGCTCATCTCAAAAGTTCAGGATGAAGTGCTCTCCTTGATCAGATCACAGTCCACCTGTACTATTGGCTTCACCAACAGTTACTGGCCGTCATAAGAGCCAGGTTACTGGACTGCATGCACTGAGCATGTTTCATCAGGGCTGCTTTTACATGTTTAAACTTCAGCTGGGAAAGTGATGGCCCTCCCTGTGCTGCTCAGTTCCAACATCTGCCTTCAATGATCACTGATTTTGGTAGCAGAGAATGATAAAAGTTGGAGTCTACCAAGACCTGGGAAGCACATGGTCCCCAAACTTGATTTAAGCTGCATTCCTAAATGCACATTCATCATTTATTTATTTATTTTAATTTTATATTTATATATTGCCAGATTTTCCAAATGGGAACTTTAGCCTTGAAAAAAGGAGAATAAGGTCAGATATGACCACACTCTTCAAATACTTGAAAGGCTGTCAGACAAAGAAGGGGCAGGATCTCCATCTGCTCAGAATGTAGGACACACAACATTGGAATCAAGTGACAGGAAGCCAGGTTCCAGATGAACATCAAGAAAAACTTCCTAACTGTTAGAATAGTATGGCAATGGAACTAATTGCTTTGAGAAGCGGTGAGTGTGCCAACACTGCTGGCATTCAAGAGAAATCTAGAAAACCACCTGGCAGATATCCTATGATTTGTATTAGAGATGGGCACCAAGTGAAAAACAAAATGCTGTTTTGCCATTTCGTTATGTAATGAATTGTTTCATTATGAAACAAAATGAACCACATTTTTTTGTTTGGGAAGCTTTTTTGGTTCAAAGTTTCTCAAGCTCTTCCCAGTAAGCCCCCCATATTTGGAGAGATTTGGGGTTCAGGAGGCTGAGTTATTCAACTGCAAAAAAGGGTCCCCCCCAAGCAGGAGTTGGAAAAGTGTGTGCACACACCGTGCCAGCAATAGGTCAATGTATTACTTCCTCTTGCTTAATCCCCATATTGCCAGTGTGTACCATATAGCAGTTTTGCAATTAGCAGTTGAATAACTCAGCCCCCTGAACCCCCAACCTCTCCAAATTTGGGGGGCTTACAGGGAAGAGTCCAAAGAAGCTGTGATTTTGGTGCTGATTCATGAAATCTATTATTTCAAAATAGAGCTTGCAGGCATGTAGTAACATGGAAATCACTGTGTAGCTTCTTCGGACTTCTTCCTGCAAGCCCCCTAAATTTGGAGATGTTTAGGGCTCAGGGGGCTGAGTTATTAAACTCCAAAGGGGGTCTCCCCAGGGAAAATCATTTGTAATTAAAGGAAGCACTTGAGGAAGCTCCTCCCTGCAGTGGGGCTAATAGCGGCTTCCCAAATCAATTAGAAATTGTTTTCTCCTGAGGGTCCTCATTTGGAGTTTAATAACTCAGCCCCCTGAACCTCAAACCTCTCCAAATTTGGGAGGGCTTACATAAAAGACTTCAAATAAGCTACCCTGCCAATTTGTTGCCTCTAGGACCCGGGGAGCCATTAAGGAATCATTTCATTTTGTTTCACTCTGAAAATTCTTTTAGAAATCATTACAAATGATACAAAATGAAACTACTAAAGAAACAAAACGAAATGAAACGCTGCATTTTCACTTCGTGCCCATCTTTAATTTTTATTCCTGCCTTGAGCAAAGGGTTAGACTCGATAGTCTTGTAGGCCCCTTCCAACTTCATGATTTTATGAAAGCACAGCAAATGAACATATTTTTTAATTAAAAAGGCAAATCTGGACTTCCTCAACCAACAAGGAAAGAAAGGTTACTTTTGGTGGCCTCAGTTTTCAGCTTCTATAATCTAAAACACCAACATTTCCCCCCACAATGTAGGATGAACTCTCTGACCCAAAAGCTATTGGAATTTTTTGTTTTGTTTTTTTTGTTGTTTTTGCTGGGAGGGACCTTTTCGGGCTAGAGTGACTGTCAAGCAATCAATCCAGTGGTAACCACTTGTTCCTTCTCTGTCTCTGATTTCAACGAGAGCTCTTTGCTTTGAGTCATTTCCCCTTTCCATTTGTTGGCTGTTATGCAGCTAGCAGTTCACACAGTTAGAATACCATCAGCAGGAGCCTGCTGGAAGTTGGCTATGAGCCTGTTGATGCCTGCTGCCTTCAGCTGTTGTTTGTCCAGCATGAAGCTTTTGATCAGTTCAACTGGGAGAAAATGAAACCTTTTACTCTTTCTCTTACCAATATCTCCGGATGAGTTATTTGAGGCTGTAAGTGCCAGTTGATGACAGAAAATGGGTAATCTACTGTGGGGCTATCTGAAGCTAATTTTGCCCTGTAAGGCCCTGCACTTTGGCTCTACAACAAAAGAATGGATGTCTGGGGGCAGGAGCATCTGATTGCCCCAAAGCCATGAGGCACCAGGTTTTCTCGTGAGCTGCCAACCTTGCTCAGTTTGACTGGCAGCAGGTTTCTTCCAATGCAAACTCAAGAGCACTCCTGGCAAATGTCCCTGAGTGAGTAAGCATGTAGAGATGCCACAGCACGTAGGGTAGGGCAGGTCTACATAGGTTTATCTCCATTGACTCTCCAAAATGGAAGTCTTCCCAGATTCTCTGGGGATAGAAAAGGCTCCCTTTTCTGGTTGGCATTTGCTCAACAAGAGGTTCTCCTTGCATTCTAGAAGGGTTTTTGGACTCTGCTCTTTGACGTTCCCCTTGGTTTTCTGAGTTCACCTCTAATCACTGGAATGGAGGATGCAGGAGATCCTGAAATAACCTGCTTTTTCAGTCCTGTGGAGGTCGTTTGAACTGACCCTGCAAACCAAGTGGAGGAAAGATTAGAGGCATAACTTCTGCCTTCCTGTCTCTTACCGAATCAAGTTACTGCTTTTGGGGCCAACTAAAGTTTTCAAAGCATCTTGAAAGATGGCTCAAATCAGACCACTTCCTAAGAATCCAACCTGGCAGTAACTAGGACACGACTGAACAGAGCACGTGTTCTTTTTTGAAAAGTACTTTCCAAAAGCATCTCGTTACTTTGAAAGTGCTAGAGGACATGGAGAAAGATGGAACACTGCAGTGTCTGGGAACAGTGTGTGCTACCGGTTGCATTACATTTGAAATGCAGCTTTTGTTATACTTTTTTCAATTGGGAGAGGAATTCAGTGTTAGAGCTGTAACTAGCAATCCTAGTCCCTGGAGCAAGTGGCATTGTCTCCCACCCACTCTGTCGTAAGGGTGTTTGAGTTTTTGCAACCTTGCATGCAGCTTCTAGTTAGGTGTGGTGGGGAGGGGCCTTTCTGGGGTGGGTGACTGTCAATTTATCCAGCACTAACCAATCATTCCTGCTCTCTGAATTAAAAGAAAACCTGCCTCCCTTTCTTTACGTTCCTGGAAGCAGAGGCTGTTTATGACTTTGCTGTTGATTTGATAACAATTGTACGCATTGAAAGACATTTCATTCCTTCTCATAAAGATGTGTCAGATATATTCAGACCTTAAATGCCAATTAACAAGAGAGTGGTGGACTTCCAGACCTTAAATGCCAGTTAACAAAATAGTGGTGGACTTCCAGTCACTCGCCATAGTACAATGACTAGAGCAAAAAAAGAAGGAAGGAAGGAAGTTGTAGTAGATGTAGGGGTTTGGATTCCTTAAATATCTCACAATTGCCTTAAATATCTTAGGTGTGAAGTATTTCTGGTATCTTGGGAGTTTGATACCTGCACTGCGTGTCTCCTGAAGAGCCAGCCTGGATGGCCTTGGGCAAGCTGCACAATCCCAGGGAACCCTGAAAAGAAAGGAATGGTAAATCACTCCTGCAGACTCTAATCATAGGAAACCATGGAAAGTGTCCCTATATGTCAAAATTGACATGGTGACACATGATGACAATGACAATGACAATGACAACAACAACAACAACAACAATGGTGACAATGGTGACGATAATGACGGCGACAATGACGGTGACAACAAGAGCGACAACGGTGACAACAGCGATGATGATGATGACATAAGAACATAAGAACAGCCTTGCTGGAACAGGACCCAACTCATCCAGTCCAGCATTCTGTCTCACACAGCGGTTCACCATTTGCTTCAGGGCATTCCCAAGCAGATGTCTTCACTTTATTTATTTATTTATTTATTTGTTATATTTATATCCCGCTTATCTTCTAAAAATAGAACTCTAAGCGGCGAACAGCGGCGACCAGGCGCCAAAACAAACAAACAACAGAAGTACAACAATCGAATAAAACAGCATCAGTATAAGACGGGTATAGGACATAGAATCCTGGTGCATCCCAGTACGCCGAAAGGCGTAAGTCCCAGCAATTAAAAAAGACACCAATGGTCAGCAATCAATAAAATCGACAGTGATGGCGGGATAGAAAAAAAAATTAAATTAAAGCTTGCCAAAGGCCTCTCGAAATAAAAAGGTTTTTAAGGCTTTTCGAAAGGCCTGCAGGGACTCTGCAGAGCGCACTTCGCTGGGGATGGAGTTCCATAAGGAAGGGGCTGCCACAGAGAAGGCCCGGTTCCGGGTAACCGTCTTCTGGGCCTCTCGTGGAGTGGCAACCCACAGCGAGTGTGCTCGCACCTGCCCTACAGGATGGGCCGAGGTGGATCGCTGGATGACATGCTCTGTCAGGTAGTCCGGTCCCAAGCCATGGAGGGTTTTATAAGCTAAAACCAAGACCTTGAATCTAATCCGGGTTGCAACGGGCAACCAGTGCAGGCGGGCCAGAACTGGGGTGATGTGGTCAGTGCACACCAGCCACCAGTCGGGCCGCATTCTGCGGATGGCGGAGAAGAGTCAGGGCAACCCCATGGAGGGCGTTGAGTGGTCCAGCCTCGAGATCACCAGTGCTTGGACCACTGTTCTCAGAGAGTCAACATCCAGGTACCGGATCTGGGCGATCTGGCGAAGATAGTAATAGCGGCCCTGGTCACCGAGTCCATGGTCAGCGCCGGGTCCAGGACCACGCCCAGATTCCGCACCCTCTCCACTGGCTGGAGGGAAACCATACCCAGATGCTTACAATTCCCTGCAAATGGCATTGAGAGATATCCTGCCTATCTCTCCAACCCAGAGGTTATCCTCAGGCATCCATAATGATAGCCATTAGAGATGGGCAGGCTAGGAAAATGTTTTCAGAGTTGTCGTTTCAGCTGTTTCGCGAAATTTTGCAAAAATTAGTCGTTCATTTTTTCGTTTTTTCATTGTTGTTAGTACTGGTTTGGGGGTAGCGGGCTCCTGGTCACTGACGCTGGCACTCTTTGCACCCGCTGTGTCTCACGTACTCCATTAAGATGTCAGCGGCTAGGAGGTTAGGGTGAGTATTGGGGTGCAGGATCCACTTAGAAGGACAGTGTACTGGCGTAGATTCTACGATTAGTGGGCTGTTTACCCGATTGGCCATCTCTCTGTGGTCACTGGCTGGCCAGCGATTGAAAATTTGCATGGTCCACTCCCATGGGCGAGCCCATCATTGCAAATGTGCAAAAAAAATAAAATAAAATAAATTAAAATAAATTAAAATAAAATCAACGAAGACTTTTTTTGGCCCACTGCTGCTACTGTAAAAATTCAAGCATTTAAAATAGATGCTGTTTCTGTGGTGCTTTGGTGGGGTTTTGGGCACGATTTCAAAAAAAAATTTGGTCCCATTTTGGATCCCCCGCACTGCAAATGGCATTGAGAGATATCCTGCCTATCTCTCCAACCCAGAGGTTATCCTTAGGCATCCATAATGATACCCATTGGTACCCTTGTTCACCATGAACTTGTCCAATCCTTTCTTAAACTTGTCAAGGCTGACAGCTGTCACCCCTTCTTCTGGAAGGGAGTTCCATAGGCGACAATGATGAAATATCTCATTGCCTTTGAAAAACCTTATTAGGGTCACTATAAATTGGTTCCTACTTGACACCGCATAACAACTATCACTGAATAATGTGTGGGCAGTTCTGATACTGGGCACAAGGAGAACACAAATATTTCACTATGAACACTACACTGGAACCAATTTTTAAATCTAGTTTTGATACGTGCGAAGACTGCGAGAAGATCCCGGGTGTCCTTCTCCAATCCGTGCTGGCTCCAGACCAATGCCCCCTCCCACAGAAGTCCTGAAGGAACCTGCCAAAGAAGCTTATCCAACTAAGATTTGGGGGAGTGATCCGATTGCACTTAATTGTCCATGAAAATTTTCAGCCAACTGCAGGTGTACTCAATTAACATCTCATTAAAAAAAAACCTCTTGAACTTCAAGTAAGTCGTCAGCCTTGTATAGTGTAAATGAAGGGTATAATTGATAGCCACAACCATGCTAGGTTAAGTGCTTTAATAACATTCTGGTTCTCCAGAGGACGTCAGCTCCGTTCCATCAATAGGAAGGATCCATGCCAAAGAAGTTTCAGAGTTTAAATGAGTTTTCTGCAGCTGCAGCCTGAAAACAGAAATTTCAAAAAGAGAGAGAGAGAGATGGGTAGTGGTGGTGGTGGAAGGGGAGTCTCTGTGTTCAGCAGGAACTGCAGATGCTGCAAAGAAAACATGGAAGAAAACCAAGCCACCCTTTGGGGTTTGCCATGTATATTCTGCATCCAAGTTAGTGGAATTCTGTGATCAGTTCAGATCGCATTCTGCAGTTTGGGCGGGAGAAGCTTCAGCTCAGCAGAAAGCGAGTCAGAGTTTTGAATGTGGGTTAAATCCCTCTAGGAGCACAGTAGATCTGCAAGATTTCACAGAGCAGAACCAGCTTCAAGTCCGTTGGATTAGTCCACCACTTCTCTCACATAAACAGGAACTTGAGGTCTCAATAGCTCACTCTGAGACATTAGTATACAGTTTAACTGATCAAACAGTACATTAAGAACAAAGTTAACTACTTTCGGCAAAGGCCTCAATAAATGACAGATGATGGGGAGGGGGGGAGACACAGGAGAGAGGTGGGGCTGCCCCTGAACTCAGAGCCAGAAGGGAACTATTGGTTAGCACTGGGTAGACTGACAGTCACCACATTCCCACCACCACCATACCCACTATAGGCAGCATGCAAGGTTGTAAGGACTTCACCAGTAAGGCACAGGATGTACATGCAGAAACCTCTGGTTTGGTGGACTTTTTGCTACTAGTCTATCTGAAAGGCAAGTAATCTAGGGCTAGGAAGACTGGTCTGTATGTTTAAAAGAAACAGGAGGCCTTAGTCTCCTTCATCTGGCTTACTCAGTGGTTTAGGTGCCTGCAGAGCCTGAAGTTTGCAGTTCGATTCCACGCTCTGCCTCCTTGTCAGGGGCTGCACTCCATGAGCCACAGCGCCCCCACATTTCTGCTGTGCTGTAGAGATGGGCATGAAACAATAGAATGCCATTTTGTTTCATTTCATTTAGTTGCTCCTTGCGTTTTGTTTTACTTTGTAAATAACAAGGTTTTTTTTAAAAAAAAAAAAATCGTTATAAAATGAAATGGGCAACAAATCGCTGCCGCCAACTCCCCACAGCTTGACCGCACCAGCAAGGATACTGGTGTGGCACGGAATTCAAAAGCTGCAGGGAGGGGGCAGCAGTGATTCGTTGCTCATTTCATTTTGTAATGAATTTTTTTTTTTAAAAAAAAAGCCTCAGCAGGGGGATCCCGCAGCAGGGGGCTGAGAGGGTGAGTGCTCTCCGGTAAGAGTGAGCACTGACGTAGACACGCACCCTCTCAGCCCCCTGCTGCGGGATGCCCCTGCTGAGGTTACCCCAATGCTGAGTGGGTGAGCGCAGGTGTCAGCGCTTGCCCTCTCAGCTTCCTGCTCTGTTGGGGAAGCCACTGCCCCCCTCCCCATAATTTATTTATTTATTTATTTATTTATTTTCAAATTTGTATACCGCACCTATTTCCCGAACGGAAACTCAGGGCACTTTACATAAGTATTAAACAAATAACAACAGTAACAGCAAGATCCAGGATGGCGAACCAGTATTGGCAGGGGGCAGGGGAGGGAAGGAAAAAAAGTCTGCCCCTAGCAGTTTCTGAAGGCATCCCTAAATAGCCAGGTCTTCAAGGCTTTCTTAAAGGAAGGAGCTTGCCATATCTCGCTTGGCAAAGCGTTCCAAATAGAAGGACCAACAACCGAGAAGGCCCGATTGTGGGTGGTCGCTTTATGGGCCTCCCTCGGCGTGGCAATCCGAACCGAGAGGGCCAAGGAAGATCGGGTGGGTCGGGCCAGATCTAGTCTACAACACAAGGTAATCCAGCTGGCTGGCTGTGACAAGAAGGGAGAGCGGAGCAGGATTTGGATTTCCCACCGCCTGCTCCGCTCTGCCTTCTCGCCACTGCCAGACAGCTGGTTTTGAGTTTTGACAGCTTGGACTGTACCCATTGCTTAAAGCGAGATCCGGTGGTGGCTCTCTGGTTCAGATCCCCCAAAAAAAGTGGTTCGGTTCAGGCCATGACGAAATGCTTGTTTGCATTTAGTTCCGTTTCATAACATTTAATTGCATAACATAACGACGAAACAGTGTTTTGGTTTTTGCTTTGTGCCCATCTCTTCTGTGCAGTTCTGTGATTCTCAGATGTACAATTTAAAGTGTACACAGTTTGTGCTGAATCCTTTCTTCTTGAAAAAGAAAGCATGGAGATGCAAGAGGCGTTGAAGGACCAGACGACTTGATGAAAAATGCAACTAACTCCATTTAGGGCTCAAAACTGTCAGACCATCCTATTTCTAACACATAGCCCACCTAGTTTTCTGCCATCAGTTTGCAGCGACAATGATTCAGCAGCTCCAGGAATCTGCAGCCTGTCTTTGCAGGCAAATGAGAGACTGTCACTATTCCTCATCTTTATCCACAGAGGTGAGATAAGCAGGGATTTTGATGGAGTTAGACCTGTGACTCTGAAGGGTCTGGAGTCAATCGACTCTGGAATTCAGTCCCGCCTTCACCAGTATTCCCGCCTTCACCAGGCAATGAAACCTTGTCCCCAAAAGAGATCTGGGACTTCAGGTAACATGCTTAAGTTTCAGGCTGAGACTCCAGTGAAGATTTAGGGCCTTTGTACACAACCCCTAAACTCCGCCGCAAATGGCTGCCAGCTCCGGAGCTTACAATTGTTTCCAGACCAGCTCCGGAGTTTGCAGAAAATTAAGTGCAGCCACGCCCACCTAAGCACGTCCCAGTGCACTTTTCATGTACCTGCTCTCGGAGGGTGAAAATCCCTGATGCAGATTTAAGGGAGTGAGTGCCGGGCTCTCTTTGCTTCTGTTTGTTGTTGTTTTTTGCCTCCCACCCCTTTAAGAGAAGGAATCAGGACGACGACGGGGCTCTGGGCGGTTTCGGAGGTGAGCCTGCATTTTTTCTTCTCTTTTTCCCCCTCCCCTCACGCAGACAGGAGCAAGGAAGTGCGGAGGGGTGGGGACATAGGAAGAGCAACAAACCCCCAAGATCTCTGGTCCGAATTTAAGTGGCCAGCGGATCTTAGGGGTCGGGTGAAAAGGCCCTTACTTCCTCAGTGAAGTCAGCTCCCACTTATTTACTTCCTTGCCAGTGATGCCAGACAGTTCTTGGTGAGTTCTCTCTTAAAAGCAATGGAGCAGCTTCATCATCACTTTTTGGGTGAGGGAGAGAAGCTCTGCACAGTTGTTCCTGGCTTACTCTCCCCTTTGGGATGCTTCCTTTTAACCTCACGTAGCAACCAAGCACACTGAAAAGGGACCAAACAGGAATTATGCATTATCTGGTGGGAGGCGTCCGTTTAATGCACAAAGGGCCCAAGATTGGCATAACTGAATTGGAAGACGCTCAGCCGTGCACTTTGATAAGTCCTGAATGAGCGCAGCCAAGAGTGGAAGGACATTGATGGACAAGGGCCCTTAGGGTGATCAGGAGGTGCAGCTGCCTAGCAGAATTTTAACGTGATTGTGTCAGACCTGGATCAAACCTGCTTCAGGATCCCTTTGAGCTGAGCCAAGGCAGATACTTCTGAAAAATAATTCTTTTTACTCTTCCTCAGGACAATCTCCAGTGCCATGCAGCGGAGTGAGCACCCGCTGATAACCCCAGCTCCTGCCAACCTAACAGTTTGAAAGCATGCAAGGGCAAGTAGATAAATAGGTAATGCCGTAGAAGGCGGGAAGTTCAGTGTTTCCTTGCAGCCATGCTGCCCACGTGGCCATGGACTTGCACAATACTGACTCTTTGCCTTGAATACGGAGATGAGCACCACCCCTAGAGTTGGACATGAGTAGCACGCATGTGCAGGGGGAACCTTTACCTTTACCTTTTTATGACAACTGAAAAGCAATGATTGGACTCATCTGGAAGAAGCAAATTGGAGTAGTCCCAGGAGGGTACTAATAGAATCTGGATTGGTCCAAATAGTTCCAGATTGATTTCTGGACCCTAAAACAAGATAGTAGGTCCTTAAAACAAACAAGGTAGTGCCACGTAAATAGACCGTCAGAGAGGATAAGTGGGACTGATGATGACTCAGGACGACAATCACAGATATAATATTAGTTACTTCCTAGATCTGGGAGGGATCTCAGATGGTTTATATGGTGTCATTGGTGTGATATATTTAATTCTTTCTAGCAGCTATCCATTCATTTGCTTTTAATAGCAGATGTGGAAAAAACCACAAGGAGTATTTAGTGGTTGTTGATTGTCCTGATTAATCTGACATTGACAATTAATACAGGAAATACTGTAGGATTCAGATGGGCCGATTTGGATTATTTTTCCCACTGAATATGCAATCTAAATCTGAGTAAGAATCAGCATAGAGTTTGTCCATTCCTTTAAAACCTGTACCTTTCCCCTCTACTAGTGGAGTATCTCCCTTATAGCTCAGTGATTGGAAGTCAGTCTCAGCTACTGCAAAGATTAGAGGTGGGCACGAACCACTGGTTCAGTGGTTCGTACCTGTTGAGCCAATGGCCACACAGCTGTTCTGTAGCTGAGTGACACTTCCACCCTGTGGCCATGCACTCAGAAGTAGCTCCCAGAGGAGGTGGGGCAAGGAGGGCAGAGTGCTGCCTTTGAGAAGGCACCCATTGAAGGGGGCGGAGTACCAAATAGAACTGTGTAGCCATCAGCTGAATCAGAACGAATCGCCCATCTGGTGGTTCATGCCCATCTCTAGTCAAGATTGGAGTTAAACAAAGAAGGGAAACTGAAGAGGGAGAGGATGATACCAGTCCATTCAAAAAAGTCCTGGGGTTTTCATCCTTTGAACCCTGGCTCTGTGACACACCCCTCTCTCATCCTACCCTATCAGGAGCAAGCAGCTGGGTTTAGACCAGTTGTTCCCGACATTGGGTCCCCAGGTTGCCACAGGATGTGGTGATGGCACCTGGCCAGGATGCCTTCATAGGGGGATTGGACAGATTCCTGGAGTAAAAGTCCATCCCAGGTTACAAACCATGATGGAGATGTGTAATCTCCAGGCTTAAAACCATGGTACTTCAAGGGCCAGATGCAGGGGAGTGCTATCAGGAGACAGATATTGAATCTCATACACTCCCGGATGCATTTGGTGGGGCCACTGTGAGATACAGGAAGCTGGACTAGATGGGCCGTTGGCCTAATCCAGCATGGTTCTTCTTGTGTTCTTATGTTCTAGATGTTCTTAGACTACAAGTCCCAGAAATCTTGGCCAGCACTACAAGTGTTGAAGGCTTCTGGGGGTTTTAGTCGAAGAACACCAACGATGGGAAACCATTGACCTAAAGGCATTTTCTAACTATAGGATGTTCAAACCAACTTCCCTGTTTTAATCTGTCTTTTAAATATCTGTAGCTATTTATACAACCAGAGGAACCCTGGAATTCTGTTCCAGTCTCTGTCAGAGAGAGCAGCCAGTTATGCATTAGGGAGCTGAGGAAACATACTTAATTTGGAATATGTATCCTGAGCTCATTTCCCTCAAGTCTTTACACTTGTGAAAAAGCACACAATTGCAAAAACTTTACACGTCTGCCAGTTCATTGGCACTTTCCATTTAAAGAATGTTTTCCCTCGTGTGTGCTGAAGTGTCTCAATGTGCACGTCTGCCCCTGAATGCCAGTTGACACACATAGCTTTGTATTGCGTGCAACTTAAGGTGTGCAATTTCTCAGGTTTCCCAACCACCCCTCTGGAAGTCATTTTGAACGGCTGGTGGAACCCTTCAGCTCACCCTGCTGTTAAGATAAGTACAATTTTTCAAAGACTATTAATTTCCAGGTTGCAGGAGGGCTCACCAGGTGCAGTGTTTCTTTAACTGCTCCTTCTACACCTCCACCATTTAAGTTTATCCCGAGTGACTCCCATTTTTCAAGAAGTCTCAGCTGGATTACTGCAACATGCTCTACATGGGGCTGCCTTAGACAAATGTTCTCCAAATGCTTCAGACAGATGGTTAATGGGCTAGTTTACAGGGAAGACTCCCCAGTTACAGCAGCTCCACTGGCTGCCAATCCAGATTCAGGCACAATTCAAAGTTCTGGTTTTACCTGATAAAAGCCCTCAATGACTTGGGTCTGAGTGATCTCTAAAAGGCTGTCTATCCCAGTGGTGGGGAACCTTCAGCACTCCTGATGTTTTAGACCACAACTCCCAGAATTCCAAGCCTGTATTGCCATATGACAAAGGACTGTGGGAGTTGTGGTCTACAACATCTGGAGTGCCAAAGGTTTGCCACCACTGGCCTATCCCTTTATCATAGAATCATGAAGGTGGAAGGCAGTTACAAAGCCATCAATTCCAACCCCCAGGTCAAGGCAGGAATACAGATCATAAGATCACTCCCTGGTGGTTGCCTAAATTTCTCTTGAATGCCTCCAGGGTTGGAGCACTCACCACACCTCTTGGGATAATTCATTCCACTGTCATACTTCTCAAACAGTAGCAGCAAAACGTTTCAATCTCCCAGGAAAAAGAAGTCCAGATGCCATGACTCAACTTCCAGACAAACAGTTAGGAAGTTTTTCATGACATTCAGCTGAAAGCTGGGTTCTCATATCTTAAGCCTGTTGTTGCGCGTCTTACATTCTGGGTTGATTGAGAAGAGACCCTGCCCCTCCTCTTTATGACAGCCTTTCGAATATTTGGAAAAAGCTGTCATATCTCCCCCCGGTCTTCTTCTTTTAAGGTTAAACATGCCAGGTTCTTTTGGTCTTTCTTTGTAAGAGTTGGTTTCCAGTCCCCTGCTCATCCTTGTCACCCTCCCATGAACCTGTTCTAATTTGTCTGCATCTGCAAATCTGAGGTCCCGAACTGGACACAGTACTCGAGATGAGGCCTCGACAGTGCTGAATAGATGGGGACAAACACTTCAAGGGATTTGGAAATTATACTTCTCCTCATGCATCCTAAATTAGCATTTGCCTTTTCAGATCATCAAGAGAGCTTTTCCCTCAGTTGGACCACCTTCATTGGCATTGTGGTGGGGACATGGTAGAGGGCCTTCTCTGTTAATCTAGTTCCTGAATAACTTTCTTTTTTATTCAAAAAGAAGTCACTACATGCATGTTTTCCGGAATTTGCATGAAACAGAAAATCCCACAAATATTGTTACCTGGCAGGAAAAATGCAGCAATAAGCAATTAAATAGCACATGGTGCTTTTCTGTGGCATGTTATACCTGGTCACCCTGTTCAGTGGTGGCCCCAGTGCTCACAGTCACTGTCCATCATCTTCTGGGATACAGTTCTTTTTCTAAAAGCCCTTCTATTAGAGACCTTTCTCTAGAAGCAGAAGTGATGGAATTGAGGCTGCCATGCCTTGAGAAGACGAGGCTCCGCTGGGAAAGACAATAATGTTGGGTCAAGTTGAAGGCCGCAGGAAGAGAGGAAGACCAAAGAAGAAATGGATCAACTCAGTAAAGGGAGCCATAGCCTTCCGTTTCCAAAAGCTGTGCAGGGGCATTTATGGCAGGACATTGAGGAGACAAGGCAACAACGTTGTGGAGACAATTGTGCGCATACCATGCAACAACATTTCAATGAAAAAAAAATATCCAGCGAATCAACCAGACATCTCGGCCAACCATTCCAACTCCGAGCTCCCTCCCCCAGAAAAAGTGAGGAAAAACTTTGGACCCTCCTGATGTTCTTCTCCTGAGACCCCCATCATCCCCCAACTAACTCCACCAGCTTGGTCTGGTGGCATTTGCAGTCCAACGTACATCCAGAGAGCCAATATTGCCCTGTCTTGGTTTTGAAGAACTGGTGAAAATAAGATGTGCCAGCCTTGGAGAAGCAACCTCTCTTCTGAATTGTGCAACGAAGAGCGGGGAGAAGTTGAAGGTGCCCAAATCGGTCTAAATGCCTACAATTTAATATAATCCTGAATCAATGCCATCACATTCTGCTCCGGAAGTCAGCGATGCATTGATTTTGTCAAGTTTCTCTGCTGAATAGAGGTCATTAGCAAGGTTGTCTCCCCCATATCTATTTCTCTTATTTATGGGCCTATCAGGGTATCTCTTTTTTCAATCTGTAATTAGTATAGAGAGTATCTAATACAGGACCAATTTGGGTTCATCCAGGGGAAAAGGTATGCATTCAGAGAAGGGTCTCGTTTCTGCTCCATTGGCAAAAGGAACACAGATCGGTGTTGATTTCTCTGCTGACCCGTAAGCTTGGTATATATTTGAGGGCAGAGACATGGCACCTGCTAAGTGGGCAAATTCTGGCATACTGGGGATTTTGTTCGCTAAATATATATCTAGTGCTAATTACCCCACACACAAACACACACAGAAGGACTCAGAGCAAAATAGAATTGCTCACCCCATGTTTTACCTCAGGGACCCAGTGAGTGAGGAATGGGGGTGAGGGTATCCGTAGCTGTCAACAGCTCAGAATCCAGATTGCGCATCAGTCCCAGGTCTGGCCAGGTGCACTGTGAGGTGGGAAGTCAAACCAACTTTCTGGTGTGTGGTGTGTATGCTTTCTATGTGCTAGTGGTAAGTAGCAGAGCTGACATAAGCCCTCAAGGGGAACAATTCAAGGAGACCATCTCTCAATGGTCCCCTGTTACCAATGAAGTTCGAAGATGGACTGATACAAGGGGGAGGTTGTCAAATTTTTGTGTGCTAGAAGTACAGGGGTACCTTGTATAAAGGAATTAATTCGTTCCAAATGAAATTATGTTAAGCAAATTTTTCTTTATACAAATTTCCCATAGGAATGCATTGAAAACAGAGTAATCCCTAATCACAACCATTTTTATGTCGTACGTATTCGCCACATAGACGATTCTGTTAAGCCAGTTTCCCCTATCTCCAGAATATTTTATGTTGTACAGATTTTATGTTATACAAACCGTTTGCCATACGAGGGTCCATTGTACATCTAATCCAGGAGTACAGACATTACTGGACATGTTTGGCCTTAAGAAAAATATAGTGAGGGGATATATGACAGCACTTTCCAAATACTTGAAAGGAATACAGAGGAAGGGTGGGATTTGTCCTTCAACATTCCAGAGTGCAAGATATGCCATAATGGGCTCAAAGCCCAAGAAGCCAGATTCAGGCTGAAGATCAAGGAAAATGCCTTAACCGTTAGAGCAGCACAACAATGGAACTAATGGCTTCAGCAGGTGGTGAGGGGTGCACTGCTGGAGGCATTCAAGAGGAAATTGGACAACCATCTGTCATATTCCTGCCTTGAGCAGAGGGGTTGGAGGCCATGGTCTTATATCCCCCTTCCAACTCCATTATTCTATGATTCTCCGATTATTTTGATCAACGCCTGAGGGGAATGCCCAAAGCCAAGCTGAACTGGGACACAGGGAAGCCAGCAGCCAAAGCCCCAAGGAATTGTTGAGTTGTCAGAGTCAGTCAACAATTCAGCGCCTCCTGGGTCAAAAATACAGTGATGGGAAAGACAGAGATAGCTTCACAAGCAGAGCAGAGCAGTTAGTCTCAAGATAACTGCCCTGGGACACCCACCCACACCCTTTTAAAAGGTAAAAGGTAAAGGTGCCCCCCGCACATGCGTACTAGTTGTGTCCGACTCTAAGGGGCAGTGCTCATCTCTGTATTCAACCCAAAAAGCCAGTGTTGTGCAAGTCCATGGCCACGTGGCTGGCATGGCTGCAAGGAAACACTGTTTTACCTTCCTGTTTTTGTTTTTTAATGGTGGTACTTATTTATCTACTTGCATTTACATGCTTTCAAACTGCTAGGTTGGCAGGAGCTGGGGTTATCAGCGGGAGCTTGCTCAGCTGCCTGGCACCCAGGATTCGAACTGCAGAGCTGCCGTTTTGGAGCCTTGTGAAGTAGGTCAAGCTGACAAAATTACCTGCCAAGGTTCCTCACTGACTTCTATGGTCTATCGTTGCCTGGAACTGTGGCCACCAAAATCCCAGGCCAGCCATGGTGCAGGTGTCTGTGGGTTCAAATTTGGGGTTGAATTCTTCTTCTTTCTTTCCATGGGCTAGGCTCTAACCACTACACCACAGTAGCCCTGTTGTCCAGCAGTTGTTTTTCCACTGTCCCAAATGATAGGGCTTGGCAGCAGGTGATTCTTTACACAGGGCATACAGATAGAAATATCAGCAGATGGGAAGGCATAAACTCAGCATTAGAATGCAACAATAGGTGTGACTAATTCCTTTGAACTGAGAAGAATGAATTAATCAGTGTTGTTACTGTTTCTCTTTAATGATGCCGTCATGGTTCAAAAACAAAGCAAGCTATTGTCTAGCTGGGAATAATATTTTGAGATAATTCCTCAGTGCCAGCACAGCAGTGTTGCTTCATTACTCATTAATTCTCTGTCCACCAGTATACACAAATTCCTTTTGGAAGACTTCATCAATAAGAACATAAGAACATAAGAAGAGCCATGCTGAATCAGGCCAAAGGCCCATCTAGTCCAGCTTCCTGTATCTCACAGTGGCCCCACCAGATGTGTTTGGGAGCTCATGAGACTAAATATCTGTCTCCTGATACCACTCCCCTGCATCTGGCCCTTGAAGTACCCTGGTTTTAAGCCTGGAGATTACACATCTCCATCATGGTTTGTAACCTGTGATGGACTTTTCCTCCAGGAATCTGTCCAATCCCCTTTTGAAGGCATCCAGGCCAGATGCCATCACCACCTCCTGTGGCAGGGAGTTCCATAGACTAACAACGTGCTGGGTGAAAAAATATTTTCTTTTGTCTGTTCTTACTCTCCCAGCCCTCAATTTGAGTGTATGTCCCCTAGTTCTGGTATTTTGTGAGAGGGAGAAGAGCTTCCCTCTATCCACTTGACTCATACCCTGCATAATTTTGTACGTCTCAATCATATCCCCCCTCAGGCGCCTTTTTTCCAGACTAAAGAGCCCCAAATGTTTTAGCCTTTCCTCATAAGGGAAGTGCTCCAGCCCAGTAATCATTTTAGTCGCTCTCTTCTGCTCTTGCATACAGTGTCAGAGAGAGAGAGAGAGAGAGAGAGAGAGAGAGAGAGAGAGAGAGAGAGAGAGAGAGAGAGAGAGAGAGAGAGAGAGAGAGAGAGCATGGCAGTGGAGACTATGCCATACTTGTTAACAGATTTTGTTTTAATGGATGTTCCCATTCAGCCTCCCCCACCCCTCAAGTACAGTCTTCTAAGGAGGGCCAATTAATCATTGACTTTGACTCTTACTCTGTGCTTCTCTGAGGCAGGTGAGTTCTCACAGGAAGGTGTAACAAGCATAGCAATTGAAGGATCTAACCAGTAGAATCCAGGATCAGGATGGAGACACAATGCAGAAGCCAAGCAAACAGAGTCCTAACAGATAGCAGAGCCACAGTCCCCAAACAAACCAAAGTCAGGCTAGACCAGTGGGCACGATAAACACACAGGAAGCATTTGAGAGGTGCCACCCATACAGCCCAAGCACCATGGAATCACAGAATAATGGAGTCCAAAGGGGGCTATAAAGAATTATAGAATTATGAAGCTGGAAGGGGTCTATAAATCCATCAAGTCCCACTCCCTGCTCCATGCAGGAATAGAAACCAAAGGATACCTGCCAGGTGGCTTTCTAAATTCCTCTTGAAGGCCTCCAAGTGTTGGAGCACTCACCACCTCCTGAGGTCATTGGTTCCACTGCCATACTGCTCTTACAATTAGGAAGTTTTTCAGTGATATGCAGCCAAAAGTGTGTTTCTCTTACCTTGTGGTATGCTCTGCTTTCTAGGATGCTTGAAAACAGATCCTGCCCTTCCTTTGCAGGACTGCCTTTCAAATATTTGAAAAGTGCCATCATTTCTCCCATCAGTCATCTTCTTTTAAAGCTAAACATACCCAGGTCTTTCAATTTTCCCCCATAAGACTTGGTTTCCAGTCCCCTGATCATCCTTGTTACCTGCCCCCCCCAACTTGCTCCAGTTTGTTCTCATCTGTCTTAAAGTGTGGTGTCCAGAACTTCACAAAACACTCAAGATTAGGCCTGGCCAGTGTTGAATAAAGGATAACTGATACCTCAACATTTCTGTTAATACATCCTAAAATAGCATTGGTGATGTTTTTGTTGCTGCTGTTTTGTTTTGTTTTTTGTTTTTTTGTCGTTTGCAGACATGTCACACTGTTGGCTCATATCCAGTTTTTAATCTATGACAATTCCAAGGTCCTTCTCATTTGAAATATTACTGAGCCACGTATCATAAGAACATCCGAACATAAGAAGAGCAATGCTGGATCCGGCCAAAGACCCATCTAGTCCAGCTTCCTGTATCTCGCAGTGGCCCCACCAGATGGGTCTGGGAGCTCATGAGACTAGATCTCTGTCTCCTGATACCACTCCCCTGCATCTGGCCCTTGAAGTACCCCAGTTTTAAGCCTGGAGATTACATATCTCCATCATGGTTTGTAACCTGGGATGGACTTTTCCTCCAGGAATCTGTCTAGTCCCCACCTATTATATCCATGACACCAATGTGTACTGGATACAATACTCTGAAGAGGAAAACAGCATTGTCTCAATAGAATCTCCCCTATCTCTAGGCATGTATTGGAAAGAATTGAGTCTGACATCCAAGAGTGTTGCTGAAGGTCAGAGTTGACTATATTGGGTTTAATAGGTCAACGACTTATTTAATCCAAGGCAGCTTCTTATTATGTTCAGTAGTTTGTTGACTTTGACCCTTGCTGATGCCATTGCTCAGCCAAATCTCATTGCCTGCACCTCGAGGTGACACTCTTTGTCTCATGATATGAACATGACAAAAATTAGTATGGGCATCAGCCTCTATTGTCTTCACTGGCTGTCACTGGTCTCATCACACCGTCACGTCTGATTTGTAAGAGTGCATCACACCCTCCTCTTTCTTGCCATGTGATCCTTGAGTAGCTGGGTGCATCCATATGGGGGGGGTGTGAGTGTCCAACCTCTGGCTCCCCAGCCAGAGACCTAATCTACAGTAGGACCACGGTATCTGCTGGGGATTGGTTCCAGGCCTTCCTGTGGATAATGAAAACCATGGATAAGAGAGAACGCCTGCCCAACCCACCCCAAACTGCTGTTTCCTGACAGTAGCTTGCTTTATGACTGCTGTTTTGAGACAGTAGCTTGCTTTATGGCCGCTGTTTGTGACAGTAGCTTGCTTTACAGATGCTGTTTGTGAAAATAGCTTGCTTTACACCTGCTGTTTGTGACAACAGCTTACTTTACAGCTTGCTTTGTGGCTGCTGAATTATTTAATTTTTTTCCTCTGCCAAGCAATGATAACTGAATCAGTGGATAATGAATCAGTGGATATGGGCATCCTACTGTACAGAGTTACCTGACAGTCCATTCCATAAAGAGACCCACCAGCTGAAGAAATATATGTGCTACATAGGTAGTTCTTGAACTTTTGAAAATAAATATATACATACATCATATCCACATACTCCAATGGTCTGGTCAGGATTTAAAGATCGAGATTGAATGAAAGAATGAGAAATCCCACTGTCTTTAAAAGAATTTCTCTAAGTGTTGGATCATAATGCCGGTGCTCATAGCAGCTGATCCAGTAGAAGTAGAAGACACTCTTGGATGACGATGCCTAAGAGGTGACCTGATTGAAGTCTATCAAATCATACATGGTGTGGACAAAGTAGATAAGGAAAAACTGTTTTCCCTATCGCACAACACTAGAACTAGGGAGCACTCCATGAAACTTTTGGGTGCTAGATCTCAAACAAATAAGAGGAAGGGCTTTTTCACCCAGAGGATCACAGGTCTGTGGAACTCCCTGCCAGAAGAAGTGGTGACAAGTTCCTGGAGAACAAGGGTATCAATGGCTACCATGATGGATGCCTAAGGACAACCTCTGGGTTGGAGAGATAAGCAGGATATCTCTCAATGCCATTTGGAGGGAACCATAAGCAGGTGAAGACATCTGCTTGGGAATACCCTGACACAAATGGTGAGCCACTGTGTGAGACTGAATACTGGACCGGATGGGCTGTGGCCTGTTCCAGCAAGGCTGTTCTTATGTTCTTATGTTCTTATGCAGATATAGAGTCCAAAATTCCTTTAGTTTTTCTTTTGTCTCTTCTAACCTATGTGAAGATTGGTACTGCTAGTTGTACTCCCTTCACTTTCTAAAGCTTTTACTTGATGCTTCTTGCTCCTTCATGAAAAATATATGTTTCTACAAGGGACTTCTGGGAATTTAAGATTTTTCTTAACCTTCCTGTATTACTCACAAATTGATTTCCCTGGATACATTCAAGAGTAAGTTTTTTTTAATTTTTCCGGTATGACCTGTTTTCTGCATGATTGCATCTGCTCAGTAATCAAAAACTTGGCACTATTTTCAAACAAATACCAAAAATAAATAAATTCAAGTAGTTTGAACACCAATTCTAATCTATCCCAAAGTGGGAATGAGTGGAACAACTAGCCCCTCACTCCAATTTATTGTCCTCAACTCTGTCTAAATAATAATAATAATAATAATAATAATAATAATAATAATAATAATAATAATAATAATAATAATAATAATAATAATAATAATAATAATAATAATAATTTAAAAAACAACAATCAACCATATATTGAGTTGTTGCAAGAAAATTGCTCAGACTGATTACAAATAGCATCATAATGTAGCTGCTCAAATGGTCCACTAGAATTTGTGTCACAACTATCATCTGCCCGTAGCAAAGAAAAAAATTGAAAAGATTATGCAATATCAGGATCTGAAAATTGAACTTCAGAGATGCTGGCATAAACCGGTACAGGTGGTCCCAGTGGTAATTGGCACGCTGGGTGAGGTGCCTAAAGAGTTAAGGAACTATTTAGAAGAAACTGGAGTTGACAAAGTCACCCTCAGTCAGCTGCAGAAAGCCACCTTACTGGGATCTGCTCTCATAATTTGCCGATACATCATGTAGTCCTAAACGCTTGGTAATACAAAATCCAGTGTAGTTATCTTGTCTGTTGCATGATAACAACAACAGCAGCAGCAGCAGCAGCAGCAGCAGCAGCAGCAGCAGCAGCAGCAGCAGCAACAACAACAACAACAACAACAACAACAACAACAACAACAACAGGAAACAGAGTGGGGAATTGAATTCCTAACCCAGGTACCACAGCCATCACTGAGTCCTAAACCACTGAGCTATCTAACTAGTCTAAAAACATATAAACATTCTGAAATGTCCTCTTTTTCCATACAAACTGATCAAGTGGAGAACCCCTGAATGGTAACAGGCACACTGAATTTTAGTTTGATGCTTGGATATCAAGACCTTGGCTGAACTTCTGTTGTGTGCTGTTGATGAGTACTGATCTTGCCATATCATTATCTCTTTTGGTCTTAGTCATACAGTATTCCTATGGCCTCTGAGTCATCCGTTGACAGAGCGTCCAAAAGATGAAAATCACCTTCTGTGCCTTTTTAAAGCAATGTCAAGTGCCCTAAAACAGCTCATGGTGGAAACCAACGGAACACAATGTTGTGTGTCATGGCAGGTCCACATGTGTAGGGTGCACAGCACTGGGAAGTTGCATTGACATTGACAAGGCATTGACAAGGGTGTACCTACATTTAAAGCAGTGCTTCCCAACACTGTGACCCCAAAGGTACCAAAATTGTGTGTGTGCGCGCGCGCACGTGTGTGTGTGTGGATGGGTGGATGGGTGGATGGGCATGGGTGGGTGGGGTTGTGCCCATCTTATTTGTGTTATAGTTTTTTTAAATATTTTTCCGTGACATCTCAGAGCACGATTGTGTGTGTGTGTGTGTGTGTGTGTGTGTGTGTGTGTGTGTGTGTGTGTGTGTGTGTGTGTGTGTGTGTGTGTGTGTGTGTGTGTGTGTGTGTGTGTGTGTGAGAGAGAGAGAGAGAGAGAGAGAGAGAGAGAGAGAGAGAGAGAGAGAGAGAGAGAAGCCGTTTGAGGGGGAGAAGGATTACCCCACTGGAAATGCCTTTTTATGCAAATATATTATGGGCTACTTGGCTACCACTGGACGATAGCCATGTACATATGTACAGACTTCTGCAGTTCTAAAGCCCAAGGCAGAGAAGAGTAGCATTTATATTCAAGGTTGAAACTTCGAAGGTCTATGAAAAAGAGGTGAAGAGCCACAGTCTTTTTCTCCTGAGCAGCAAACTCCCAAGTAGCATGTCCAAGGCGATGACTCAAGACCCTTTTTTTGTGGTCAGGAAAGATCACTTCCAGATCACAAGCTGACAGCAATGCCCTGTCAGTTCTTTTGGTTGTGGTGTGCAGCCGGGCAAACAGCCCCAGGTTATAAATGTGCATCGCTCTTGTGTTGTGACAAAGCTGTCACTGGCCTTATGAAATCGGAGCTGTTTGTAGTGCCACCAAAAAGCAGAACAAGGAACGGCTTCTTCAAATGTTTTTCTCTTGTTATGCTTTATTTTATTTTTCCAGTGCCGACCATGCAGCCCCAGGGGCTGGGTCATCACTTTTTTATTTCATTTTTTTCATTTTTTCAAAAAAAAAATGTGTTGTTTTTTAAAAGTCCCCAACCCCGGAGGCTTCCCCCACACACACACACAGTTAGAGTCGCTTGCTTCCCTACACATGGGTTTTATTTTTTATTTTATGTTTTTCTCCTGACCCGCTGGCTTGCAGGCCAGACTAGCTGGCCCATAGGCCGAAGGAACTTTTTAATTTTTTAATTTTTTAATTTTTCTTTTAATTTTTTTTATTTTTAAAAGTCTCCAGTGCTGCCGGAGTTCCAGGCGAGGAGGCAGTGACAAGGTAGGAGATGGGGGATTTAAAATGAAATGAAACAAAACGGAAATTTCCATTTCATTTCATTTCATTTTCCTTTGATGGGTTGGATCATTATTCGTTTCATTAGCTAACAAAACGAATAACGAATAACAAAATGAATTAAACCTTTGTTTTGTGCCCATCTCTACACCCTTGTATTTGTATCCAATGGCATAGTGGGGACATATGCTCTTAGACACAGCATTTGGGGGTGCCAAATGGTCTTGCAGGAGAGGGAGAGGAGGCAGTGGGCGCAGGCACCAAGCAGAGAAGGCACCCTTCCCGGAGGGTGCGGCTAGTCTGAGAGAGGCATGTGTGATTGGTGTGCCACTCTCAGCATAGCAGTAGTGTCACCTGCTGCTGCCCAATAAGAGTGCTGCTCGCCAGCAGGAGGGGCCATTCTGGGTTCCTGATAAACTCCACTGCACCCAGGCTCCCTGCATGCAAGAATGCCCAGCGGCGCTTGTCCAAAGGACATTGGCCACCATTAGAGGAGGAGGAGGAGAGGACAAGGCTGCTTAGGTCCAGCCCCATTTGGCCCCCACAGGATTTCCCCTCCCTGGGTGATGGGTCCATAGAGAGGCCAGGCTCTCCCCTAGGATGGTGAGGTCATGGGCGGAGTGGTGCATTGGCTCTTTGATGAGGCCAGAGCAAAATGGCACCTTTCTCCCAAGAAAGGGGAGAGGCAAAGGTGTGGTGAGGTTCTAAGCATTTGGAGGGAAGGTTTCAAGGTTTGCTTCCATCAGACTGCATTTGTGTGTGTGTGTTGTGTCATTATAGTTGTGACCAACTCTTTGTGACTCCATGTCCATGGAGATTTCTTGGCAGGAATACTGGAGTGGTTTGCCTAGGTTTTGTCTTTTACTGTTTTTGCACCTGTAGCACCTGGCCCAGAGTTCCCTGGTGGTCTCCAAATAAATAATAATAATATAAATAATTTATTCATTCATTTATTTATTTATTACATTTATATACCAAATCAAGCAGAACGGATACAGACTGCATTTGCCCAAACAACAGAGAGCAAACAAGAAAACAAGAATAATAAAAATGACCAAATTGAAACAGTTGAACATGTGCTCCTATATTGTTCTTACTATCAGGATATCCGCATGGAGCTCCTATCTCCTATTATCTGCAAATTTCCAGGAAAAACAGAGGGATTTTATGTCCAACTGCTGCTTTCTGATGATACTCATGATATCACAAGAAATGCAGCTAAATTCTGTGCAGCAGCAATAGTAACTCGCAAACAGATGTTTGGGTTGTGACCAAGATAGATAATAATACCTCTATACCATAAACCTGACCATGGTTTTATCTTATTTTAAGGATATAGACAGCGTGGTAGACTATGTAATTTATGAATCTGTAAGTAAGGGTTTATTTATTAACATTTTAATGGAAGACTGTATTATTTTGTACTTATTTCAAATTTTGAATTGTATGTGATTATTGCGGATTGTTTGGTGTTTTTGGTCTTTGACTGTAATAAAGAACCATCATCAAAGGTGTGGTGAGGGGAGCTGGAGTTTGACCTCTGACCTTATGGCTCACTCCGTGTCATGAGGGGGCCAGGAGGGGGGGCACGAAAACTGACTTTGTCCCCGAGTGCTGAAAACCCTAGTTACACCTCTGTTTCTATCCTGTATGTTATAGACCAGTGTTGGTTGAACTGATGGCACAGGTCCCAAAGGTGGCACTCAGAGCCCTTTCTGTGGGCACCCAACATCGCCCCTTCACAGCCACCTGGATTCGGGTTAAATTGCTGTATTGTCATTTTGTGAAAAATTAGTGGGTTTTGAATTGCAGTTTTAGCACTCAGGGCCTTTTTACACGAACCCTAAGATCCGCTGACCACTTAAATTCGGACCAGCGATCTTAGGGGTTGGTCGCTCTTCCTCTGTCTTCCTCTGTCCCCACCCCCCTCGGCACTTCCTGGTTGCTGGCTGCCTGAGGGATGGAGAAAAGAGAAAGCAAAGACTGCCGGTTTACCTCACTTTTCTTCCGGACAGCATTCCGATCTCTTAAAGGGGCGGGGCGCAAAAAAAGAACAAACAGAAGCCAGGAGAGCCCCGCACTCAACCGGATCAAATATTTGTCACCATCAAAGACCAGGTACAAGAAAACTGCTGTTTGGTCACGCTAAGTGGGCGGGGTCGCACTTAATTGTCTGCAAAGTCCGGAGCTGGTGGGTAAACATTTTTAAGGTCCGGACATTGCAGCCATTTGCGGCGGAGCTTAGGGGTCGTGTATAAACGCCCTTAGTCTCTAAAAGTTTTACCATCGCTGCCCTGTATCTTTTCAGATTATTTACTGCTTCTAGTATAATGCCTGCTTTCTTTCTCTAATTCTTATTTCTCCATCCAATATAGAGAAGTTGCACCAGTGCAATGAAATTGCACTGCTCATTAATAGTAAATAGTCAATCCTTTGTAAGCCTAGTCAATAATCCATAAAGTGTTCTATACCTAAATCTCCCTGCAGAGAAGTTCTTGTCATAATGGCTACCACCTGCTTTACAAGTCTATCTGCAGAGGCTTGTAAATTCGGTTCCTCTGTATGTGCTCAAGGGCTTACTAATATAGCAGGAAATAAAAATTTAGCATCTCTTTGTACCAGCTGGTTTCGTTTGCACCCGCCCGGGTAAAATCAGGTTGATAACTGCTGTGATAATGTTTTGTTTGAGGAGGGAGATGACAATAAATGCCATGCAAGATGCTTTGCAGTTTGGTTTACACTTTAAATAAGACCAGTGGAAGGCTCTACCACAGTTGCTATGCGCTGCGGGAGCTAATTTGCCCCACCCCACCCCCAGCCCGGGGGAGGCAAAGACATAAGAGCCCAACAGTGGCTTGTGAGTGTCAGCCAGGAGCCTTCCTTAAAAGGGGGCTCCCAATGGTTGGCTGGCCTCTTCCCCAGCAGCAAGTGGTGTCCCACCCACCCACCCTGAATTAAGAGCGAGTTATACTGGTCGCTACGGGGCCGGATGGGAATTTTTGACCTGCCCCTGATTGGCCAGACAAGGAGCAGCCGTGTTTTCGCCCACCCACTCTTAATGTTATTTACTGGGTCTGGCGTGGTTTCACAGGATTTGGTCACCCAGGCAGGTAGGGTCGGAAGGCAGGTAAGTTTAGGAGTCAATGGACACCTGATATGGGTGTTAGCTGGCCCACCCTTTGGCACTGAAGTCCCTGAGGACTCAACACCAGGAGGGGGGATAAGAGGCTGGGTCCCATGGGTGGCAATTACCCAGAGCCGGGAGCCTCAGGTGGTTGGACCAGCTGGGTTGCTCATAATGTAATTGCGGTTCCTGCCTGGGTCCATGAGGGGCTGGGCCAGCCTTAGACGGATCAGCCTTCCACCCTACAGGTGGCCCCCAGTTTCTTCTGAGTTGTTGATTGCTGAGTTAATAAAGTGTGACCCGATTTACCCAAACTTTGTGTCTTGGCCTCTTTTCTCTGGGCTGGGGGGGGGGGTGCAAAGGGAGAAAAGAGTATGACTTTCAGCTCGTGATCCAGCATCTGAAAAAGTAATATTGGAATCTTTGGGGAGCCTTTGCCCTGAGCTCAGGAGAGAGATAAACTCAGATGATGATAATGGTGGTGGTAGTGGTGGTGGTGGTGATGATGATGATGATGATGATGATGATGATGATGATGATGCTGCTGCTGCTGATGATGATGATGATGATGATGATGATGATGATGATGATGATGATGACGACGATCATCATCATCATCAGCAGCAGCAGCAGCAGCAGCAGCAGCAGCAGCGCATACTGTCAAGTCAGTTCTAACTTATTGGGAACCTTTCCATTTCTTCTTAGAATCATAGAATCATAGAGTTGGAAGAGACCTCGAGGGCCATCCAGTCCAACCCCCTGCCATGCAGGAACCCCCGTCACAGGACTCCCGACAGATGGCCATCCAGCCTCTGCTTAAAAACCTCCAAAGAAGAAGACTACACCACCCTCCTTTGTGGCAGCATCTTCCACTGTCAGGAAGTTCTTCCTAATGTTCAAATGAAATTTCTTTTCCTGTAGTTTTATTATGGTTGTAATGACACAACACACATGCCTGGAAGGATCCACCTCTGGTCACCCTATGCTTTTGTTGAGCAGAACAGAAAGTGGGGTGGGGGAGGAGAGGTCCCCTGAACTCATGAAGGTCCACAGCATAAATGCAGGAGGTGCCCCACCAGAGACCTAGGACATGCAGCCCAAGGATCCACAGCAAGGCCAATTGTTCTCTATAGGTGACCCGGGTCCTAAATTTTAACAATCTCAAATGACTGAGTGAAAGTCAAAATCACTGAAAGTAAGAGCAGGATTCCAAAGGAAAAGATTACTTGAAAAATATTACTTGTCCAAAGCCTGTTGGACTCAACAAAGTCTTTTTTTTTTTTTGGCCTTCTCATGGTCCCCACTGAGGTTGTGGACCCTAACGAGTTTGCCCCTCTTTCCATCAGGAAGACGCCATCCTTCCACTACTTGATCAGCAGGCTGGGCAACAAGCCACAGAGGTTTTGACTGAAAGCTAAGTCTCAAAGGAGGACATTTGCCCTTTAGGGTTGCCCTTCTGGAGGAAAGAGCTAGGGCTGGAGACGGCCAGAAGCATGGAGGCTTTGAAGTTGGTTGTTCTTTTGGAACTCTCCAAGGAGCTGCCAATTATTACCTGCATAATAATCTTGCTTTCAAGATGCAGATGAAACATCTTCAAAGGGTCTTCCAAAGCAATTTAGGCTTTCTCATCAGCATGGTGGGGGCAACTAAAGGAAGGTCAAAACAGTGTTTCACAAAACGGAAAAACTTACAATGAAATATTCCCTCTCATAATACTAGAACTGGAGGGTCAGCCAGTAGAAACCTCCTGAATGTATGCTTAAGACATCCAAGGATAAACTAACTAACTAACTAACTAGCTTGCTAACTTGCTTGCTTGCTTGCTTGCTTGCTTGCTTACTGTACTTGTGTATTTATTTGTGTATTTATTTATATTTTTAATTCTTTCCAGCTACTGGCAAGACCACTACTCTGGGCAGCAAACAAATCATGGTAGCACAACGTACACAACAGACCCACCAAAAGATCCACATCATCAACAAGGGAGAGTCAGAATCTCTAGTGATAAATTGACTACATGATAAAATAAAATCATAGAAGGATAAAATTATTATAAACACCAAGTGCAGTAACATTAGGTGGTGGGGACAAAACAACCCAAAAAGACAAGTTCAGTCAAGATTACTCTGGGATAAGACCTTAAAAAGGCATGTGAATATAGCCAGGATTGTACTTGTCCCCTGAAACCAAGGTGGGATGGGGCTGAAGGCATCTCAGGTGGGAGAGACTTCCAATGTGATGTGGTGACCACAGAGAAGGGCTGGTTTGAGGGCACAGATTTCCAGGCCTCCCTCGGGGTCACCACCCACAGTATCCCAGTCTGAGTGGGATGAGTGGACATTCCAAGGGAGAGGCACTCAAATAGGTAGCAAGGCCCTAAACTGTTAAGGGCTTTCATTCTTAGTAGAAGCACCTAGAACCTGGTCCGGAACCATATTCTGCAGATGTGCTATGACAGATGAAATCCAAGAGTGAAAACATTTTTAACATCATGCTTGCTTAATGAATGCACCATTCCAAGGGGCAGCGGCCAGCCAACTGCATGGAAGTTTTGAGCCAGGAAGCAAGAGAACAAGGTTGTGGGGGCAGTGTCACATTTTAATGCGAGATTACCATCTTCCAAGCTTTGGAACCCAAAGGCAGATTCAAATGCACCAGACACTCAGAAATCCACACCTTCCGTAGCTTGTAAGTTAATTCCCAAAGAAGCAGAAAACATGCCAAAAATAAGTGTGGGTGATAAAAATGTACACGCATGAAAAGTGGGCATATATAGATATCAATAAATTCTCATGTTGCTCTTTTGAACAAATGAATATAAAGCAGGAAAGTGTCCACTGCTATATATTGCAGACTTAATGAAACTCTCTGTTCCGAGGCAGAATTCAACACTGAGTACAAGTAGCTGTTGACAAATAGGGCACAGAGGTTAACCTACACAACAGGCAGTGGGATTTTTTATTTTATTTTTTGCCATTTCAGGACTTCTAATCCCAGATACCGCCTAGAATCCCTCAGGCTGACTTCTGAGACTGGGAAAGGAGAAACCCAGAAGGCAGAAGAGATGTCGTTTTGACCTCTTCGTCTGCTTTGTTTCATATGGTTCTACTGGGAAGAAGAAAGGAATGTCTCTTGAATTGTGCTGTGACCTGGGAGCCTCCCCCCCCCCAGTGTTGTATCAGTATCCTATCCTGCCTTTCCATTAGACTCTATAGGGGGAGCCTTTCGCTGGACCACTTTCTCATAAAGCTGGCAGGTGACACCGAAGAAACAAACCAACTGACTGTGACATTATGCCTTTCTTCTTTTCCAGCCACCTGCAGGGAAGCAGGTGAAAGTGGAAGAAAGACATCTCTTTGGCTTGGTTTCTCCTCTCTGGTTCTCAGAAGCCTGCCTAGAGGATTCTAAGGGACATATGGGATGGGTAGCCCCAGAATTACAGAAACCCCACCTCTACCTACAATGTGCCATTGTTTAAAAACAAGAACAAAACACAGGGCCTGCGTAGATGTGGCACAGGCTTGCTGCGAACGTCACCGGCTTCTGCAAGTTTTGATGGGATGCTTGACACTTCTGAAATGTCCTGATGGAGCATTCCAACTGCCTCAAAGAAGACAGGTCAGCTGTTGGCAACATGAAAACAATTAGAAGGCATTTAACTTCACCTCCTCTGTTTTCACATGCACTGTAGCTTCAGTCCTGGGCCTGAGGAAGACCTTCCTGATTGCAGGTATAGACAAATGCCATCAAGAACCCTGGAAAATCTGGGCTGTCACTCATGTGTAGACGCCCCACACGGACGTGGTGAAAACAGCTGTAAAGGAAGGGTCCGGAGCTATGTGCGTTCATAGCATTGACATGCATAGTACCTAAATAGGACTCAGAGTACTTCCAATTCCAAAAGCCATGGAAGACGTTGTGACATGAATGTTTGTGGAAGTACTGGCAGGGATCCAGAAGATGAATCATGGCAACCAGACTTCTTTTCTTGTGAGATCAGTGATGAAGCTACTTGGATGATTAGAGAAATGTTTCAATCTCACAAAATAAGAAGTCCAGTTGGCATGACTCAACTTCCAGATAAACTCACCTGGATAACTGAAAATCTTCACAGACGTACCAGCAGGAATGACCTCTGGAGCTTCTTCAAGAGCTAGTAGAACCAAAGAGAGAGAATAGTAGATTTCTCTGGGGACAAAAGAAGAGAAGATACTGTTTACTCTTTGACCTTGGAACAGTCTCTCTCTAGAGGTGGTGGCTTCTCTACCATCTCCTGAAGAAGCTGGAGGATTATCTGTTAGGGATTCTAAACCTGCCAGTTCCTGCACAACACAAATCCAGGAACTGGAACATATGCTCCCCCCAAGACTCCTTTCAACTTTAAACATCTGTCGTTCTTCAGTTCTACAAGTGGGGAGTCCACTGTGTTTAACAAAGGCTGATACTTCAAGTCCATCTCATTGCTGGAAGAAGACCATGTGACCGCGATTGACATCAACATGCAAATAACTTCCTCTCGGGACGAGAATGGATGTGAAGTAACCATCTAAGGACCTGTAGAAGGACAATGACACATTCCCACTGAACACATCCCATTCAGTGAAAAGTTCCAAGAGCCATTTGGCTGGACAAGACATCTGCAGAGTTTGTCTGTGACAACAGGGAGGTGGAAAATATTTCAGTGGGTTGGAGGAGAAATGTGCTCTCAGGTGTGGTGGGACTAATTTAAGCCATTGCTGAGGTCTGGAAACACTTTCTATGTATAGTTCTTTTATTTACTCCACGGAGCAAAAGAGCTTATGCAGCTGGTCAAATTACAGGGGGCTCTCATTCTTTTGCAGAAATGCACACTTGGTAGAATCATGCCGGGTCTGTTGGCCAGCTGTCCCGATCTACAGAGATCTGCATCGCGCTTAGAGGTCCCTTGGCCGAGACCGTCTGTGCTTGATCAGGCTTGGTTTCTCGTTTGTTATGGGTCAATAGATCATCATTAATTCTTAATAGAGCTGGCTGGGGAAGCAGTCAAGATGTCCTGAAACTATAAGGGGAAAGCAGACAGGTCAGCATCATGTGCAATATTTATGTGCATGGAGTTCCAGCTGTGGAAGCTGTTAGAGCCACTTGATGGGCTGCCAGTCGCATGTGATTGCCTTTTTGAAGCTTGATTAAGGCATTTGAGCAAGCACATGCCTGCACATGACCTCCACCTTCTCAGATCCCCGTGACAGATGCTGGAACTGGAGGGAAACCAGCTTAAATATTGCATAGGATCCCGGCTGCTTTTGATTGCCTCTTGATCCTTTCCGACTGGAGGTCTTGACATTGGATGTAGCCACTATAAACCATGATATGGTGTTCAGTTTTTTAAAATTCCAGGCTGAATTCAAGGTGTTGATTCTGATAAAGCCCTACACAGCTTGGTCCCAAGCTATCTCAAGGATCACACATCCCTTTCTGAGCCTACTCAAGGGTTAAGATCATCAGGAGAGGCCCTTTCCCACCAACTTCACAGGTGCATCTGGGGACACATGAGAGAGCCTTCTCTGTCACTGCTCCTGGACTTTCCCACAGGAGGCCAACCTGGCCCCATCTTTGCTGTCCTTCCACAAAGCAGGCAAAGACCTTCCTCTTCACCGTAGCTTTCCCTCACTCAATAGATAGCTAGGTGGGATTTTTAAATAGATGGTTGTGTATGTGTGTGTGGGGGGTTATAAATAAATACACTCATCCTGCTCATAACTTCTTCGAACTGTTGCCTTCTGGCAGAAGATACAGAACAATTAAAACTCGGACCATGCATCTTCTGAACAGTTTTTATCCTAGAGCTATAATTGCACTTAATAATGAACTCAAGGACCACCAGCAGTGAGCACTTGGACAGTATTATCTAGCCTGTTGTGTAGATGCTTGTGTGTGTTTTTTTTGGGGTGGGGTGGGGTGGGGAGTGATCGGGGATATTTTGTGTGTGTGTGTTGGGGGATTTTTTTAAATGTGTGTGTGTTGAGGGGATTTTTTAAAATGTGTGTGAGAGTGTTCGGGGATATATTGTGTGTGTGTGTTGAGGGGATTTTTTTAAATGTGTGTGTGTTGAGGGGATTTTTTAATGAGTGTGAGAGTGTTCAGGGATTTGTGTGTGTGTGTGTGTGTGTGTGTGTGTGTGTGTGTGTGTGTGTGTGTGTGTGTGTGTGTTGAATCTGGTCTCTGGGTGACTGAACTTCATTGTATGTGTATACTGTGTATATACACACAATGACAATAAATTATTATTATTAAATAAATACCGAGGCCCATTTTTTCCTCAAAGAGGAGCAAGGCAACCTGTCCATCTGTGAATTTCCTCCACTGCATCTTTACTAGCCTGTGAAATGGCTTTCATCTCACCTTCTTTTCATCATGTTAATGGGGAAATTTGTGAATGTCGGTGCGTTCTTAGCAAAAATGCATGGAGTGCAGTTCTCACACATCGCACCCTGTAAAATCCAGGAAGTGTGGCATTTCCCAGCCTGCAGAGAATAACAGTGCACTTGCCAGCCCCATCAGAGTTGAAGCTGAAGACAAAGCTCTTATTTTGGGAGGATTTCAGGGAAAGGAGTCACCATTTTTTGTCCAAAGCCACATTTAATTTTTAATTTTTTTAATTTTTATTTTTTGACAGTGATTGAGGGGCTCTGGGATTAGGCGGCAGGGCAAAACAGCTCAGGTGGTATCATTCACCCTCTGGTCACCCCAACAGAAGCAATCGGAAACATTGCATTCTAAAATAATATATTTTATGCGCTTCTGTCTGTAACTATGTTCAGTCTTGTGAGTCACCTGGAGTTCAAGCTGGGGAAGAAAAAAATAGGGTAGAATGGAAATAAATAAATAAATAAATAAATAAATAAATAAATAAATAAATAAATAAATAAATAAATGTCCCCCACTAGAGGTTGTCCTGCGAGCAAGAATAATGAAGCAGTTGTCTCAATCCACAAATATAGAGAGACAGAAGCATGGTATCAGAGAGAAGAGAGAGAGAGAGAGAGAATTGTACATTGGACTAATTCCTCTGATGTCCTTATGCTTGCTTGCTAAGATGGAGGACTCTATCCCATGGCCAGTGTTCCCACCATCATAACCCAGATGGTGACAGGCCACCATCTTGTTCTGTGTGTTTTTCACACCAGGCAGCAAAATGTCTGCTTTTGGCCCTTTCCTCTACGGAAAACCCACCCTCTGATCACTGGAAGGCCTGCTTTACTGCCTGTCAGGAGCATAAATTGACAGGCCTGTGTTGAACCTCATTAGCCCAAGTTGCTGCGCCTGTCATAATATTGAAACAGCCTATGTCTGTCACTGAAAGCAAAAGCAAAAGTGTTCTGCTTATATACCGCCCCATACCACTACAAGTCGTCTCTGGGCGGTTTACAATTTTAATTACAGTGTGCAGGCTACACATTGCCCCCCCCCCCAGCAGGCTGGGTACTCATTTTACCGACCTCGGAAGGATGGAAGGCTGAGTGAACCTTTAGCCTGCTACCTGGGATTGAACCCAGGTCGTGAGCACAGTTTTACCTGCAGTAGAGGCATTTAACCACTGCGCCACGAGGCTCTTCCAAAACATCATGACCCCCCCATTTCTAATCTCATGTCAGAATTAAACACTCCAAAGCTACTTGGATGAATAGCAAAACATTTTGAACCCACAAGAAAAGAAGTCCAGTGGCCATGTCTTGACTCCAAATAATATCCAAAGTTTGACAATAGTCTTCACTAGGCACCCATCAGAAGATCTTCTCACTCCTGGATGTGAAAGCCATTGTTTTGTGTTCAGTCCAACGAGGAACCAATTGGAAAGAGATGCAGAGGCTGAAATCTCATGTCTATCCCCCTTCCCTGCTGACGCTTATCTGCTACATTTTATTGCATTTCTCAGAATTAAGAGCTTGGAAATAATTGGTGAAAATTAGCCCAAGGTCTCTACTTAATTAACATTTTCAACAATGATTTAAAAACTCATTCTTTAAATTGTTGAATGACAATTGTATTAAAGGCTTGGGTGACTATTAATGTTTCACAACTCACACTATTTCGCTTAGATACTTTTCAGACCTAATTTGGGAGTTGGGAGGAATTGTTGCCCGTTTTTCATTATTGTAATTGTTTTTTTTAACAAACTAATGTTTTAGTAATATGTCATTAACATTTAATGCAATGAACTAGTTTTATAATTGTCATCCGTATTGTAGCCCTACTTAATAAACAGAGTTTTGGTTTAGTTTGATGCATTAGTGGAGATATTAATTTTTTCAAGCTCTGTAGCTCAGATGCATTATTGTTCTGTCCTAGTTCCATTCCAGTACTAGATGGAAACCAACTTGTCCCTCATTAAGATTGGGGCATTTCCATAATGTGTGCATTTTATACATGGATCCTGTTGAGTAAAGTGTTTTAGGGGCACATTTTTCAAACCCACTTGGCACTCTTGACCAGAGGAGACCCATAGGAGAACAATGAGTCACCTCTTATGCAAATCCCATTGACTCAACAGGCAAAATCCAACTCAAGAACAAAGACATGCAGAAAAGAGAGTTAGCTAGACCAAAATCAGCAGTATTGTCAGACACACAACTGACCTTACAACCGGTGCAATATGGGATATAAAGACAGGCTGCTGGAGGCAGGGAAATTAGTGATTGCACACAGAGATGGGCATGAAACGAACAATTTTTTGTTTCCGTTTTTGTTTTTTTGTTTCGTTACGTAACGAAACGACAAGCAAATTTTGTCCCTAAAATGAAACGAAACAAACAGAAACACCGGAAATTTTGCCGTGCGTTTCGTTTCCGTAACTGCAATATGAGTGAATTGCTTAAAGTCCTAAAAAAAATCACAAAAAATTGAAATAAATGGTAACGAAATGGTAACAAAATGAACGAAAATGAAAACGAATGTTTTGCAAAAAATCGCAAAAATGGAAACGAACCGAAATGGACCCTCCAAACGACAAACGACAAATGAAATGCCATTTTTTTAATTCGTGCCCATTTCTAATTGCACATCTGTGTAAGTAAATACAGTTCGGGCTGTTGGGTCTTCTTTGCTTGTGGCTGCTTTCAGAGCTAAACCGATGACCAAGGAAAGCTATTTTAATTGCAATAGGCAGATGTCCTGAGTCAAAGGCAGAGTCAGGATGTTGAGCCCTGATTATCTTATGTGTGGTTAAGTCCCATCCAACTTACAATGACCCTACTCAGCAATACCCTGTACTCAAATCCCTTGCTCAGCTCTTTAGCGAGCCAATTCATCTTGTATTTGGTATTTCTCTTTTCTTGCTGCTTTCTACCTCTCCCAGCCTTGTGGCCCTTGTGATCACTGTGGTCTCTTCCATGGTATCCTGACTTCTCATGTTGTGTGGATAGCCTCCGTTCAACATTTTGGCCTCCACAGAAAGTTCAGGCTTGATTTGACGTAGGATCCACTTGTTTGTCTTTTGGGTAGTCCAGGGTATCGTTAGAGATCTACGTTGCGGGCTTGCCAAAATTTATCACAAGCCTTGGAAAAGGGCAGCGTGGTAACAGAATACCTGCTTTGTAAGTCTTGCAGGTACAAAAGGGATGTTTTCATGGGGGCATGTGAACATCCAGGAATGGTTTTTCCATCCTGACCCACAAGTACATAGTACTGATCCGAGAAGCAAAAGCAGGAGGAGAGAGGACAGTGGAGAGGGGGAGAGGAACCATTGGCTCAAGTCCTCCTCCTCCTCCACCACCACCACCAACCCCGGAGCTATCTAGTGGGTCATTTTTTATTTCCCTGATGTGTATCCGATGTGGCATTTCCAAAAGGGTCAAAGCAGGTTATGCCGTTCCATTTCTCTCGTCAGTCAGGGGATACTGAATACCCACGTCAGAGGGCCATGTGTTGGTCTGGTGAGGGCGGTGGCGGGGTGTGTGTGTGTGTCAAATCCTGTCTCAAGCAGCTCTCTCCAAGGGCACCTCTGACAGCTGTAGCAATGAAATCAAGGAGGTTAAAAAAGGGAGAGTCACAAAAGGAGGAAATCAAGCAAATGCCAGAGACAGGATCCATGCCAAGGAAGTTCACGACAGATGGACAGACAGACAGACAGACAGACAGACAGACAGATAGATAGATAGATAGATAGATAGATAGATAGATAGATAGATAGATAGATAGATAGATAGATAGATAGATAGATAGATAGATAGAAATTATGAATAATTGAAGAAAACTCTTGGCTTTCTCTATTGTTGCAGACACATGGCTTTGTCTGATGGGACCCTCGGGCCTGTGTGAGTGAAAACACTGTCACAAAATGTTCCCCGGTTCCTATGAGCTCACTACAGAAGCAAGAACATATTCATCCTTGTTGTCATAACCACAGCTTTGAAAGCACCCCAAACTGAGGACTTGTCTCCTTGATGAAACTCAGTTTTGGGTCACTGAAGGACCAAGCGGTAATCTTTCAGAACAGTAGCAAAAGGAGCTGAGCATAATCTAGAAGGGGAGCAGAGGCGTAAGGAAACATAACCCACGATGTACAATTCCTTCTCAGATCGTTCTCCCTCTGCTTTAGAGATGGGACTAGAAGTTATCAGCAGAAAAGACAGACAGACACAGAGATAGAGAGTATAAATTCATGCTCTTGATCCTCGAGTTCTGGAAGTTATTGTCTTCAGCTTAGTCTCAGGTGCAGGTTGGAGACTCAACACAATACCTCCCCCCTCCACCCCCCCCCGAGGACTGCAGGTGGCATGGAGTGGATAAATCTCAGATTAAGGACCACCAGAATGCATTTATTTTCATATCTGAGGTGGCTCTCCATCCTGGGTTGCCATCTCCACTCAGGACATGACACCTCTGTGTATGGTAACCCCTGGGGTAGATGGGCAGTGTACAAATCAATCAGGCAGGCAGGCAGGCAGGCAGGCTGTATGACTGACTGAAAGACTGACTGACTGACAGACAGCTATGTTTAAATATTTGAAAGGATGTCACATTGAAGAGGGAACAGGTTTGTTTTTCCATGGCTTCAGAGACTAGGATGTGGGGCAATGGTCTCAAACTACAGGAAAAGAGATTCAATTTAAACGTTAGGAAGAATTTCATGGCAGTTAGAGCTGTTCGGAAGTGGAATATGCTGCCACAAAGGAAGGTGGTGGACTCTCCTTCTTTGGAGGTTTTTAAGCAGAGGCTGGATGGCCATCTGTCTGGAGTGCTGTGATGGGGGTTCCTGCATGGCAGGGGGTTGGACTAGATGGCCACTGAGGTCTCTTCCAACTCCATGATTGTATGTCTATGTCTATGTCTATGTCTATGTCTATGTCTATGTCTATGTCTATGTAAAAAGATGCTTGTGGAAGCATTGCATGTGCACAGTGTCAGCACACTAAAAAGGCAGGTGTAAGGGAGTGGACCTAGTGAAACAGACATGGGCCCTTTGGCCATTTGGAGCAACATGGTGACTGGAGCACTGGTATCACAGTTCACAAGAGTTCTTTTTTGCGCAAGCTTCCAGAAGCACCAGCAACCATAACAAAGGTCCTGGAAAAACTCTACAATTGCCGTGTGTGCTTGTGAGTCAGTCAGCACAGGATGGGAACCCTAGTGGGCACGGTGGCAAATGCGGCAGCCCCTGATCAGATGCCGGAAATGGTTCTGCTTTTGGATTGCCAGATTATCTGGGGAACAGAATTTTAACTTGATTCCGGGCTAGTTTGCTCCTATTCCCCTCATGGGCATTGCCACAATCAGGTGATCCCCAAACCAGATGCGTTTCCCCACCCGATGCTTGTCGCTAGGAATCAGTCTTTCATGTGTAGTGGGGGGGGGGTTGGTGTTGTATTTTGTTTGTTTGTTGGCTTCAGCTGCCGGAATTTACCAGGAATTCTCCCCAATCAGAATTCCAGGGGGTTAAATTGAAAATTTAAAGACCTTACAGATATTGCCATGTTCTGCTGGTGAATTAAGACTCTGGCAGTCACTTTTGTCTTAAAAAGTATGCCAAATAAATGGGTGAGTATGGCTAAACTCCATGGGAGCTGCAAGGCATTTGGGGCCTGTTTTTTTTATTTGTTTGTTTGTTGCTTTGCTTTGCTTTTTGAGATGCACCCTGTGTAGAACTTGACGAACAGAAAAACCTCCAGACCTGTAATTCCATGCAGCTACTATGCATCTTAGCCTTGCCCACCTGTTAATTAAATGCAACTGCTAAAATAATTAATAAATAATCAATAAACAACACTGTAAAATGAGAATCCAGTAGAATGCAATGTATGTATTGCTTATCTCCGCTTCACTCTCTCTGAAAGAATTTTAGGCAGCCCAAGGCACAATGCAGCATTTTTCTTAGTTGCCGTCTTTATTTTATGCAGTTTCGTCTCCTTTGGTAATCATTGCTCCAGCAGTGTGTTTGTTTGCTTTCAAAACAATAGCCGCTCATGACAAATCCATCAAAATGCCATCTCCTTTCACTGAGCCTGCAAAAAAAAATTGATGTTCTAATAATAGGAGAAAATAAATAAGTAAGCCACTTCAGGAACTATTTGCAAGCTCAGAGGATACACGAAAGAAACGTTGATACGTACCTCTCACTGCTTGGTCTAGAAAAATGAAATGTTCCCTCCCTCCCCACAAAAATATCTTTTCTATCGATAAATGTATCATGCAGCCATACCTATATTTCAGAGACACAGCCCTGCTGGAAGCTGCATGAATCAAAATTATGGGACAATTATCGATGGTGGCATTTTTCCTAACTACAATGCATTTGCCTTTGTAAAAATCATTTCCGCTTGACAGGTTGGTGCTATTTGCCTTCCTGCTCCCTTTTCTCTACTTCTATTTTATTTCATTCCATTTTGGGAAGGGACACAAGCCATTGAATAACCTGGAAGAATGGGCATCTCACAACAGAGCATTCAAAGGCGGTTACTTCACATCCGTTTTGTCTCTGTTAGTTTTGCTCTTAGGAGTGCTACAAAAAAGTTACTTCATGTCCATCGTGCAACTACTGAAATTTGTCTCAACTACTCCCAGGGAATGAGTGCTAAGCATGACAATGCTGTACCTGGGGCTGGGGTTGGGTTTTCCCTTGTCACTCTTTGTTCCTGCTTTCTGTTCCGAGACAAGATACCATGTAGTAATGACTGCCACACAACAAAACATTCATTTCTCTCAGAAAATTGTGTCGGGGGGTTGTTGTTTTTTTTCACTTTTCAGAAGCGAAATATCAAAAAAGAATTTTTAAGCCCCCCAAAAAAGAAAAAAGAAAAGAAAAAGGAAGCTAGACCAATTCAGTGTTTGTCACAGTACAAGACCGTGAGGTAACACTTGTCACAAGACAAATTATCATGACCACGGGAAGACTGGAACAGGGACAAAACCATGTGATCGTGACCAATGCTGTCATGGTACAAAAATAGTCGCAGAACAAAGAAGAACGTGAAGTAACCGCCAAAGATGTCCTTTGCACCCCATTTGAATGGGAACCAAGCTGTTCTGAACCTCCTGGATTACTCATCAGCTTTTAAGACCCTTATCCCAAAGGATAAGACGCTTATCCCAAAGGTAACACCTCTTCTGAATCTTGCAACACCATAATGCAACTTTCAGAATAAACCGCTTTGATCAGGTGGCCCCACCTTGATCATGTGGCCCTAGCTACCTCATCCCATAACTGACCCTCAGGGAGAAAAGAAAAATAAAGCAAAGCAAAGTGTTCTGCTTATAGACTACCCCCTACCACTTTAAGTAGTCTCAGGGCGGTTTACAGTTGTTGTTTTTTAATTACAGTATACAGGCTATATATTCATCCCCCCAGCAAGCTGGGTACTCATTTTACTGACCTCAAAAGGATGGAAGGCTACATCAACCATGAGCCTGCTACCTGGGATCGAACCCCAGGTCATGAGCACAGTTTTACCGACAGTACAGGCATTTAACCACTGCACCACGGGGCTCCTGACTTTTCAAAGCTTTAGTTTCCACAAATGTTGGGTCCTAAACTGGCACCCTCGCTGTCAAAACCATTTCACAGCCCTGCGGAGTTGTGTATTCTCAGGCCACAAGCGGTATTAAAAATGGTGAGGCCCCGAGAAGGAGCTTACCTTGAAAAATAATAGGGACAACACGTTTTCTCTGCTTTGTAAATGAGGACATGCTATCTTCATAATGGTCTTCTAGAGAAGCATTTCCAACTTTGTGTCCCCAGATGTTCAGAGATTGAAACTTCCTGAAGCCTTCACTACATACTAGTTGTGTTGGCCAGGATTTCTGGATGTTGCAGTCCAAAAACATATGAAGACTCAGGGATGGAAACTACTAGAGGCAGTGAGTTGAAATATCTCTCCATGGGAGCTCGATTTTAGACAGAAAACAAAGGAAAAATCTTCAGCCTCAGAACTTAACATTTGTGGTGCATTGGTTAAATAGCAGTACTTCAATCAAGACTCTCCTCATGGCCTGAGAGGTGGGAACCTTTCTTTGAGGGGTGTATTTCAGAGGGGCTCCTCTGGGATTTTACCCCAAGATCTCTCATACACAGGTGACCATAGTTTCCTGCTTGGTCTAAAATTGGTCCTTTATATGACACGGTCATTGTTTCAGTTAAGGCTCAGCTGGAATCCAGAGGGCTGTTTAAAGAAGATTCGCCTTGTGGCTGATCAAGTGTTTGGCCACAATAGGTTTTTGAGAGGAGCCCATTGGAGCACCAACCATAGCGAGTGGTCCTTTAAAAAAGCAGCTCAAGCAGTGGTCCTTTGGGGGAGAACTCTGATCACATCTAGTGTCTCTGTGGCACCCAGTGGGACACACTGGAGAAGGTTGAGGAGCAAAGTTCTCCAGGACTATATCAATAGAATTACTTTGGGAAGTCCTGGAGAACTTTGCTCCTCAACCTTCTCCAGTGTGTCCCACTGGGTGCCACAGAGACACTAGATGTGATCAGAGTTCTCCCCTAAATGACCACTGCTTGAGCTGCTTTTTTAAAGAACCACTCGCTATGGTTGGTTCTCCAATGGGCTCCTCTCAAAAACCTATTATGGCCAAACACTTGATCAGCCACAAGGCGAATCTTCTTTAAACAGCCCTCTGGATTCCAGCTAAGCCTTAACTGAAACAACGACCGTGTCATATAAAGGACCAATTTTAGACTGGGAGGGAAATTGGACCATCCAGGAAGAATGCCTGAGAATTGACCTGAACGGCAAAACCAACGGAATGTCCTGCGGTGGGTTATGATGCCATTTTGTTGAAGAAAGGAAAACCCGCACAATGGCATGGGTGTGCTGATGATCCACTGACCTATAATTATCCACAGAAATTAGAGGTCAAGTGACGGTTAATAATGAATGAAGGTCCCAAAGTCACCATCTGTTTGCAAACAGTCCATGGATAGATAAAAGGGAGCAAAATTCCTTGAATAAATTATAATTTATCCCCAGATTATCTCCTGGCTTGCTTAATTAGTTTCCTGTAGAGATGGCCACGAATCAGGGGAGAAAAAGCATTTTGTTTTGTTTCCCTTGCTTTTTCATGTCATTATTAACATTTTTTTAAAAAATCATTACAAATCAAAACAATAAGAAAGGATTCATTATATTATATGAGTCTGCTTCCCCGGGTCCTAGAGGTATTTGATTTTGTGAGTAGCTCAAGAGTTGGCACAACAGGTTAGAAAGAACAATCTGTGAGCAGAGAGGTGGGATTTAGGAATGGATGATGTACCAGTAAGGCCGTTACTTCACGAACCTCTCGCTTGGCGGCAAGCCGTCATTTCTGTGCGAATCGATCGTTTCAGTCCGCACGCTCCTCCTTTTTGGCTGCGGCGCCACCCCGACCACACCCCCTAAACCGTGCTCCAAGCGGGGCGAGAGATTCCCCTGCCGGAGGCCGGGAATCTTTTTCGCTTCGCATCCCGCTTCGCATCCCGCTTCGCATCCAAAGTCACATGTGGCCACTAATTTTTATTTTTTTTTATTTTTTTCAGTTACTTTTTCTCCGAAATACCGATGAATGCGAGGGAGGCATGATAGCTTTGTAATGGTAGTTTGAGGCAGAAGTTGCTTGGTCACTGCTCTAGGGATTTAGGAAGGGATTACTCGAATGCCCTTGGAGGACCGATGGATCATAAACAACAAATGTTGTGTGCTGGTCCACCTAGTGACCCTGACGGAGAACAGCAATTTTTTCACGTCGCCAATGGACAAAATAATACAATTCGGGAGTAGAAAACGAAGGATCATACAGTAATTTTGCTCAGCCGCAAATGACAGCCGGGTATTGATGCATCGATACGTCGAGGTAATTTTTTAAAAAAAATTAAAGAAAGCTGAAACCGGACGTTGCAAATAAGTTTCCCAATGCGAAGGGAACACGTGAGGTAGTAATGGATTCGATCCTAAAACTTCGCCACGTGAGGACAGAGAAAGAGGGGTGGGAGCGAAGGGAGACCACGTGACCGCCTTCGCATTCAAAGTGAAGGCAATCCCGCTGCGAAGCGAAGTACTTCATGAAGTAACGGCCTAAGATAGAGTGATCCATCTCGGAAGAGATGAGCTCTCAGATATATCAGCGGGGAGGATGATTTTATGGTGATTGGGAAAAATCCCCTGCAAAAATCATATGAAATCAAGAGGATAAGGTAAGATCCGGCTTCTTTTATGGATAAACCTCTTTTATTTAAATTGAAAGAGAGGGGATTGGCTGGTGGCTATGCTCCTGACAGTGTGTAGCCACCACCCAATCATTTCTCTTTAAATTTAAATAAAAGAGTTTTATCGGTAAAAGAAGCTGGATCTTACCATATCTTCTTGATTTCATGATTTTTCATAGGATCTTCCCCAATCACCATAAAATCATCCTCCCCACTGATATATCTGACAACCCATCTCTTCCCCGACAGACCACTACAGTGGTACCTTGTAGAAGGGAATTAATTCGTTCCAAATGAAATTATTTTCAGCAAATTTTACTTTATACAAATTTCCCATAGGAATGCATTGAAAAAAGAGTAATCCCTAATAATGACCATTTTTATGTTGTAGAGATTTGCCCATAGACTATTGTGTTAAGCAAATTTCCCCTATCTCCGGAATTTTTTATGTTGTACAGATTTTATGTTATACAAACAATTTGTTATACAAGGGTCCACTGTATATTTTACCGGTACATCATCCATTCCTAGGTCCCACCTCTCTGCACAAACACTGCCAATTCCAGGCTGCTGCCCTGACTCCCTAGGATGGGATCGGTATTTTCTGACACAGGAAGACAAAACATTTCATTTCCGAAACAGAAGATGGTGTTTCATTTTGTTACTTGACAGAATGCTTGCTTGTGTTTTGTAGAGATGGGCACGAATCAAAAAAAGGTGTTTCGTTTGTCGTTTGTCGTTTAGGCGGTCCGTTTCGGTTTGTTTCCGTTTTTCATGAATTTTTGCAAAAAGTTCATTTTCATTTTCATTCGTTGTGTTACCGTTTCATTACCATTTATTTCAAATTTTTGTGATATTTTTTTAGCATTTAAAGCAGTTCAATGTATAGCTGTAACGAAAACGAAATGCACGACAAAATTTCTGGTGTTCCTGTTCATTTCATTTCATTTTAGAGACAAAATTCATTTGTTGTTTTGTTATGTAATGAAACAAAAAATGAAAATGGAAACGAAAAATTGTTTATTTCGTGCCCATCTCTAGTGTTTTGTTTTGTTTCATAACATTTCATAATCTTACGAAATGACAAAACAGCATGTTGTTTTTCATTTTGTGACCATCTCTGATTTCCTGTTATTAAGAGATACTTTCCTTTCTTTCTCCACCCCTCTCTCACTCTTTCTTTCTTTCTTTCTTTCTTTCTTTCTTTCTTTCTTTCTTTCTTTCTTTCTTTCTTTCTTTCTTTCCTCTGGATGTTCCTATGGGTAGGCAGGAAAGAATGGTGAAATAACCTTTTCCATAAGGGCCAAACACCTCTGCTTATCAACAGCCACTGCACAATTCAGGCGAAATATATTTCTTTATCTGACTACAACAGGCCCCTATTCCAGACTGATGGTCCATTACAACTGGTGACAGACAGAGCTAGGGCTGTCGCTATGAATTAGACCTGTGCTATAAATCTTCCCCATTTGAATACTTAAACTATAATACCAGAGGTGCCTGGAATGATTTATGCCTGAATGGACATCTGGGGAGGAAGGAAGGAAGGAAGAAGGAAGGAAGGAAGGAAGGAAGGAAGGAAGGAAGGAAGGAAGTAAGGAAGGAAGGAAGGAAGAAAGAAAGAAAGAAAGAAAGAAAGAAAGAAAGAAAGAAAGAAAGAAAGAAAGAAAGAAAGAAAGAAAGAAAGAAAGAAAGAAAGCTATTTTCATTTCCCTCACAGTAAATCGTTTGGAAAAGTAGTGAAAGACAAGCAGCAAAAATTATTCTGATTCCAGGTGGGGTAATTTTTGTCATTTAATGTACTGGTTATTCTCTTCTGCTTATCTATCAAAGTCCAGGTCCTGATGAAAGCTTGTGAAGATCAAACAGACGGAGAGATGGTAGCTAGCAAAAGACAAAGTGTGCTCACTCGGGTGAGTGGGTGGTGGCAATGTGTAGCCTGTAAACCACCCAGAGAGTGCTTTAAGCGCTATGGGAGTGCATCTAATCAGCACACTTTCATGTCCTACCCCATAGTGCTAAAAGCTCTATATAATTATGCAGGCTACACATTGCCCCTCCAGTGAGCTCGTTCTTTACTGGCCTAGTGGCCTCAGAAGGATGGAAGGCTAAGTCAACCTTAAGCCAGCTACCTGAGCCCAGAATCAAACTCAGCTTTGAGCAGAGTCTTGGCTGCAGTGCTGCAGTTTAACTTCGTGGCAGTTACCTGCAACATGGTGGGAGGGCAAGGAACGTGAGCAGATCTTGATGGGTGCCTAGTCCAGCCTGATGATGATGATGATGATGTATCTTGGGCAGTTAGAACAGCAGCATTCTCAGGGAGATGCAGTTTCAAAGCTGGGGGAGAGATTGAGAGGGTATTTGCTTGGGTCTCAAAGACAGAGCTAGTGATCTGGAGCCAAATGGCAAATCTTTGGAGCTGGTAAGGACAGAGCATGGGCAAGTGTTATGATTGTTACTGTTGTTGTTGCTGCTGCTGCTGCTGCTGCTGTTGTACTGGTTCCACCTTCCAGCATCTACTGGCCAGCAGTTGTGATCCAAAAAAGAGACTCGACCAAATAGTAGGTGAATGCGGGACTGTTGAATCCCTCTTAGACAAAGGGGACTGTAATGGAATTAGGATGATGGGACACAGCATGAAAGGAAATTGGCATGATGGGACATAGTGTGATTTATAAGACTCAATATTAACTGCACGTTTTCAGTTTTCGCCAAACGCTTATCTAAGGAATGCAACAGTCTAGCCATAATAAGCAAGTTAGAGGAAATTGGACAGCTACCATTGGACAATTGTTTCATGTGACCTCTGGAAACTGCCCAGAGCTGGGAAAAGAGAAGTTTATACTTAAGTCTATGAGAGAGAGGCTTGCTTAGAATCCAGCTTCAAGATGAAGTCAACTAAATTTAGACCTAGCCAGCCTAGGCATTGTAATTTCCATAGTATCTAAAATAGTGAGAATATCATAGGCTTTATTATTTTTCAGGCAAAATTATATGATTGTATCTGATAAGCATTTTTATATTTTCCATTGATTTCCGTCGATTTTTATGAGTTGTTTTTTTTTCATTTTTGTAACTTAGAATAGTGAATAAAGGGATTTCGTTAAATTGATGCTCTCAGGCCATTTGTTTTCTTTAAAAGAGCCCACAGGAACTCAGGTAGTTCTCAGCCAGAGATGCTCCTACTCCTGAGTTTCACTACAGGGACCATCCCCCCCTCTTGTTCCAATGAAGCCACACTCCCTTTGGTTCACTCCAATATTTTCCACTCCTTTCCACAGCTGCCTCTCCGGTGGCTCTGGAGCCTCGTTTGAGCTAATTAAGCCTCCTCATGGGTGCAAAACGTTAGAAGGGCACAATTCCAGACATGCCGTCCACATACCCACCCCCATTTAGCTGAGCTGCCTAGGCATATGAGATATCTCAGGAGACAGGCCTGAAACATTATCCCAGCCTCGAGGGAGTGTTACCCAGCTTTAACTCTCTCTTGACAGACTAGAGAGCTGGGCCAAAGCCAATGGAATGGATTTCAACAGAGGGAAATGTAGGGTACTACATTTAGGTAAAAAAAATGAATTGCACAAATATAAGATGGGGAATACTTGGCTGGAGGATGGTACCTGTGAAAGGGATCTGGGAGTCTTGGTGGACCATAAATTGAACATGAGTCAGCAGTGTGATGCGGCGGCCAGGAAAGCCAATGTGATTCTTGGTTGTATCAACAGAACCATAGTGTCTAGATTAAGGGAAGTGATAGTACCACTCTCTTCTGCTCTTGTCAGACCCCACCTGGAGTACTGTGTCCAGTGCTGCATTCCTCAATTTTAAAAGGACGTTGACAACCTCGAGCGGGTGCAGAGGAGGGCAACCAGGATGGTTGAGGGTCTGGAGGAAATGTCTTATGAGGAACGTCTTAGGGAACTGGGAATGTTTATCCTTTCAAAAAGAAGACTGAGAGGGGATATGATAGCTATGTTTAAATATTTGAAAGGATGTCATACTGAAGAGGGAACAGGTTTGTTTTCCATGGCTTCAGAGTCTAGGACTCGGGCCAATGGTTTCAAACTAGAGGAAAAGAGATTCCATTTGAACATTAGGAAGAACTTCATGACTGTTAGAGTTATTCGGCAGTGGAATATGCTGCTGTGGAGGGTGGTTGAGTCTCCTTCTTTGGAGGTTTTCAAACAGAGGCTGGATGGCCATCTGTCGGAAATATTGTGATGGGGGTTCCTGCATGGCAGGGGGTTGGACTAGATGGCCCTTGAGGTCTCTTCCAACTCTATGATTCTATGATTCTATGATTCTATGAGGTTGTCAATTTACCCTGGACCAGCAGAGTCAAAATATTCTCTACAAGGTTTGAGAATCATATAACAGGTAGTTGCCATCAGCCCTCCTTCTTGTCTAAGAAAAAGAGAACCTGAAAAGCATACACATACTAGAAGTCAGGAGGACTAACAGGAGAGTCAGGAGACTAACTTTTAATGTTAGGGTTAGCTGGACATCTCTCTCTCTCTCTCTCTCTCTCTCTCTCTCTCTCTCTCTCTCTCTCTCTCTCTCTCTCTCTCTCTCTCTCTCTCCGTGTGTGTCATTATCCATGTGTTTGTCTCCATGTTCTCAAAATTATACAAATGTAGCACATGAAATGATGGGAGAAAGGGAAAGAGAGAAAAAGGCTAATTTAAAAAAGAAAGGAAGCCTTGGAATGATCATTATAAATCACTGCCGTATTTCCCCGGGTATAAGACCCTCCCATGTATAAGATGACTGTTTGCTGAGACAAGGTGTGGACCATTTAACAACCAAAGGGTTCTCTCTTTGGCTTGCTTCCATCTGGAAGACAACCCTCAATGTTTTGTTGAGTGAATGGAGACCAGAATACAGTGATGCCTTGAATTATGAATGCTGTGAACAGAAAAAAAAGAACAATTTGAATTACAAAAGGAAATCCACCTGTATAGAGTAATTTGAAATTACGGAATAAAAGGTAGATTTTTTTTTAACTACATTAATCCCCCACCTATCGTGGGTGTTAGGAAACAGACCTGACCTGCAATAAAGGGAAATCCGTGATATGCAGATGCTGGGTCAGGTCAGGACTGGGGAGACCAATCTGGGGCTGTCAACCTCAGCTGTGTGGCAGTGGGAATCGGAGCAGCCTTACTCCCGCCGCTCGGTCTCACTTCTGCAGCCATTTGGCTGAAGCCAGACCAGAGGGCAGGAGGGAAGCATTGCCCCCCTCCCCACCACCACACAGCTGATGTTGATAGCTGGGCAAGAGTGGGTCCTCCCATTCTCATCTAGGTGATGGTCCAATGGGTGGTGAACCACCTGCACAGAGCCGTGCGAAGAAGGGGTGGTGGTTCCTAGTGGGCTCATTTGTAGCCCATTTACTCTCCGGGCATGACACTTTTGGGATGTCCAGAGTGCCATGTCTGGAGAGTAAATGGGCTATGAATGAACACGCAAAGCACTGCCCCCCCGTCTTCACCCAGGTCTCTGTGCCAAGCCATTTTGAGCCTATTTACTCTCCAGGGTCTGACTGATCTCAACCGGGGGAGGATGGGATGGGTGGGCACCACCCACCTGATCCTCCCCTGGCTGAGATCAAAGCCTCCACAACCCTTCCTTCACCCAGTTCTTTGTGCCAGATGCAGAAACCCAGGCGGGTGGGAGCACTTCAATCCTGGCTGAAATAAAAACCACCCCATCCCCTCAATTAAGTTGACGGGTAATATTGGTGTTGAATGTGTTACATATATATCGTATAGGTGTGTGGCTGTTGTTGTTTTTTAAATTGTAGTTTTTATGGATTGTGTAGGAATGTTGCTAGGTGAAAGAGTGTAGGGATGTGGGTATGTTTGGATTTTATGTCAGTTTTAAATGAGTGTAAGTGATGTTTTGGCATGTGAATGTTGGAGTATGTGTATGGATGGTTTGTTTTTAATTGTAGATTTTACGTCTTGGATTTTTATGCTGGGTTGTGTGAATGACTGACTGGATGGCACTTTTAATCTCGTTGTATTTATACAATGACAATAAATTGCATTCCTATTCCTATTCCTATTCCTATTCCTATTCACGAGGTAGAGGCAATACCTTGTTTGCTGATTCGTAGCCCATTTACTCTCCAGGCACGTCACGTTTGGGGTGCCAGAGTGCTGTGCCTGAAGACTAAATGGGCTATGAATGAACACACAAAGCACTGCCCCCCGTCTTCACCCAGGTCTCTGTGCCAAGCCATTTTGAGCCTATATACTCTCCAGGGTCTGACTGATCTCAGCCGGGGGAGGATGGGGTGGGTGGGCACCACCCACCTGATCCTCCCCTGGCTGAGATCAAAGCCTCCACAACCCCTCCTTCACCCAGTTCTTTGTGCCAGATGCAGAAACCCAGGCGGGTGGGAGCACTTCAATCCTGGCTGAAATAAAAACCACCCCGTCCCCTCCTTCACAAGGTAGAGGCAATACCTTGTTTGCTGATTCGTAGCCCATTTACTCTCCAGGCACGTCACGTTTGGGGTGCCAGAGTGCTGTGCCTGAAGACTAAATGGGCTATGAATGAGCACACAAGGCACCACTGCCAACCCCGTTCTTCGAGGATGGTGGCCTCTGTCTCAAAAAGGCTCGGCACAGAGACCCAGGCAAAGGCGGGGGTGGGGGCAGCTTCAATATAAGCCCGGTAAGGATGGCTGACATCCACCCTCTGAAGAACAAAGCCCTGTGGCTGCCAAGCTGTCAAAATCAGGGCCACCAGCCAGGTGACAGTTTGGCTGCAGTTGACTGAGGGGCTTCCCCACCAACGTTGCAAAGGGAGGGGACGCTCTTCCCCTACTATGGGGCAGGCTTCCCATAGGAATGCATTGGAAGCCTATTGTAATCCATCCCCTTCTAAACGGATTAATCAGTTTTCAATGCATTCCTATGGGAAACTGCATTTTGAACTGCAAAAATCTTGAATGACAAAAGATCTGTTGGGATGGATTAATTTTGAAATCCAAGGCATCACTGGATAGTCTTATAGATGGGAAAATACAGTACGTTTAACACAACTTCCCAAGCTCTCTTTAGAACATATATTTTCCTTTTGCGGTAATGAACTGGACTGAAGTTGTTACAGTATATTTGAAAGCAGTTCAAGATTAGTTTCTCTTTCATTCACTTTTTTTACTTGTATAAAATTATACACATCATAACTACCGTAGAGGTGGACACAAAAACAGAAAATCCATGGTTCGGGTTCATCTGTTTCAGGCCCATTCTTGGTTCGTTTCAGTTTGAATTTGTACAATTTTAAAAAAAAAATCGTACGAACCTCAACTGATCTGAACCGCTTCAGGTTGACTTACTGGGCAGCAGCAGTGTCGGGGGGGGCGATCCTGGCCCCAGTGGCAAGGGGTTTTTGAGGCACTGGCCCCAAGCCAGCACCTCTTTTTTGTTTGTTTGTTTTTTTTTTTCTTCAAGCATGACTGTGCGGCCCCCTGGGACCAGGTTGGCACTTATTCTTTTCCCCCCTTCATTTTAGAGTGTTGACCCTGCAACCCAGGACCAGGAGGACTGCGGCGACGAGGACAAGGTCGGAGAGGTAACAGGCTTGGTTCATTATTCATTTCATTAGCTAATGAAACAAATAACAAATAACAAAATGAATTCAAAGTTCATTTTGGGCCCATCTCTAATCATAACTGATTCCTTCTTGCCGTTCCAAGCACGACATACAACCAAGAGTCTGCAATCTAAAGAGAATGGGGCTTACACTGGCTCCTCCATCATTCTTAGCCTAACCTTCCCCCTCATTAGTCATCAAGAGATGTCCATGTTTGGGTAGAAAAACCAGATTTTTAAACTTTACAGACTTGTTTACCATTGTGTGTTGGGGGTCTGGAATTCAAAGTGCAGAGATGAGCTGCAGGGTATCTTATGAGTTGTTTAGACCTGAAAGAAAGAAAGAAAGAAAGAAAGAAAGAAAGAAAGAAAGAAAGAAAGAAAGAAAGAAAGAAAGAAAGAAAGAAAGAAAGAAAGAAAGAAAGAAAGAAAGAAAGAAAGAAAGAAAGAAAGAAAGAAAGCTTTCTTTCTGGTAGGACTTCTGTCCATTCATTTCATTTCATGGCAGATCAGTATTCTCCCCCAATATTTGCCTCTGGGAACCACTTTTCTTCAAATAGGGCCACCACCACCACCCCAACGGCTTTAAGTTGGCTCTTGAAAAGTTGTAAACTGCAGTCAATATTAATAACGTCACATCTTATCAAAAATGACAGCCCCAGGACTCGGCAGAAAAAGTAAGAGCAAATCCTTCGACAGACTAACTTTATAAATTAGGAGAGCAGCAAAATGAAAGGTGGGGATTGGGGGGGGTGAATGGATTTCTCAGCTTTGTCCTTGAAGACAATACAAATGCAATTTCTCATGCTAATCGGTTAGTGCAAGTTTGGAGAAAGCTTTTGACGGAAGCAATAGAAAGTGATGAGGGCAAACACTCAAATAATTTCCATAGGCTGACATGATGGGCTGCACGCTGAGCCATGAGACACAGGAAAAAATACCATGCCTCAGAAGATTCCAGGGGAAAGATGGAAGCTTCAGGGCTTATATTCATCACAAAACAAAATACTGCTTTTTGCGCAATACTGGCCCATCAGATAATCTCAAATACAGTGGTACACCACCTTAAAAGCAGCTTGACGTAAGAGCGGAAAACTGTTTCACATTTTAACTGCTGCCTTACAAATTTTAGATATGGTCTGCTCGTCTTACAATTTATTTCATTTTTATTTTTAACTTAATTTTTCATTTTTTTTTTTAGACAGGTACCCCCAACTTAAGAGTAGTTCAACTTAAGAGCATGCATTCGGGATGGGTTAAATTCTTAAGTTGAGGCACCACTGTATATGACCAAGAAAGTCAAACTATGTTCAAGGAGCTGGAGGACTTTTGGATATCTCAGTGGTTTATGATCAAGAGGTTGGGAGTAGAGGTGGGCATGAATGGCCAGTTCACTAGTTCGTGCCCAATCAGATAACAGCCAAACAGGTACTCCATGATTCGGTGCCTCGCCCTTTCTGGCGGTCACCCACTTGGAAGCGGCACCCCGGTTTCCCTGCCTTACCTCCTCTGGGTTCTGTCTCTGACTTGGTGCTCACCAGAGGAGGCTGAGCACCGAACCACAGAGCACCCATTTGGCTATCATCTGAATTTCATGCCCATCTCTAGTTGGGAGTCTGATTTCCCACTTGTGCCTCCTTGACTTGAAACGGACTCAATCATCCAAATGGTCCCTTCCCAGTTTGCCTTTTGAAGAGGACCTTTTAAACCTGAATTAGACTAGGAAGCCTCCTCTCCTCTTAACAACTCCTCCAAGGACTGGAGACTACGTAATGATGATTTAAGAATGATTATATGCTTTCAAGACAACTCTGACTTTTGGACATTGTTTCCATGGTTTAAATTAGGGATGGGCATTTTGTTTTGTAGCCAGTAGGTTATGAAACAAACCACGCGAGCCCAGGTGGTCCTTGGAACCGGCTGATACACACAGATCCAATTGCTTTACCTTTCTCTGTCTCACACAGGGTTAAAATCCAATGAGGAAGCATGCTGCAATGTCATTTGTGCTAGATCTGTGATGCTGGCCAATCAGGAGCTGTGCAGGGACAGGCATCATCCCGCCTCCCTCTCTGATTGGCCAGCAGCACGAAGCAGGAAAGATGACATCACAGCTAGCTTCCTCTTTGGATTTTAACTCTGTGCGAGACAGAGAAAGGTAAAGCAATTGGATCTGCGTGTATCAGCTGGTTCCGAGGACCAGCTGGGCTCGTGTGGTTCATTTTGTAACCTACTGGTTCCGAAATGAAATGCCCATCCCTAGTTTAGATTACTCTGAAGTGGGTCCCAGTTGCTTTCTTCTGGGGGCACCCTGGGAGGCTCAACATCCTGGTCCAATAATCCTCCCAAAACAAGCCCAACACTTTCTGCAACATTCAGGTCATTGCTGAGTGAGGAAGGTTCTCAGTTTTCAAGGTATGATTCAAAACTCAAGGAATTGCTATGAGTTCTATTTCTCCAGGGAAGGAAACATATGTCAGGGAGAGCCAGACTACAGGACAAAAACTGGCCACTCACCCCTACCCATTTCTACCAGGATTTTGCCAGCTCATCCCCAGAAATGTTTTAATATGCCTCGGACTTGTGGTAAATCAGTGCACCCAAAGGAATGTGCACAAAGAATCTGTGCATCTCACAAGTAAATATGAAGCCACGCTGACTTGCTGTGTAAGAAAAGTCAAGTGGTGATAAAGAGCGATGCCCTTTTCCAGATTTAATTTAAAAGCAGAGAAGCAGCAAAGATTTCTGAATTATGGATATCCAAAATGCTTTGATTCTGTACACACCTGGCAGCTGTGAAATTTAAAGGAAGGAGAAGGGAGGAAGCCCAGAAACCAGACAATTGATTAAAAAGAAAAGGAAAATGAAGGGGGGAATGGTTTTGAAGATTCACCTGTCATGTCTGCCATTGATTTTCATAAACAGCTTGCTAACCAGACCCCTCATTTCCCCCGATCATGTTCCTTGGCTTGTGCGCAGAGGGATCATGACAGCTTCCCAAATTAATTTATTTTGCCCGAGAGAAAGCCCCACACAAGGAAAACCGAGGCAATAGCACGGATGCCTCCAGGTTGGTGGTAGCCAGGTGTTCTTATCTGATTGTGCCTGGCAGGCGGCAGAATAAGAAGCTGAGGTCGTTGAAAAACCTGTTATGACTAGGAATGCACGAGAACATTCCCCTGCTGCCACCGTTCCTTAGCACAACCATGCGTGCATAGACACACACACACACACACACACAGAGAGGGGGGGGGGAGGGAGGGAGGGAGGGACCTAGAGACACCAAACTTGTCGAGAAGGTTCTCCCAAGTTTGGTAAAGATTGGGTTTCAGACATATATGAGTTATACACCCACAACATGCCTCCCTACCCCCCACCCCAGGGAAGTGCCCTTTAACAATTGAGTTGGGGAACCCCAATCCTCGCCAAACTTGGAGTGATCATAGGGAAGAGTCAAGGGGTGCTTCCCTTCACAGTTGGGTGCCTTGGAGCCATTTTATATGCCAATTATAAATGGGTCAATTAAAAATGCCAAAATTTATCATTTCGTATTTGTCAGAAGACCTGATGAATGCGAATTGGCAGATTTTTAAGGAATTGGCTAAACTCAGTAGAAAAGGTAGTATGCTTTTCAGTGTGTCCCCATCCCTAATCCCCATGGTGGCTTGCCCATGGTTAAAAAGACTCAGAAAAACAGCAGGGTAGGGTTGGGAGGTTTTTAAGCAGAGGCTGGATGGCCACCTGTTGGAAATACTGTGATGGGGGTTCCTGCATGGCAGGGGCTTGGACTGGATGGCCCTTGAGGTCTCTTCCAAATCTAGGATTCTATGATTCCTCTCCAAACAATCTTCTTTCATATGCTGTGCCTTTTTGTTTACCAGGTGTGAAGGTGAGAAGCAGGGATAGGAAATGCTGGTCTTTGGGATTACGACTTCCAGATATTCTCAGTTGCTTTGGATTTATTGCAGTAGCAATTTATTTTTTGCAGACAGACCAATACAAATTTTCATCCTAATTAGGCCACCTCTATCGGCCAAAGAATCAAATGGGAAGAGAAATGAGGAGAGAAGGGCATGCACACACATACCACTTTCTCTCTACGCCTTCAAATATCCACAATCTCAACATTGCATCCTGTATTTCTGATTTTTTTAAAGGGGGGGGCAGAGAAACCCTTGCTGGTCATGACAAATGGAGTAGGAGGAAGTGAAAATATCTCAGCAGACTTTAGCATGCTCATGAAAAAAAAAAGAATATCACATTTATTGTCTAATAAACAAAGAAATTCCATAAGCAGAGAGACCTCTCACTGCTAGGAATAAAGGACTCCTGCATGAAGCTGATTCGGCATAATTTCTGGACAGAGTTTTCTGTTCATCTTCTTGAACCAAACAGTTGCAAGCTGCTACATTTGGGACTTGCAACTCTAGCCCATGACTGAGCCATCTCAGTCAAAGGAGAACTACATCTGAAGGGGGGGGGATCAAAAGATCTCATGGAGCCTGGGGGTGTCTTCCAGTTCTAAGGCAAGTAATTGACTGTTGCTGTCAGGTGCAGGCAAATAAAAGCTGCTAGTTCAATGAATTGAAACTAACAGCAATTACAGTGGTACCTTATATAAAGGAATTAATTCATTCCAAATGAAATTATGTTAAGCAAATTTTCCTTTATACAAATTCCCATAGGAATGCATTCAAAATGGAGTAATCCCATTTTTATGTTGTACGGGATTTTCCCCATAGGCAATTATGTTAAGCAAATTTCCCCTATCTCCGGAATTTTTTATGTTGTACAGATTTTATGTTATACAAGCTGTTTGTTATACAAAGGTCTACTGTAATGAGCTCCACCAAGAGGCCAAGTAAGAAGTCCCAAGCAGTATTTATCTGTTCAGCCAGGTGGACTTGGGATGTTCACAATCACTGGGACATCCTGATGTGTATATGGAGCTGCAGAAAAGAATGAGGGGAGGTCATCAGTTTACCCTTCACCTGCAGAGTCAAGATATTCTCTACAAGGTTTGAGAATCATATAACAGGTATTTGTCATCAGCCCTCCTTTTCTAAGAAAAAGAGAACCTGAAAAGCACACACATACTAGGTGTCAGGAGTAGAGATGGGCACGAAACGAACAATTTTTCGTTTTTGTTTTCGCTTTTTCATTTCATTACGTAACAAAACAACAAATGAATTTTGTCTCTAAAATAAAACGAAACAAACAGAAACACCGGAAATTTTGTCGTGCGTTTCGTTTTCATTACGGCAATGCAGTGAACTGCTTTAAATGCTAAAAAAATCACATAAAATTGAATTAAATGGTAATAAAACGGTAACAAAACAAACGAAAATGAAAATGATTTTTTTGCAAAAATTCACGAAAAACGGAAACGAACCGAAATGGACCCTCTAAATGACAAACGACAACCGAAACACCATTTTTTTTATTCGTGCCCATCTCTAGTCAGGAGGACTAACAGGTGAGTCAGAAGACTACCTTTTAATTTTAGGGCTAGCTGGACATCTCTCTCTTCTCTCTCTCTCTCTCTCTCTCTCTCTCTCTCTCTCTCTCTCTCTCTCTCTCTCTCTCTCTCTCTCTTCTCTCTCTGTATAATTAACCTTCCACGACCCTGTGCATAAAATGATCAGGGGATATTGATGTATGGTCAAGATGGGCCAAACCCCATAATGAAATGCCAATTCGAAAATCAGAGCGGCCACCAGCTCAAATATCGACACATTGCAATTCTTGTGTAATACAGCATCTTTCCTGTGCAGGATTCATTGGAAAGTGGATGAACTTCCACAGAAGTAGCAGTCTCCTGTGTACAACATGTTAGAGCTTATGAGCTCACATGCTTCATTCTAAGCTTGTAGGAATGGACTGTCCAGCGTTGACCGATAGTTTGGTCCTGTGTGTCGGAATTCTAAGGCCGCGGTCCTACCAGCGATTTCTGTGTAGTTTCCCAGCGGCGAACTGCATAGTAAAAGATCGTGTGCTAACCAAGAAGAAAAGTAAATTCTGGTCCCGGCTGACTATGCCCCTGGAACAGCAGTTTCAGCGAAGTTTCCTAAACCACCGCCAGGGGCTGGATTTAGAAACTTCGCTTGAAAATGCTTATTTGCTTCTGTAACCATGACAGGACCCTGCAAATATGCAGTAAAATCAGTTGTTCCCCTTTAACACCACAGAGGCTTTTTATTTATTTA